>CAJNDS010002132.1:486798-580543 GCA_905221605.1 Symbiodinium natans | reverse complement strand
GGGGGGGGGGGGGCGATGCCCCGCGCCCAGGTGATGACTTTCAGCGGACAAGACATTCGCAGCTGCGTGGCCTCCAGCTTTGGCCCCTCAGGACGGGTGGGTTTAGGGTTTAGGGTTTAGGGTTTAGGGTTTAGGGTTTAGGGTTTAGGGTTTAGGACCTCTCGGGCTTGTGCTCAATTTGCGCTCTCCTTCCTTTGTTTGATTTAGGCAGGAGAAGCTGGGGGTTTAGGGGCTTAGGGGTTTTCGGGTTTAGGGTTTAGAGCTTGGGGGTTAGGGTTTAAGCTTTGGCGCTTTCCCTACACCCGAAACTCCAGTGGAGCATCAGTCAAGCCTTGCGGCTCTTGTGAGTTACCTAGAGCGGGACCCAAGATGATAGCCCTAAACCCTTAAACCCTTAAACCCTTAAACCCTTAAACCCTTAAACCCTTAAACCTTTAAAGCCTTAAAGCCTTAAACCCTTAAACCCTTAAACCCTTAAACCCCTGAAACCCTTAATTAAACCCCTAAACCCTAAACCCTAAACCCTAAACCCTAAACCCCAAACCCCAAACCCCAAACCCTAAACCCTAAACCCCAAACCCTAACGCTCACTTCTTGCCCCAGGATTCTGCAAGTCGGGGACGCTGTCCGTGCCGCACTGAGGCGGAGAGTGGTGCCTAGTAGGACCTCCGAGGGCCTACTCCCTCGGAGCAGTGCCTGCAGCTCCGCGCAGTTGGGTGCGATAATACTACTACTTGGATCTCAGGTTAAGGGTAAAGGGTTTAGGGTTTAGGGTTTAGGGCTACTCTGAAGTGCAGAAGCATTCTTTCATTTCCCGTGGGGCCCGAGCAGACCCCGAGGCTGCAAATAGCCCAAAGTAGGTATCACTTTAGACCTAATGTGGGTGTTATTTGTATACTGGAACCCTAGGGCCAAGCCCTAAACCCCAAGCTTAATCGAAAGCAAGACACCTGCTGAGCCAGCTCGTCCTGAACCTGCAGACCCCCAACCCTGAGCCCCTACGCCCCAAAACCTCAACCAAGTTCTCAGAGTGCCTAAACCCTAAACCCTAAACCCTAAACCCTAAACCCTAAACCCTAAACCCTAAACCCTAAACCCTAAACCCTAAACCCTAAACCCTAAACCCTAATTTAGGGTAAACCCTAAACCGCGCCGCCTTGCCCAAAGTCGCTGCAGCGAGCTGCTTGGAGGGTGATATTTTTTCGATTGTTTTTACTTTGCCGGCGACATCTGAGCTTTGGCTGGCTCTGGGCCAGGACTAGAGGTTTAGGCTGTTCAGGGTTTAGAGGTTTAGGGGTTTTTGGGTTTAGGGGTTTAGGGGTTTTGGGGTTTTGGGGTTTTGGGGTTTAGGCTGTTGAGGATTTCGGGGCTGTTGAGTCTAGGGTTTGGGGTATAGGGTTTAGGGGGTTGAGGGTTTTGGGGTTTAGGGTTCAGGGGGTTCAGGGTTAGGGGGTTGAAGGTTTAAGAGGTTTAGGGTTTGGCGTTCAGGGTTCAGTTTTTGGAAGGTTTGGGGTTTAGGAGGTTTGGAGGTTTGGAGTTTATGGTTTAGGGGGTTTAGGGGGTTTAGGGTTTAGGAGGTTTGTGGTTTAGGGTTGCATAGGCGTGAAGACCCCGGACCTTAGGCTGTTGGGTTTCCGTTTCACATGCAGGGTATTGAGCCGAGACCGAATTTGCACACCTTAGACCTGTCTGCTCCTATGTCCGTCGTGCCCTCGGCATTCAAGCTTGAGGTCAACAAAGGGTTGGCTCCATAAAATCTTCGAAATCGCCCTCGCTCGACGCGTCTATCAAGCGAGCGGCTCGATCTCGAACGAGGTTTCACTTTTGCCGTGATTTCTTCACAACAATTTTCGGACCACAGTGTGCAAATCTAGAAAGCCAATGTCTGCCCGGAACTTCAAGACCCTAAGGCCTAAATTGCGTGTACCCTAGACACCCGTGTTTGGGAGCCGGAGATAACCCTAAACTCCTACACCCTACACCCCAAACCCTAAGCCCTTAGCCCTTAGCCCTAAACTCTAAACCCTAAACCCTAAACCCTAAACCCTAAACCCTAAACCCTAAACCCTAAACCCTAAACCCTAAACCCTAAACCCTAAACCCTAAACCCTAAACCCTAAACCCTAAACCCTAAACCCTAAACCCTAAACCCTAAACCCTAAACCCTAAACCCTAAACCCTTCCTTTGTGAAGAGCCTCAAATGTAGGGACGCGGCTCCTGTGGTCGGCATCATACTTAGTCCCCAAGGCCCGAGCCGACGACATGCAGGGGTTTAGGGTTTAGGGTTTAGGGTTCAGGGTCCAGGGTTCAGGGTTTAGGGTTTAGGGTTTAGGGCAACTTTTTTGGGGTCCTACCACACTTTTGCACACCTGCTGAGGCCGCAGCGTGTTGCACAGCGATGCAGACTTCCGATCCGCGTGCTGTCCGTGGAATGTCTGGGTGCCGGGCGCGGCAGGAGTAGGAAAGCCACCGGCCCCCCAAACCCTTCAAGTCCCAAACCCTAAACCCTAAACCCTACAACCTAAACCCTAAAACCTAGGCCCTAAACCCGAAGCCCTAAGCCCTAAGCCCGAAACCTGTCCTCCTCCCCACCCCACACCCTTAACCGAGGTTGAAACAGGGCTCAGGTTGTGGATCCCTATAAATGACTCCTTGTAGTAACCCCACATGGTATTTCTCTTGGGGTTTAGGGTTTAGGATTTCGGGTTCAGGGTTTAGGGCTAGGGTTTAGGGCTAGGACGCGCGGTAGGCCCTTCTTGACTTTTTTGTATGGTTGGGGTTGCCGTATAATCGCCTTGAAACCAAAAAGGGGTAACCTTTTTATTCCTAGGTTACTCCTGGGTCTAGGTTAACTCCATGGTAGTTCTCTAAATTAGTTAGGGTCCCTTTTTGTGTCCCCTAAATAGTACAGCACACCTTAACATTAGGACCCCAAAGGGGACCGTACTTCAGAGAACTACCCTACTACCTTCACTCGCTCCCTCACTCCCGTTTTGGGCTCGGTGAGTTTTGGCCTGTGTGAGCTCTTCCCCCACCCCCACCCCCCAACGCCCCAACACCCCCCAAACCCTAAACCCCAAACCCTAAACCCTGAACCCCTAAACCCCAAACCCTAAACCCCAAACCCTAAACCCTAAACCCCTAAACCCTAAACCCTAAACCCCAAACCGCAAAGCCTAAACCCCACTGCTGGTGTGCTCTAAACGCCAGCTGCGCCCTTTTGGAGAGTTGCGGCCAATGCACTTTTTGCGACCTGGGGGTGCAGGGTTTAGGGTTTAGGGTTTAGGGTTTAGGGTTTAGGGTTTAGGGTTTAGGGTTTAGGGTTTAGGGTTTAGGGTTTAGGGTTTAGGGTTTAGGGTTTAGGGTACTGCGTCAAAGGGTGCACCCCCGAAAGGCCCTCATTGCCTCGAAGCGGCTCCGTCTTGAAAGGACCTCAGCTGTCCCTAAACCCTAAACCCTAAACCCTAAACCCTAAGCCCTAAGCCCTAAGCCCTAAGCCCTAAGCCCCAAGATCTAACCCTGAACCCTGAACCCTGAACCCTGAACCCTGAACCCTGAACCCTGAACCCTGAACCCTGAACTCAACCCTCAACCCTCAACCCTCAACCCTGAACCCTGAACCCTGAACCCTGAACCCTGAACCCTGAACCCTGAACCGTAAACAAGATGTTGGGCTTTGTGCATCGGAAGTTGGGGCTTCGGTGGTTTATAAGGTTGCCTTTTTGGGTTTGAAGCGTTCCGGGTTTAAGTACCACGGCCATCTAGTCAAGTGTTTGTTATGGGCCCAGTAGGTTCATGGGAGTGGTCCACATCGCATGTACACGAAGGGCTTCAGGCTTAGGGTTTAGGGCTTAGGGTTCAGGGTTCAGGGTTTAGGTTTTGGATTGAAGTTTCATGGAGCAAGTAGTCAGAGGCATTCAAGCACACACCGGGTGTAGCAGCGCTCTGCGAAATGTAGCACCCTAGACCCTGAACGGGTTTGGGGTTCTTCGGGCCCGCAGAACTTGGCATTCGTTTAGGGTTTGTGGGTAACGGGTTCAGGGTCGTTAGTTGTTTACGGGAGCCATACACTCCCACAGGACCCTTCTATTCCCTCTATCATGATGACCATTCTAACTAAGTAGTATAGGAGCCTGTTGAAGTAGAATAGGGTTCTAGGGGATATTATTTTGTAGTTGCATGGGGAATGCTATGAGTAAAGTATTCCAACCCCTGCATTAGCCCCCTGAACTCCACACTACGCTCTCCAGACTGCTTCGGGGTGTGAGATGCCCCTTGAGATCTGCAGAGCCTTTACATTCATCGGCTGGACTTCTCTTGGCGGTGAATCTTGTGAGCAAGTCCCTGCAGCATATCTCATCAGGATAACACCAGGGTTGACTCAACCCTAAACCCTAAACCCTGAACCCTAAACCCTAAACCCTTGAGGGCTTAATCAGGGTGTGTTGGGCGGCTTCCTGCGGCAGCGCGCCAGCATCTAGGCTCATATTTGTTTAGGGTTCAGGGTGTATTGGGTTTAGGGTTTCGGGATTAGGGTTTAGGGCTTAGGGTTTAAGGTTTAGGGTTCAGAGTTTAGGGTTTAGAGTTGGGTTCAGGGTCTAGGGAGGGTAAAGGGTCCGTGAACACCCTTACCTTCTCTAAAGGGTTCTGAAGTCGGGGCCCTTGGGTTTGAAAGGGTATATAAGGGGTAACAAAGGGGACCCCTCTTTTAAGGGCGGCCCCTACTCAGGGTTTAGGGTTTAGGGTTTAGGCTAAACCCTAAACCCTAAACCCTAAATCCTAAACCCTAAACCCTAAACCCTAAACCCTAAACCCTAAACCATGTACCCACCCTGACAGTGAAGACACAGATGTCGGGCTGGGTAGTAATTACTCTGGCTTGGCCTGAAGATGGGAGCAGGTTCCAGGCTCCTCAAGGGGTTCAGGGTTCAGGGTTTAGGGTTTAGCGTTTAGGGTTCAGGGTTTAGGGTTTAGGGTTCAGGGTTCAGGGTTTACGGGGTGCAGATGAGCATTTTGGCTACTCGTCTCATCGCACTTTGTGAAGGAGCAAGGACTTGAAAAAGACGTGAACACGTCGAATGTCAGCTGTTCCATCTGGGAGTTTCCGAAATGTTACGGGGTGCCTTAGTGGCGTCCTTCTTACAAGGGAATCCTACGTTTTAGGGTTTAGGGGTTTAGGGTCATTATGAAATTCTAGCCCTAAACCCTAAACCCTTAGTTATTAAGGGCCCCTTATGAACGTAAACCCCATATGAACGTAGACTCCCATCTCTTTCATAACAGCACGGCACCACCAGAGCCCGCAAGGGGTCAGGTACAGACTGTGAGACAGCTCTGCCAAACACTGCGAACTCGGAGATGGCGTCATGGGCATGGTCCCTATACACCTATAGGGTTTAGGGTTTAGGGTTTAGGGTTTAGGGTTTAGGGTTTAGAGTATGATCTCCAGGAACTCATTCGCCCCCCCTCCCCCCCCCCCCCCCCCCCCCCCCCCCCTCGAAGGTGTAGCTCTTGGGTAGCTCTGGGGTCTTGGAGCTTCTGGGGAAGGAGTCTCCTTGGGCTTTGCGAAAGGTTTAGGGCTTTTGGGGGTTTAAGGGTTAGGGTTTTTTGTGGTTTAGAGTGTAGGTTTTGGGTTTTTGGGGTTTGCAGCCCACAACTCCTAAACCCTTAAACCCTTAAACCCCTAAACCCCTAAACCCTTAAACCCTTAAACCCTTAAACCCTTAAACCCTTAAACCCTTAAACCCTTAAACCCTTAAACCCTTAAACCCTTAAACCCTTAAACCCTTAAACCCTTAAACCCTTACACCCTTAAACCTTAAACCTTAAACCCTCAAACCCTTAAACCCTTAAACCCTTAGACCCTTAAACTCTTAAACCCTTAAACCCTTAATCCCTTAAACCCTGAATCCCTCAAACCCTTAAACCCTTAAACCCTAAACGCTAAACTCTCCTGATTGGCGGACCATTTGCGGAAGTCCGCAACATCCGAGAGACGTAGTGAAGCCTTGCTCAGGGCTGAAGGCTGCGACTCTCGTGCCCTCCGGCTATACTGTGGGTTGCCTTTGATACCACATGAGAGCCCTACACCCTAAACCCTAAACCCTAAACCCTAAACCCTAAACCCTAAACCCTAAACCCTAAACCCTAAACCCTAAACCCTAAACCCTAAACCCTAGACCCTAAACCCTAAACCCTAAACCCTAAACCCTAGACCCTAAACCCTAAACCCTAAACCCTAACCCCTAAGCCTCAGCCATAAACCCTAAGCCCTAAACCCTAAACCGTAAAGAGTTTGAGGTTTATCAGGCTTAGGGTTCAAACTCCCAACAACCTGACCCTATGACCCGCGTATGGAAGCGCGATCAACACCTTTGGGGGTCAAGGGTTTAGGTTAAGGGTTTAGGGTTCAGGGGTAGTTTTAGGGTAGCAGAAAATCGACCCGTGATTTAGATCGACCCCCCATATGGCTTACACATTTGGGTCCAGAAAGAGGTCCCCATGATGTTTGTGGTTGCCCAAGGTGTTTGAGGTTGCCCTTGGGCAACCTTTTAGGGCTGTTTCATGAGATGTCTGAGCCCTAGACTGTAAACCCTAAACCTGCAGAGTCGCCCGAAAACCCCGAAAACTTTAAACCCTAAACTCTATTCGGCCCACTACTCCGACCTAGGGCCACGGGGCCCCGCGGACCTCAGGAGTTAGGTCCAAAAGGAGCGCAGCCCGCGCAGCGATTTGCCCGTGACAGCGTGGCTCCAGGCTTTTCGAGCCCCCTAGCATTGATCCTAACCCTAAACCCTAAACCCAAACCCCCAAACCCTAAACCCTAAAACACTAAACCCTAAACCAACTCTTGGAGACGACATGAACCCTAAAAGGGTTGGTCCATGCACCTTAAGTGTTTTTGTAGCCGTATCGGGAGCATGTACAAGGATCCTTTCTTGCGGTTTAGGCTCCCGTATAAACTTAAATAAACCCAAAAGGGTTGCTTCCTTTGAACTTTTCCTAGGGTTTAGTTTAGTTGCGGGTTTAGGGTTCAGGGTAACCTTGAGCCTAACGCGTTGAGGTGGGTTTAATTTAAGGTCTAGGGCACAGGAATTGGGGGTTTCGGCCTGGCCTCCCAACCCCAAACCCCACCCAGAACCCCAAACCCTAAACCCTACGCCTTCGGATTTAAAGACTTGAGTTTACGGGTTTAAGGGTTCAGGGTTAAAGGGTCTCCTAATAAAGTCCTACACCCTAAGCCCTGAACCCTAAACTCCAAACCCCAGCCTGTTTGGACTTACAAACTTCCAATGCTTTCTCGGATCGACGGCAGGGTGGGTGAAGGTGCCTTACTTCTTAGCGCATGTTTGGGTATGCTCGCTAATTTCGGTGCTGGTAGGAATCTTCTGCCCCCTAAACCCTAAACCCTAAACCCTAAACCCTACACCCCAAACCCTAAACTCTTTCAGTTCCTGCTTTTGGATGTAGGGCTTCAGTTGCTTGGGGTAAATAACCCAAAGCCCCGAGGCCTTAACCCCGAAGCCTGAACCTTAAACCCTGGTTTTAGGGTTTAGGGTTTAGGGTGTAGTGTTCAGGGTTTAGGGTTTAGGGTTAGGGCTTAGGTAGATTCTTGCCAAACCTGCCTGCAATCCGAACAAGGATCCTGATATTTTTCAAGGACGATTCCTTACTTGGGGGTGCAGTGGGGTGACCTTGCACCTAAGCCCTCCAAGCGCGGAACTATGAGCTCAGCTAGCCCTAAACCCTAAACCCTAAACCCTAAACCCTAAACCCTAAACCCTAAACCCTAAACCCTAAACCCTAAACCCCAAACCCTAAGCCCCAGACGTTCTGGCTTCTAGGCTCGGATGGCCTGGGCTTCCCTCACGGGTGACCCGTGTTGTTCCCGCTGTATGCGCGCACAAGCTCGGCGCACGACCATGAAGCGACCCCCTCGTCCCCGAACCCTTATACGTAGGTTTTTCTAGCCATTCAGAGTCCACCCTAAGCCCTAAACCCTGAATCCTAAACCCTAAACCCTAAACCCTGAACCCTAAACCCTGCTAAATGCTAAACCCTCAGCCCTCAAGCCCTAAGTTGAGGTGTTGAGAGCGAGTCCCACGTCCTCAAGCCCCTTAACCCTGCGGAACCTGCGATGAACCCAGGATGTTTTGGCTCCCTAAACCCTAAACCCTAAACCCTAAACCCTAAACCCTAAACCCTAAACCCTAAACCCTAAACCCTAAACCCTAAACCCTAAACCCTAAACCCTAAACCTAACCCTAAACCCTAAACCCTAAACCCTAAACCCTAAACCCTAAACCCTAAACCCTAAACCCTAAACCCTAAACCCTAAACCCTAAACCCTAAACCCTAAACTCAAACCCCTACAGCCTAAACCCTGAACCCTTGTTGATGTAGGGTGTTGTGTTCCCCCCTTCAGTGGAACTTTTTCTGGCTCCCCGTGGTCGGAATCGGGTTTGCGGTTTAGGGTTAAGCCATTCTCGTAAAACCCGGACGCCCTAAGAGACTTCAAGTGGTACCTTTTTGTTAGGACTTATGGTTTAGGGTTAGCTTCCTTCGCTTTGGGCTTTGAGGGCCTTTGTTCGAGTGAGGTCCTTCTCAGCTCCCAAACCCTCAGACCCAAAAGCCCTAAACCCTAAACCCTAAACCCTAAACCCTAAACCCTAAACCCTAAACCCTAAACCCAAAACCCTAAACCCTAAACCCTAAACTCCTCAAGCGAAACTTGGTAGCCCAGCGGTACCCTATACCCTTCTTGGGGTTCTGGTTCTCTTATGAAGTAAGCAATCAGACAAAGGGTACCCCCATTCTGAGATGGTTACTGGGCTATGAAAAAGAAACGCCAAACCCCAAACTCCGGACTCTAGACTCCACACCCTGACCTTACTAAAGCCCAACCTCTAAAGCTTCCCTAAACCCTAAACCCTCAACCCTGAACCCTAAACCCTGAACCCTAAACCCTAAACCCTGAACCCTAAACCCTAAACCCTCAGCCCTGAACCCTAACCCCTCAACCCTAAGCCCTGAACCCTAAACCCTAAACCCTAAACCTTGAACCCTAAACCCTAAACCCGAAACTGTTGGGTTGCGGCCTAAGATGCCCACGCGCGTCATGAGATGCCCACGGGCCAGTGCGTGCGAAAGCCGCCGTGGCTCCAAGGGGGCCGGGGCACCTAACAGATCTTTTCTTTTCTAATTTTTACCCGTTTTCGGGTTGAGGATTTAGGGTTTAGGGTGTGTCAGTTGGGGATTTTTGTTTGTTGAGCGGTTTGAGGGTGTGAGGGGAGTGGGTTCAGGAGTTTCGGCATGCTGGATTTTCTGTGTTTAGGGACTCTGGGTTCAGAATTCTAGGGTTTAGGGTTTAGGGTTTAGGGTTTGGGATTAAGGTTCCTCCCCGGCTTAAAGATTTGAGGGGCGCGGATTTCAGGGTTCTGGGTTTGGTAGGGCTTCGGATTTTCGGGCTTCGTGTTCCCTTCCCGAGACCTATAATGTTGCTGTCGGTTTAGTACCTCCCCCTCCCAAAAAGAACAAATAACACAAAACAACAACAATCTTAAAAACAAGTCGCACCTCTTGAACGCCCTCAATAGTCTGAAATGGGTTGGGGGGGGGTATAACGGGTTGGCAGGTTAAGGGGTCGAGGGTTGAGGAGGTTGGCCTTTTGGGGAGTTGAGGGGTTGAGAGGTTTGAATCCGTAGAGACCCTCAACATTGTTCCATGAGGCCATGGACAGAAGTGTGGCGGTTTTCCCATAAATAATATATTTATTTACTTATTTATTTCTATATACATATCTATCTAATTAGGGTTTAGGGTTTGTGGTTTGTGGTTTAGGATGTAGGGCTTCAGGGAGATATAACGTATATTTACAATCCTTGCTGAGAACCTTCATATGGCTTAAGGGGCTTTCCTGAATTTATGGTTCGTGGGGTCTCTGGGCAGCCAGGCAAAATTGCTTTCGTCCTGTTCCATAAGCCCTAAACCCTAAGATTCGGTTCCGGGCATGCGCTGTGCTGTAACAGGAACACCCAAAAGTCAGCTTAGAGAACTCCAAACCCCGAAATCCCTGTTTAGGGTTTCGGGTTTAGGGTTCAGGGTTTAGGGTTTGCACAGAAAACCATCTTGTGGCGACTGCGTGAGGAACCCGTGTCTGGTCACGTGGCGATTCTGTCTGACTTCAAAAGAGTTGCTCACATTGCCGCTGCGACCTGTCACCACAGGGGAGGAGTTCTACGCGAACACGCCCAAAGAGATCTCCATGTTCGGGTCCGTGCTCATGGAGCGAGCAATAGAGAGGGGACCGATGAGGTCCTCACGAAAAAAACTAATTTCTAAGGTGCTCGTCCTCAGTTTCAGTCGACTCCATTCTTGGCCACACCGAAGCCAGGGCGTGTCGGTGCATCCGCCCGGCCTTACAGCAGCGTCGAGGTTCTGATCGACTTGTGGTTTAGGGTTTACGGCTTAGGGTTAAGGGTTTAGGGTTTTTGGGGCCCTAAAACCCTAACCTACCAAGCTACTAAACAAGCCCCAAGCCCTGTACCCGGAAGCCCCAAACCCCGGGGCGTGACTTTTGTTGGCTGTTGCCGCCCGAACTGCCGGGCTTTGATCGCCTGAAGGCCCGCCCCGAAAATTCCCTAAACCCTAAACTCTAAACCCTAAACCCTCAACCCCCAGAATGCCGAGGTGCCATGATCTTTCCTCCAGACGACCGGCTGACATCTATAAGTCCGGGTGCTTTCACAAGCAGCTTTGGCTGAGTCCCCCCAGGCACAAGCCCTAAGTGAAAGGCAGGCCTAGCAGCCCAAAGCTTAGGGTTTAGGGTTTAGGGTTTAGGGTTTAGGGTTTAGGGTTTAGGGTTTAGGGTTTAGGGTTTAGGGTTTCCATGCTTCACGTCAGAATGGAGTAGGGTTCAGGGTTCTAGGGTTCTGGGGTTCAGTGTACACAGGGTCTTCAATACCCTTATAAGCCCTGAACCCTAAACCCTAAACCCTAAATCCTAAACCCTAAACCGGCTTCCTAGTATGATTAAAGAAGGTACCTTCATGAAGGGGTGGCGTTCTTCGGTGCACAGCAAAGTAATTATGCCCTGAACACCGCAGTCCACCCCCCAAAACTGTAGACCCTGACCCTCCAAACTCCCAAAACCCACAATGCCAACACACCCACACTCCCAAAGCCTCCAGGATCCCCCCGAAACCCTAACAACCCTAAACCCCAAGACCTAACAGCGCGCTTGGAGGCTTCAAAAACGGCGGTGGAAGAAGTCCTGCAAGCCCTCCCCCCCCCCGCTGAACCCTAAACCCCAAAATCCTACTATAAGAGTTTGGGGCTCGTTATTAGTACAGTAGTGTAGGGTTTAGGGTTTAGGGTTTAGGGTTTAGGGTTTAGTAGGGTTTAGAAGTCACGGTTCAAGCTTCTCCCAACCAGGAACTCCCTCCTCTGTGACCCCCTAACCCTCAGCCCTCTAGACCCTCCAGCCTGATTGGCTTTTTTTGGGTTTGGGTTCAGGGTTTAGGGTTTAGGGCTAGGAAGCCGTCATGAGAAAGGGGTTTTCGCGGTTACAAGCTGCCGTTTTTTTTGTGTTCTGAAGCCAGCCCAACACCCCAGACTTTTGGACCTGAAAGCCTAATCCCAACAAAACCGGAATCTCGAACCCTAAACCCTAAACCCTAGAAAACGAAATCTTGACTGCTGTTGCGGGGGACTCGAACTTTTCAGGCTGAGGCAACGCCCGATAGCGAGCCTCAGGATAGTTGGCACCTTTTTGGGATCATCTGCGCAGATCAGAGGCTGGGGTCTTGGTTTTAGGGTTTAGGGTCTAGGGCTACCTAGAGCAACCCCTAAACCTTAAACCCTAAACCCTAAACCCTAAACCCTAAACCCTAAACCCTAAGCCCTAAGCCCTAAACCCTAAACCCTAAACCCCCATTTTTTGACAGGGGCTACATTCGCGGAGGCTTCCAGATCATACGGGGTTCGGGGGGCGGCGAAAGGCCCCTTCCGTCGGTCCCTCTGATGCCGGGCGCAAGGTGGCCGTAATTTCTGGAACTGGTTCTGCTTGGAGGTTTGAACCTGGGTATATGGTTTAGGGTTTATGGATTAGGGCTTAGGGTTTAGGGTTTAGGGGTACTTATTAACCAGCTATAAGTGTACTTATAACCCACCTATAAGCCCCTTAAGTGTCCTAATATGATTATAAGCACCGTTCTTATGGTCTAATCAGTACCATGAACCTCCAAGTAGACTCTCAGGTGCTCATAGGGTCTACAGTTTTGGGTCTAGGTTAGGGATAAGTGTGTCGGGTCTGGGTTTTGGAGTACTACACTTTAATACTTTTTTTGGTTCTGGGTTCCTATAGTAGCTACTTATACCTAAAAAGTATATACTTTTTTTCCAGGGCCTACTCCAAAGCTAAGGGGTTTATGGCTGTCAGGTGCTGCGTGGGTAACCTTTCACTCCCTTGGGCACCATAAATTATAAACTATGGACATATGAAGCGCGAAAGCGACAAAGCCTCAATCTCATGATCATCCCAACACAGACCCCTCCGGTTGAGCGTGCCATTGCCACAGAAAAAGTCATGTCCGCGTTCCAGACTTCTGACCTACTGCGGCAGGTTTGGGGTTTGGGGTTCGGGTTTAGGGAGAAACATGGCAAGTAATTAGGCAGCTTCTGCGAAGAAAGAGCAAGAGCGAATAAATGTCTGTCTGAGAGATAAAGATCATGGGTATATGGGACGAAGCCCTGTGTGATTCGAGATCCTCGTTTCTCTTGAAGCTCTCCGCACTTCTGTTTCGAGAGTCTCGACCCCCCCCCCCCCCGCCCCTCAAGTGAACACAGAAAACCCCAAGCTCTTAAATCCTGAGACCCTACGTAGAACCCTAAACCCTAGTCTAAATCCTACAAAACCTAAACCCCACAAACCCTATGAACCCTATAAACCTTTGAAAACCTATAAACCCGATAAACCCTAAACTCTAAACCCTAGACCCTAAACCCTAATCTATATAGCCCTACAAACCCTAAACCCTAAACTCTAAGCCCCAAACCCTATTCTAATCTTGCCCAGGACCCTTTGCCGCCCCAAACCCTAAACCCTAAACCCCAAACCCCAAGCCCCTAACCCCTAACCCCAACCCCAAACCCCAAACCCCAAACCCCAAACCCCAAACCCCAAACCCCAAACCCCAAACCCCAAACCCCAAACCCCAAACCCCAAACCCCAAAACCCCAAACCACAAACCCCAAACCCCAAACCCCAAACCCCAAACCCTATAAACCTCAATATCCGCAGTCGAAGAGCACCTTCCCCGAGCTCCGCAAACCGTCAACGCTACCAACGCTTGAGCCCACTTGACCTGCAATCCCCATACATCCTAAACCGTATATCTTAACCCCTAAACCCTAGACCGTAAAAACCTAAACCCGAAACCCTAAACCCTAAACCCTATTAAACCCTAAACCCGAAAGAGCCGGAAGCTTTCCCCAAATCGACATCAAGACGCTTCGCGCTTGGCTGCGTGCCATGGCGGGAGGGGCCGCCGAGCCAGAAATGAAGGCCCTGGCCCGTATGGTTTAGGGTTTATGGTTTAATTAGGGTTTGGGTTTAGGGTTTAGGGTTTAGGGTTTAGGGTTCAGGGTTTAGGGTTCAGGGTTTAGGGTTCAGGGTTTAGGGTTCAGGGTTTAGGGTTAGTGTTTACGGTTTAGGGTTTAGGGTTTAGGGTTCAAGGTTTAGGGTTTAGGGTTTAGGGTTTAGGGTGTAGGGCTCCTGGCCCATGGCTCGCTGGTCGCCCACGCACTTGCTGGTCGTTTTGTGTGGAGTTAGCTTCGGGCTGAGGGGTTTAGGGTCCAGGGTTTAGGGTTTAGGGTTTAGGGTTTAGGGGAGTGCACGCACCCTGAAGGGGTCTCGGAGGGACGAGGAGGACACAGAGGAGGCCAGTTCCTCGGCAGCGTCCACCTCGCCGGAGTCCTACTTAACCAGGGCTCTTGCTGTGCGCGAGGCGCAGGGTCCGAGGCTTCAGGACCCCGCAAGACACTGCACTCCCCAACCGCTCCCTTAAAAACCCTAGACCCTGGGGGTTGGGTAGTTTTCCAAATTAGGGTCCCCTTTTGGGTTTTTATTACAAGGGTGCCGTATGGGACCCCCAAACCCTAAACCATAAACCCTAAACCCTAAACCCCAAACCCCAAACCCCAAAACCTAAACCCTAAACCCTAAACCCTCAACCCTAAACCCAAATTTCGAGAGCTACCCGCTTAGGTTCCCCCCGCTTTAGGTTTTGGGGATGGCGCCTTTCTCAGCTGAGGTGCCCCTATGCTCCCTCCCAAGCAGAGGAGGGTTCCCCCTTGTGATCTTGGGTCATTGAGAATCAGGGTTTATGGTGCAGGGTTTAGGGTTTAGGGTTTAGGGTTTAGGGTTTAGGGCTATTTCTTACATCTACCCGACTCCTGTACTAGTTCAGGCAGGGCTTTCAGCCCCTCGAACTGCCCAGGGCCCTTTCACCATGGAAGCTTCCAGCACCCGTGTAGCGCTGAAACCCCAAACCCCAAACCCCAAACCCCAAACCCCAAACCCCAAACCCCAAACCCCAAACCCCAAACCCCAAACCCCAAATCCCAAACCCCAAACCCTGAACCCTGAAACCCTAAACCCTAAATCATAAACCCTGAACCCGGAAACCCTAAACCCCTAATCCCCCCATCCTAAACGCAGCTAAGCCATAAACCATCCATTATCGTTGTAATCCTTGAACAGGTAACCCTAGACGTGAACCATACGCTGTAATCCCTATCTGACCCTGAGCCCGGTAACCCGATTTCAATCCCCGGTCCTTATGTAACCCTAAACCCTAAACCCTAAACCCTAAACCCTAAACCCTAAACCCTAAACCCTAAACCCTAAACCCTAAACCCTAAACCCTAAACCCTAAACCCTAAACCCTAAACCCTAAACCCTAAATCTGGTAGGACTGGCACGACGTCGAAACGGCCTTAAGGGAACTCCAAGGGAGCATCGGCCGGCCTCCACCCCAGTCTGGGGTTGCTGGGTTTAGGGTTTGGGGTTTAGGGCTAGGGTTTAGGGTTTAGGGTTTAGGGTTTAGGGTTTAGGGTTTAGGGTTTAGGGTTTAGGGTTTAGGGTTTAGGGTTTAGGGTTTAGGGTCCAGGGTCCAGGGTCCAGGGTCCCGGGTCTAGGGTTTAGGGTTTAGGGTTTAGGGTTTGGGGCTGCTGGTGTAAAGTCTAGGTTACGGTCTAGGGTTTAGGGTTGAGGGTTGAGGGTTGAGGGTTGAGGGTTGAGGGTTGAGGGTTGAGGGTTGAGGGTTGAGGGTTGAGGGTTGCGGGTTTAGGGCAGTTGGGTTAAGGTTTAGGGTTAGGGTCTACAGTTTAAGGGTGTAGGGTTGAGGGTCTAGGGTCTAGGGTTTTGGGTTGTATTCTTCAGCGGTTGGGCTCTTTTGTAAGTTGAGGGCTGACTGGCCAAAGTTTCAGGGCTGAGAGTCTTAGTCCTTGATGTCTTTGAGGAACTCAGTTCCAGGGCTTATGCGGGTTTTGATGGGAAGCGATGACGCTGGGTTTAGGGTTTAGGCGTTAAAGTTTAGGGTTTAGGGGTTAGGGTTCAGGGTTTAGGGTCTAGGGTTTAGGGTTTCCGGCTCATTTGGGTCAGAGACATAGATCCTCCACCCACTAAGCGCTCAGCCCCGAACCCTGCAAGCTCTGAAATTGTCTTGCTGGAAGGGGTACCCACCTGCTTCACTCGCGTCAGAGGATCCCTAAGCTCTAAAACCCTAAACCCTAAACCCTAAACCCTAAACCCTAACCCCTAAACCCTAAACCCTAAACCCTAAACCCTGCACCCTAAAACTTGAACCCTAAGTCCTAAACCCCTCAGGGTTTGCAGGGTTTCGGCCTGACTCTCTGCGGACCCTCGTCCCGGGCCCAATAGCCCTTCAGGGTTTAGGGTTTAGGGTTTAGGGCTTAGGGATCCTTAGGGATGCAGGGGTTGAGGACTTGTTGTTTAGGGTTTCGGTAATTAGGTCCACTAATTCCCAGGCTTCTTCCTACAGTAGATTTCTTAGCCCACAATCGTTTCCTTAAAAAGAGCGCAGCGTTACAGTTAATTCCTTATGACCACGAAGTCGCTGAGCGAACCTCTCATTAAAAGCTGTGTCCCAAGAGCCGCATGATAATAAGACGAAGAGAATACAATTAATTTTCTGAACGAAGTGTATGAACAAAGTGAATCAGTGAACTAATGTATGAACGTAGTGTACGAAGCGAATTCTAGTTTAATGGGGCTTATAATGAGTGAAACGAGGCATGAAGCCCATTGAAATAGAGTGAACGAAGTGGAACAAGAATATGATTGTGGGGCACATACTACTTTCTCTTCTTGGTGCCCCATTAATGCAAGATTATAGTGAGTGAAGAGAATAATATTATAATGAAAGGCCAAGAAGTGAAACAAATGCGCGGTTACATTAGAATAATATAAACGTACCACACATGCGGAAAAGAAGTGAAAGAAGTACGTGAAACAAGTGAGTTTACGAGCGCGTCTTCGTACGAAGAGAATGGCCCGGGAGACAAGACAGTGAGCCTGTTAACCACTTACTCCTTATAACTAGTGCTGTGGGGACGCTTTCAAGAATCCCAGGTTGTTGATGCCTTAACTGTACCAATTATTGGATAGCCGTCGTGAGGATAGCATTAAGAGTGAGTGCAATGAGCACGCTGCTATAATAATTGGTGGACACAGGATATGAAGTGTGTTTTTACTGCCCCGTCATAATGGTATGAGAATAAGGTAAAGAATGCACGCTTATTCTCATAATGCTATAATACGGGGGCTTCTTCATTCCTTTCCTAATTTTGCTTGTTGTTCAAGTGAGTTCATGCGTCATTCTTATCTTCACTCCTGATAACTCAATTAATTAAACAAGCAAAATAAGAGAATTAGAATGAATAATCCAGAAAATAGTATTAGGGGCGAGTGAAAAAATCTTCTGTTCGCCCGTGAGAAAAATTTTATTACTAAATTCGTGCGTCAGCTTCGTTCCTTACAATTTAATATAAAGTTATATGGTCTTTTAGTGTACTTTTTTACCGCGCGGAAGCCGCACCAATGAACGCACCGTTAAAAGACTTATTATGTGCGTTCGTTTACTTCGTTCCTAATTTAATACGGCTTTCGCGCGGTTCCTTGTAAAGCCTATTAAAATGTACTTTCTTCGTTCAACCATATCCTCACGTCGTTACCACACCAAGACAGTAGATTCATGAAGGTAACAACACGGGCTTTTCTACAGTCAATCCACCGTTCATTGAGACCCGGGCGTTTCCACGGTTAATCCACAGTCTCAGCGTCTAGGAGTGAGTCTTCGTGTGAAAGGTACCAACAGACCAGGGTATTAGACTCCAGGGTCAGGGTTTAGGGTTTAGCGTTACTCCAGGGTCAGGGTTTAGGGTTTAGCGTTTAGCTTTTAGGGTTTAGGGTTTAGGGTTTAGGGTTTCGGGACCCCCTAATGGCCCCCTCCCGCCAGCTTGATCACCTTACCTCAGAGGCTCTCCGCCGAAGAGGCAGGTCGACCGACCGTCGAAACGGCCTTAAGGGAACTCCAAGGGAGCATCGGCCGGCCTCCACCCCAGTCTCGGGTTGCTGGGTTTAGGGTTTGGGGCTTGGGGTTTAGGGCTAGGATTTAAGTTTAGGGTTCGGGGTTTAGGGTTTCGGGTTTAGGGTTCAGGGTCTAGGGTCTAGCTGCTGGTGTAGAGTCTAGGTTACGGTCTAGGGTTTAGGGTTGAGGGTTGAGGGTTGAGGGTTGCGGGTTGCGGGTTTAGGGCAGTTGGGTTAAGGTTTAGGGTTAGGGTCTACAGTTTAAGGGTGTAGGGTTGAGGGTCTAGGGTTTTGGGTTTTGGGTTGTGTTTTTCAGCGGTTGGGCTCTTTTGTAAGTTGAGGGCTGACTGGCCAAAGTTTCAGGGCTGAGGGTCTTAGTCCTTGTCTTTGAGGAACTCAGTTCCAGGGCTTATGCGGGTTTTGATGGGAAGCGATGACTCCAGGTTTAGAATTTTGGCGTTTAGGGGTTAGGGGTTAGGGTTTAGGGTCTTGGGTTTAGGGTTTCCGGCTCATTTGGGTCAGAGACATAGATCCTCCACCCACTAAGCCGCTCAGCTGCGAACCCTGCAAGCTGTGAAATTGTGTTGCTGGAAAGGGTACCCACCTGCTTCACTCGCGTCAAAGGATCCCTAAGCCCTAAACCCTAAACCCTAAACCCTAAACCCTAAACCTTAAACCCTAAACCCTTAACCCTAAACCCTAAACTCTGCACCCTAAAACTTCAACCCTAAGTCCTAAACCCCAAAGGGTTTGCAGGGATTAGGCTTGGCTTTCTGCGGACCCTCGTCCCGGGCCCAATAGCCCTTCAGGGTTTAGGGTTTAGGGTTTAGGGTATAGGGTTTAGGGTTTAGGGCTTAGGGATCCTTAGGGATGCAGGGGTTGAGGACTTGTTGTTTAGGGTTTCGGGTTTCGGGAATTAGGATCTCGTGTTGAGGGGGTTTAGGATTTGGTGTCTAGGCTTTAGGGTTTAGGGTTTAGGATTCAGGGTTTAGGGTTTAGGTTTTAGGGTTTAGGGTTTCGGGACTCCCTAATGGCCCCCTCCAGCTTGATCACCTCACCTCAGAGGCTCTCCGCCGAAGAGGCAGGTCGACCGACCGTGTGGCGTCTCAAGGGCGAAAGTAGGGTTTAGGGTTTAGGGTTTAGGGTTTAGGGTTTAGGGTTTAGGGTTTAGGGTTCAGGGCTGAGGGTTGAGGGTTTTCGGGGTTAAACCCCCACGGCCTGTGGAGTCATGGGTCATTGGGGACCATGAGTTTGCCCTCACGATGATCCCCCTAAACCCGCCAGGAAACTCACAGGTTTAGGGTTTAGGGTTTAGGGTTTAGGGTTTAGGGTTTAGGGTTTAGGGTTTAGGGTTTAGGGCTTAGGGTGGGCCTTACCCCGTAATTTAGGGGTCGGAATAATTTCTGAGAATGTTCCCCTATGGCCCCTTTGTATTATACCAAAATCCCCCCCCCAAAAAAAAACTATTCAAATTTTTCAGGCTCCTACGTTATTGGTTTTAAGAGGGTTCAGGGTGTAGGATTTTGAGTTTAGGGTTCAGGGTTTAGGGGTTAGAGTATAACCCTAAACCCTAAACCCTAGACCCTAAACCCTAAACCCTAAACCCTAAACCCTAAACCCTAAACCCTAAACCCTAAACCCTAAACCCTAAACCCACATATATATATATATATCTCTCTCTCTCTCTCTTTTTTCAGAGGGCTTTAAGGGCCATCCTAGTTCGGGGAAGTCCGGAACGGGAACCCCATCAATTCCTGAGATTTAGGGTTTAGGGTTTAAAGGGTTAAAGGGTTAAAGGGTTTAGGGTTTAGGGTTTAGGGTTTAGGGTTCAGGGTTTAGGGTTTAGGGTTTAGAGTTTAGGGTCTCGGATGCTTCCCGTCGTTTCGAGATGAGATTCGATTCCTCATATCAAACAAGGGGTGGTTGGGGTTTGGTGGCTTGAGGGTCTAGGCCTAGGCTCTTTCAACACTGGTACGGCCCTCAACCCTACCCCCTAAACCTTCAAACCCTAAACCTTAAGCTTTAAGCCCTACACCCTAATTCCTAAACCCTGGACTTGCCCTAAACCTTCAAGCCCCAACTGCAACCCTAAACCCTCAACCCTGAACCCTAACCTTCAACCGTATTACCCTAAACCCGAAACCCTAAATCCTAAACCCGAAACCCTAAACCCTAAACCCTAAACCCTAAACCCTAAACCCTAAACCTCGCATCCCGGAGGGCCCCTCGGCGCCACCGGACAAGGCACTGAGAACTTTGAGTCTCACTCCTAAGCCGGCCTTTGGGGGTTTAGGGTTTAGGGTTTAGGGTTTAGGGTTTAGGGTTTAGGGTTAAAGGTTACGGGTTTAGGGTTTGAGGTTTAGGGTTTAGGGTTCAGGGTTTGAGGTTAAGTCTCACTCCTACGCTGGCTGAGCAGTTTTGAGGGTTCCGGGTTTTTTGGGTTTTTAGAGTTTTCAGGGTTTCTAGGGTTTTTAGGGTTTAGGATCAGGGTTTAGGGTTTAGGGTACAGGGTTCGGGGACTTTGGGGTTTAGAGTTTAGGGCTTCTGGAGAACTACCCAGCTGCTTTTCTGGGTTTAGGGTTTGGGGTTTAGGGTTTAGGGTTTAGGGTTTAGGGTTTAGGGTTGGTGAACAGCCCAGGGGTTTGGGGATCAGGGTGGATTTAGGAATCCGGCTGCGGAGAGCTGCAGGACACTTTGAGAGGGCCCCGAACCGTAAACCCTAAACCCTAAACCCTAAACCCTAAACCCTAGACCCTAAACCCTAAACCCTAAACCCTAAACCCTAAACCCTAAACCCTAAACCCTAAACCCTAAACCCTAAGCCCTAAACCCTAAACCCTAAAACCCTAAACCCTAAACCCTAAAACCCTAAAACCCTAAACCCTAAACCCTGAACCCTAAACCCTACATCCGAAGTTTAAATCCCTACAGGACCCCGGAGAAGCCTAGAACCCGTAAGCCCCCAACCTTATGAGGCCCTAACTCTCAACCCCCACACCCTGAACCGTACAAACCTAGACTACTCTCCCAAGCCGCTGAGCCCTGCGACTCCCTGAGCCCTCAACCTTCATCCAAACCCAAGGCCCTAAACCCCAAAGCTCAAGCCCCTGAAAGCCCTGAACCCTCAACCCCTAAACCAGCCCCTAAACCCCTCAACACCGAAACCCTAAACTGTAAACCTAAACCCTACAACCTTTGTCAAAGTTGGGTAGCATTTTACATTTTTAAGGGTACTCAAGCCCAATAAGGAATGTGAATTCAATTTGTTAATGGTATCCCAACCATGAACTAGCAACCCTGACTCGCATGCCAGGAGCCGAAGCGGCTTCCCTCCATCTTCGCGGCCTCCTGCGACAGCGACATTCGATTGCTCAACCGTCGGGGAAACCCAGCTTAGGGTATGTGGGGTTGACCTAAGTAGCAAATGACACATATGCACATACACACACACACACACACTTTTCAAATTTAAGTAAGTAAACGCACAAGACACTTGTCCATATTATGGAAAATGTCTTAAGAAACATGGAGAGAAGCGCCCCCTCCAAGTGATTTTTCTCGATCAAGTGTTAAGAGCGAACAACGAAGGACAGCGGTATCCGTGCTCGATAAACCGATGTGAGATGTAGCAACTCTGGAATCTCCCCTTTGACAGGGGACACCCTCAAGCGAAAACCACCCCTCAAACCCTCAAGCCTTAAAACCCCACTGAAACCCTAAGTCCTACAACCCACAACCCCCACCTTAGAACCCAAACCCTAAACCCTAAACCCTCAACCCTCAGCCCTAAACCCTAAACCCTAAACCGTAAGCCTAACTCCCCACCACACCAAAGAGAAGGGGAGTTGGGAGGGGCGTTTGGGCTGAGAAGGGAAGAAACCGGGGGGCGGGGGGGCTGGAACCCTAAACCCTAAACCCTAAACCCTGAACCCTGAACCCTGAACCCTGAACCCTGAACCCTGAACCCTGAACCCTGAACCCTGAACCCTGAACCCTGAACCCTAAACCCTAAACCCTAAACCCTAAACCCTAAACCCTTCCATGGGCATAAGTGGTTGGGGGGGGGGGGGGGCTCATAACTCTAAACCCCTAAACCCTATAAACCCTAAACTACCCCTAAACCCTAAACCTCCGCGCCCCGCCTGGGCAATGGTTTAGGGTCAGGGCTTAGAGTAAAGTGTGGACTCTTTGAAAGTTTCGAATACAAGCGCTCTAATCCCTAAACCCGAACTCCAGACCCTGCTCCCCAAACCCTTATCCCTAAACCCTGAACCCTGAACCCTGAACCCTGAACCCTGAACCCTGAACCCTAACCCTAAACCCTAACACCTCAACCCTAAACCCTGAACTAAACCCTAAACCCTAAGCCCAGGCTTCTACACCCCCAACATCTTCGCCTGGGGCGCCTACTCTCAAGCAGGGGTGGAGGCCCAGGGGGTTTCGACCCATGTCTCGCGTGGTCACTAATAAACCCGAAACCCTAAACCCTAAACCCTAAACCCGAAGCCCTAAGCAATAAGACCTAAACCCTAAACCCTAAACCCTAAACCCTAAACCCTAAACCCTAAACCCTAAACCCTAAACCCTAAACCCTAAACCCTAAACCCTAAACCCTAAACCCTAAGCCTCCCCCAAAAGCCCGAAGCCCATTTACACTCCCAAAGCCTCAGCCCCAACTCTTTGAGGACGATGTGGATGACCTGCGCTTGCGGGTGGCCTTCCGCCTCAGGCCACCGCTTACCCTAAACCCTAGATAGACCCTGAACCCTGAACCCTGAACCCTGAACCCTGAACCCTGAACCCTGAACCCTGAACCCTGAACCCTGAACCCTAAACCCTGAACCCTAAACCCTAAACCCTAAACCCTAAACCCTAATAAACCCTAAACCCTAATAAACCCTAAACCCTAATAAACCCTAAACCCTAATAAACCCTAACCCTAAACCCTAAACCCTAACCCTAAACCCTAAACCCTAAACCCAAACCCGAACCCTAAAAACCCTAAACCCTAAACCCTAAACCCAAACCCTAACCCTAAACCCTAAACCCTAAACCCTAAACCCTAAACCCTAACCTAACCCTAAACCCTTAAACCCTAAACCCTAAAACCCTAAACCCTAAACCCTAAACCCTAAACCCTAAACCCTAAACCCTAAACCCTAAACCCTAAACCCTAAACCCAAACCCTTGTCAAAACCCTCCAGGTTTAAGGGCTTCGAGGAGAGGTTCCCCTCTTAAGGGCGCATTGTATAGGACCATGTAACCAACCGCTTACCCTAAACCCTAAACCCTAAACTTTGAATCCTGAAACTCGGAACTTTGCTTTCGCTTGGAGTCCTTCAGGGCTTGCACTCAAATGGCTTCAGACAGGGCATTCCCTAAACCCAAAGCCCTAAACCCTGAACCCCTTAACCCCATATCATGGTCTGTTTAAGAGTTCCGGTGGTAGCCCTGCTTTCGGTTACCCGGGCGCTTTCTGTGGGAGGCTGGGGGGGGGGGGTTCGGGATTAGGAGGGGTTAGGGTTTCTGGTTTAGGTTTCAGGTTTAGGGTTTGCATTAGACCAAAAGCCATCACTAAGGCCCTGAGCCCGTAACCCTGTCGGTTTTAGGGCCTGTTGAGTTCAAGGGCTTACAACGGTTTAGGCGGTTGGGGGGGTGGGGGGGGGGGGGGTTAGCGGCTTAGGTTTCAGATTTTGGGCCTGGAGGCATAGGGGCTGACAAGGCGTTTCGCGGAATCCGCAGGCGCAAAGACGGCCAAGAGGTCCTTATGCATCCCATGGGCAAGCCGTAAGACATGGCGAAAGACTGCCATGGAAAAGGGGTGTAGGGTTTAGGGTTTAGGGTGTAGGGTTTAGGGTTTAGGGTTGCTTCTACGCAGACAGGACTGTGAATGAATGATTGCTGCTGTTCTCACGTTTTTCTCTTAAACCCTAAACCCTAAACCCTAAACTCTAAACTCTAAACCCTAAACCCTAAACCCTAAACCCTAAACCAGTCTGCCAGCTAAACGACCGGGAAAGGCGTCTGGAAAGCATTCCCTTTCGGGCAGCACTTTCTCCTTTCAGAGTTCAGCTTCCCCGAAACCCTAAACCCTAAACCCTAAAGCCTAACGCCTAAATCCTAAAAGTATGTTGCGGGGAAACTGCCCAGTGCACGCGTTTTTGAGAGGCGATGGCGAAGACAATTTGAGTTCCAAGTGCCACCCCAAGTCCCCAAACCCGTTTGACATCCGAACCCTTGACTTCAGGGTTTAGGGTTTAGGGTTTCGTGCTTACGGCTTGGGGCTTAGGGCTTAGGGTTTAGGGTTTAGGGTTTAGGGTTCAGGGTTTAGGGTTTGAACAACTTGCATGCTACACGGCTGGCAACTGCGTAAAATTCTAACGGGAACCTTCAAGCAACACCTAAAACCCTAAACCCTTAACCCTAATCCCCAAACCCAAACCCCTAAACCCTACACCCTAAACCCTCAAACCCTAAAACCCTCAAACCCTCAAACCCTAAAACCCTAAAACCCTACAACTCTAAAACCCTACAACCCTAAAACCCTAAAACCCTCAAACCCTCAAACCCTCAAACCCTCCAACCCTAAAAACCTAAAACCCGAAAAATCCCTCAAACCCTAAAACCCTCAAACCCTAAAACCCTAAAACCCTCAAACCCTAAAACCCTCAAACCCTAAAACCCTCAAACCCTCAAACCCTCAAACCCTAAAACCCTCAAACCCTAAAACCCTCAAACCCCTCAAACCCTCAAACCCTAAAACCCTCAAACCCTAAAACCCTCAAACCCCTCAAACCCTCAAACTCCTAAACTCCTAAACCCTAAACCCTAAACCCTAAACCCTAAACCCTAAACCCTAAACCCTAAACCCTCAAACCCTAAGCCCTAAGCCCTAAACCCTAAACCCTAAACCCTAAACCCGATGTGGACGTTGGGAGGTCTCGCGAGGAGGCTTTGAAGGCCAAAGACCTGGAGGCGCAAACGGTGCTGGGTTCAGGGTTTAGGGTTTAGGGTTTAGGGTTTAGGGTTTAGGGTTTAGGGTTTAGGGTTCAGGTTTACGGTTCAAAATTTAGGGTTTAGGGCTTAGGGTTTAACATTTAGGGTTTAGGGTTTCGGGTTCAGGGCTCACTTAGGGTTTAGGGTTTAGGGTTCCCAAAGCCCTACAACCTGTATTTCGGGTTGGGGAAGGCGGGGGGGAGTTTATGGTGCAAACTCTGCAGCCCTGAAGCCCTGATAAGCTCAAAGGCCCTAAAGTCTCCAAAGCCCCGAGGCAGGAAAGCCATAGCACACAATAGCCTTAAGTCCTACATCTTAAACCCTCGACCCGAGACCCTAACCCCGAAACCCTGAACCCAGAACCTAGGGCCACGCTTGTCTACAGGCCATTCGACATCTGCAGCGCTTGGAGATGCGTGAGGCCTGTGGCTTTCGAGGATTTGGGGTTTAGGGTTTTGGGTTTGGGTTTGGGGTTTGGGGTTTTTAGGGCCGTTGGGATTTTGTTGGTTGTATGGTGTAGGTGTTAGGCCTTAGACAACAGAACCTACTCCATAGAGTGGACCAATAGTTTACCTTTAAAACATTACATTCTCTTCCTGAGGGAAGAAGGGAACGAAACAATTCTTTAACTCATGGGGTTCTACTTTGGACCCTCAGGGTTTGTACCCTTGGGTTTTGGGGACCCTTTTTGCAGATCCCTAAGGTAGTATAAGGGCCATACAGGAAGCATTTTAGGGGAGCCTGTAGAGTACGACCTTAGGGGTACGAGTCTTCATCCCTTGATGAACTGGGTGTTTCTAGAAGTAAGGCAGGGTTTTGGGACTTCTGTTGCCGCGTCGTGCCTTGAGTCGCGTAGTCGTGAAAGTTTAGGGCACCAATTTGTGGGCGCATTTTTGGGGTCTGTAATCGCTGCTGCTCTGTCGGCTTTGGGGTTAAACGGTGCCCTAAACCCTAAACCCTAAACCCTAAACCCCAAACCCTAAACCCTAAACCCTAAACCCCTAAACCAAAGCCCAAAAGCCTAAACCCTAAAGCCCGTGCCATGCGTCGGCATTACTGCGGTGGCCCTCAAGCCTTGTCCAGTGGTCCCCTGTT
The DNA here is from genome assembly GCA_905221605.1 of Symbiodinium natans. Lineage (NCBI taxonomy): Eukaryota > Dinophyceae > Suessiales > Symbiodiniaceae > Symbiodinium > Symbiodinium natans. Next base: position 554,840 of record CAJNDS010002132.1, on the reverse strand, counting down.
GCCTTTTTCGCCCTGGTTCTTAGTCGGGAATGAGGGATTTGGACCCGGACTAAGCCCTTTGTTTTTTCTTTTTAGCGTGTAGATTCCCTCATCATCCCCTTTAAACCAAAAAGGGTACCCTTTCGATTTCCTAGGTTACTCCTGGGTCTAGGGGAATGAGGGCCCTATATATGCCCTTTAAGGGATTACATAGGGCCGGAATTCCCTCATTCCCCACTAAAAACCAGCCAGATTTTGGGGAATTCGCGGTTTCAACAAAGACACCAACCCCCGAGGGTACCTTTAGCGTTTTGGGTATAGGGACCCTAAACCCTAAACCCTAAACCCTCAACCCCAAAGCCAATACCCTAAACCCTAAACCCTAAACCCTACACCCTAAACCCTAAACCCTAAACCCTGCCTCTGAGCAAGCTCAGCGTTGGATATTCCGAACATGTCAGGGTTTAGGGTTTAGGGTTTAGGGTTTAGGGTTTAGGGTCTAGGGTTTAGGGTTTAGGGTTTAGGGTTTAGGGTTTAGGGTTTAGGGTTTAGGGTTTAGGCTTTGGGGTTGAGGGTTTAGGGTTCATAGGGTTCCTGAAGCTCCCAAGATCGGAGTGCCAGAAGTCAGAAGGTCCTTCGGCACACCAAGTGTTACTTAAAGGGCCCAAAACCCCCCAAAATAACCAGGTCCTGGTGCCTCCTTAAACAGATGAAGTGAAAGCTTCAGGTACTGGGGTCTTGGGCCCTTGGGGCTAGAGAAGCCTGACCCCAGAGACATCTAAGCCACAAAGCACACAAGACGAGCTCAAAGGAATTGAGCCTTGCTTCCCAGCACCCTAAACCCTAAACCCTAAACCCTAAACCCTAAACCCTAAACCCTAAACCCTAAACCCTAAACCCTAAACCCTAAACCCTAAACCCTAAACTTTAAACCCTAAGCCCTAAGCCCTAAGCCCTAAGCCCTAAGCCCTAAGCCCTAAGCCCTAAGCCCTAAGCCCTAAACCCTAAACCCTATAAACCCTAAACCCTAAACCCTAGACCCTAAACCCTAAACCCTAGACCCTAAAGAAGCCCCGAAACACCCGAGGCCTGTTCCCTACTACAGCCCTCCATGGGAAGGCGGACGAGTTCATGCGCGCCTTTGACGCGGAGCAGTGCATGCAAAACCAGGCCTCTTGATGTTTGCAAAACGTTAATTCGGGGGTGTAGGTTTTGCAAACCCTAAACCCCAAACCCTATATACACCCCAAAGCTACGACACAAAACCCTAATCCCGAAGCTCCAGCGGCCTAGGCCGCAAGGTCTTATTCCTCTCGTGGAGCGACCCGTGTGTGTGGTTCCCGAGTCCAGGGTTTAAAGTTCAGGACCCTAAACCCTAAACCATATATAATTATATTATAATCATCCCCCCCAGAAAAACCCTATTCCTAATTATTAAGACCCCTAGAAGAATCCCCCCTCAAAAAAAAACAGCCCGATTCCTAATTATTAAGGCTCCTTCTTGGTAAGCCCTCTTATCAAGCTGGGGGGGGGGGGCTAAACCCTAAACCCTAAACCAGGGGGGCGGGGGTAGTATAGAGGGGGGAAACCGGAAACCCTAAACCCTAAACCCTAAACCCTAAACCCTAAACCCTAAACCCTAAACCCTAAAGGGGGGTAGTAGGGAAACCCAGGAGTTTCGGGGCTTCCTGGTTTTGCGGCTTAAGGTTCTGTACGGATTGGGCATGGCGCCAGTGCACTCTAAACCAGCACGGCAACATCAAGGCTCAGGGTTCAGGGTTTAGGGTTCAGGGTTTAGGGTTTAGGGTTTAGGGTTTAGGGTTTAGGTTTGAGGGTTGAGGGTTGAGGGTTTAGGATTTAGGGTTTAGGGCTGAGGAGTTCCGACGTCTGATGAAACTCAGACGATTGACAATGCCAACCGCTCAGGCACTCTAAACACCAAACCCCAAACCCAAAATCCTAACATCCCCAAACGCCAGAAACGACAGGCCCCAAATCCGAAACCCTAAACCCCATAAAGCCAAAGCCCTAAAAGCACCAATTATAAACCCTATAAACCCCAAAAGCACCAAAACCCTAAAAGGTTAAAACCCAAACTATCAGGTCTGTAAACCCTATAAACCCTATGAACCCTATAAACCCTATGAACCCCATAAACCCCCAGAGACCCTAAACCCTCAAACCCTATAAAACCCTAAAGCCCTAAAGCCCTAAAGCCCTAAAGCCCTAAAACCCTAAAACCCTAAAACCCTAAAACCCTAAAACCCTAAAACCCTAAAACCCTAAAACCCTAAAACCCTAAAACCCTAAAACCCTAAAACCCTAAAACCCTAAAACCCCAAAAACCCTGAAACCCTGAAACCCTGAAACCCTAAAACCCTAAAACCCTGAAACCCTGAAACCCTGAAACCCTGAAATCCTGAAGCCCTGAAACCCTGAAACCCTGAAACCCTGAAACCCTAAAACCCTAAAACCCTAAAACCCTAAAACCCTAAAGCCCTAAAGCCTAAACCCTAAATCCTAAACCCTAAACCCTAAACCCTAAACCCCAAACCCTAAACCCTAAACCCTAAACTATACCTGCCCAGGGCCCTTTGCCGCCAACACCAGCGCCCGGAGCTGGCAAAGCAATGCCGCGGTCTTCAAGGAAGCGTGTAGGGTTCAGGGTTTAGGGTTTAGGGTTTAGGGTTTAGGGTTTAGGGTTTAGGGTTTAGGGTTTAGGGTTTAGGGTTTAGGGTTTAGGGTTTAGGGTTTAGGGTTTAGGGTTTAGGGTTTAGGGTTTAGGGTTTAGGGTTTAGGGTTTAGGGTTTAGGGTTTAGGGTTTAGGGTTTAGGGTTTAGGGTTTAGGGTTTAGGGTTTAGGGTTCAGGGTTTCGGGTTTAGGGTTTCGGGTTTCGGGTTTAGGGTTCAGGGTTTCGGGTTTAGGGTTTAGGGTTCAGGGTTCAGGGTTTAGGGTTAGAGGGCTTTAGATTAGGCTTTAAGGACTGTAGTACTTTGGCGTGCATATGTCTTACCCATTTTTTTAGGAATCGCCCAATCGAGGGCCAAGTTTTCGGGTTTTCTTTGTTCTCAGGGTTTTTTCCTTATAACCCTGATGGTCCTACAATATAAACTACCCCATATACCCACCCTGTAATTACAATAGCTCCCTATACAAGCAAGTTTCATATTCTTTTGGGACAAGTTTTTTGGGGGTTTGGGGCCTGTGGACGTGCCTCTGGTCTATTTTTCACGTTCTCTCTTACATCTATAAACTGACGCAGTTTACATGCATATGTTCTATTTGAGGAAGGAGACGGACACGACCTTGATGAGGAAGGCAGTTGGCACATCTTATGCCACGCGGTAGGTGTGAGGATGTCTGGAGGCCTTCACCCATGTGGTCGCACTCTCATTGCCACCGGTTTCACAGCAGCCTTGGGTTCTCGAACATGTAAGGGTTTAGGGTTTAGGGTTTAGGGTTTAGGGTTTAGGGTTTAGGGTTTAGGGCCATGGCTTAAGAACGTCTGCGGCTGCTGCGGCCAAAGAGGCTGATTGCCTCAGGCGAAAACCATGTGGTTTCCGCAGTGACTTGTTGTTGGAGCAGGAAGCTGTAGCCTAGGGTTCAACGTTTAGTGTTTAGGAGTGGGGTTTAGGTTTAGGGTTTAGGGTTTAGGGTTTTTAGGGTTTAGGGTTTAGGGTTTAGGGTTTAGGGTTTAGGGTTTTAGGGTTTTAGGGTTTTAGGGTTTTAGGGGATGCACAGCCCTCGTCGAAAACAACTCCGTTGATTCCAAAAAAAGTCTCGCCACTTTCACATCTTGGCCTCATTTGGAGCTTGCAGGGAAAGGAAAACGATGACATGATGGCTTGAACTTGCGGAGGTTTACAGCACGATGCGTATAGAAATGCAGTTCAGAGTTGCCATCACATCAGATGCATTGTTGGGCGGCTTTTTAACAATCCATCACGTGAGCATTGCCCGGCCAAGCAGAGAAATCCCACCAAACGCCAAAGTAACGTGTCAACATCAGGACGTGTTTCAGGAAAACGTGCCGACACACAACAATAAGGGTTTTCGTGATGAAGAGTCTTGTCCACTTGTCCACCCTGTGGTGATCCCACACCCACACGAAACGTTTGCTTCGCTCTTGGTGCTGTTGTGAGAGGACTCACTTTGAAACCTCAGCGCGAGGTCATTTTTGCCAGGCCTTCGCCGTGGCTGTCAGCGAGCCAAAGGAAACGTTGGAAACCGTTTCGAAGCCAGTTTTTTACTTTGAGATTAGGCAACTCTTGCTGGGCACGTGGTTTGGCACCGGGAGTTCCTTCATCAGCACCGCGTCCAAGCCAGCAATTCAATTGTGCTTGTTTCCAACTGCCCGCCTTCTGTTCCGGCTCCAAGGATACGATACCCACGGCACTTTGCAGCCAGGTCGCTGGCATCTGCATGTCGCCAAATGACACACATGCTAGCCTTCTGAAAACCAGGAATTTCTTGAGTGATTCGTGCCACATTGCCAGCTCGTTAAACGGCTTTTGCAGAACAGTTTCGGTGAGTGTGTTGAAGAGTGGTGTTGCACTGCCACACACTGGGGGTCATGTGCCTCAGCGGCACCGGCAGCGCAGGCCTTGACTTCACACGATGCAACACTCTTGAACCACTTGATCACACCACATGACACTATACATCACGCTTGTCTTGTGTCAACCTCAGTACGATTCGGTACAACTCGCAAGTTTTGTGAGAGTCTTTGCAGCCGGAGTCACCGTCGCCTGGAGGAGCTTTTGCAGTTAGATCAGGGCAAGCTCCAATCAAGACAAGCTAGGCAAGCCTACTCGGAGTGTCCTGATCGCTCTACGAAGCATCATCCCACACTGTCCCACACGTACTCATTCGGTGGTGGTATACACCGATGCACACTTCGAGCCTGCGAGCTCGGTCGTCCACCCCGGTGACGCTGACCAGTCTGAGTGGGAGGGCAGTTGGTCATGCGCCAGCTCCGGCCAAGACGCAGGGGTTGAGTCCTCCTTACTGTGCAATGCCTGGATCACGCACAGGGATGGACGCAGTCTCTGCTTCCGATAGCAGAGTTGACAAAGTTCTTCAATCGTCAAAGCGTAGGGAGGCTGCAATCAGGCCGATAATTCAATCATAAAGTACGCTCCCGCTAAGACGATCTTTCTGATTTATTTCAGCCTTTAATACTAGTACACGGCAATAAGCTGTAAGAAGAAAACCCAAACTCGCTTGCACATCCAGACCTTCAATATGACCGACCAGTTTTCTTCAAGAGAGGAAGATCCATTATCGGACCGTTTCAGCCTTCCAAATTCTAGCTATGACTGTTCTTAGCGAGCGAGCAAGGGGGAATTATTCGGGAACAATCGTGTTTTAAGAATTATTCTTGAAAGGTACTTCTGTGTTATTTAATTTATGTTTTGCTTTCTGGGTTTTATTCTTGGCGCATTTACAATTAGTTTATTCATGCGGCATTTCATTAGTGAACACATAATTTGATCACGGCTAGTATGCTGTTCTATGTTTTGTCAATTTGGAAGACAATATTGTTGTTCTTCTTCTTAGTTTTTCTATTATGAGTGGAAGGATTTTTTTGAAATGTGAGGCTACGAAAGTACGATTGTGATTTTTAATGAAGCGTTGGAATCACGGTCAAATGCATTCCAAACCCCACAAAGCTGGGGGTTTAGGGTTTAGGGCTTAGGGCTCAGGGCTCAGGGCTTAGGGTTTAGGGTTTTGGGCTTAGGTAGACCTTAAATCCCTCCCCTGCACGCCCCTGCGCAGGCAGCGGTCGCAAGCCGGGCCGCTGCCCAGGCAGGCGTAGGTTTTAGGGTTTAGGGTTTAGGGTTTACGGTTCAGGTTTCAGGGTTCAGGGTTTGGGGTTTGGGGTTTATGGTTTAGGGTTTAAGGAGGTTCCTTGTGTTTCTTCTCTCGGGTGCTAGGGCTCACAGGGTTTTTAGGTGGTGCGGTTTTGGGCTCAAGATGTTTCTATGGGGCATGAACGGTTTTAGGGCTTGCGGTTTTGGTGGTTGGGGGTTTAGAAGTCCTGGGGTCGTTGTAGCGCACGACTTCACGTAGGGTAGCTAGGGGTCTGCATGCTTTTGCTCTGTGCCTAAACCTAGAACCCTGCACCTTTCACCCTAAACCCTAAACCCAAACCTTAAGCCACTCTTAAACCCTAAACCCTAAACCCGCAACCCAAAGCCCAAAAGACATCCTCTGCCCACTTATGCCAGGGAAGTGCTCGCGGAGCGTGGCAAGGCCGCCTCTGGGGGGTGGGGTCTGGGAGGGTTTAGGGTTTAGGGTTCGGGTCTAGGGTTCGGGTTTTGGGTTGAGGGTTCGGGGTTTAGGGTTTAAGGTTTGGGTAGGTCGGGGCCTGAGGCCCCAAGAAGAAACTCTCAACCCTCCTGACCCCGAACCCGGATGCTGTCTGAATTCAGGGTCTTGAGCTTTCTGTAGCCCTCTAAACCCTAAACCCCAAACCCTAAGCCCTATACCCTAAACCCTAAACCCGAACCCTAAACCCGAAACCTTAAACCCGAAACCCTGAAACCCTCAACCCTCAACCCAAAACCCGAACCCTAAACCCTAAACCCTCCCACACCCCACCCCCCAGGGGCGGTTGAGCTTTGACTCACCTTGTTGGGCTTCCGTTTGATGGTGGTTACACAGAAAGTCTCTCATTGCACGCCTAAACCCTGAAAACAAAACCCTAAACCCTAAACCCTCAACCCTAAGCCCTGCACCCTAAACCCTACACCCTGAACCCTAAACCCCTAAACCCTAAACCCCAGACCTGTTGTCGGAGAAGTAAGACGAGGTGGCTGTACCAGCCAGCGGTTGGCCATGCAGGTCGGCTGTGACAGTGGGTTAGTTTAACGGTTTAGGGTTTAGGGTTTAGGGTTTAGGGTTTAGGGCTTAGGGCTTAGGGCTTAGGGTTTAGGGTTTAGGGTTTGGGCTGTAGGTTTTATTTTTTAGGGCTTAGGGTTGGTACTAAGCCTCTAAGCGCGAATCCGCCAAGCTAAACCCTCAAAACCTAAAACCTAAGCCCCTAAACCCTGTAGACCTAAACCCCATCGCATCTTCGTGCCTCCTGCTCGGCTCGGCCCTATGCATTTCCGTCCGCATCTGAGGTGGTCCTAGAAAACTCCATTCAGGGTTTAGGGTTTAGGGCTTAAGGTCCAACAGTTGCGTGCGAGGGGGGATACACAAAGCACACACAAGTGAAGGGATGAGAGGTCTTGAGTTGAGGGTTTGGAGGTTTAGGGTTTAGGGATTAGCGTTTGAGGTTTCGTGAGGTCGAAGCGGCCCGTCCCAGACCCCCCCCCAAGAGCTGCCCAACCGTACAGAAGAAGCAGTGGTTTTGGGGGGCTTCCCTGCCGTCGGCAAGTCTTCCCGTCCACCCTGCGAAGTTAACACCCTCTAAACCCTCCCAACCCTCTAAACCCGCTAAACCCTCCCAACCCCTCTAAACCCTCTAAACCTTCAAAACCTCTAAACCCTCCAAACCCTCCAAATCCTCTAAGCTCTCTAAACCCTCTAAACCCCACAGCCTTGAACTTCAACAACAACCCCTACTGTACCTGACCGAAAGCCCGTACACAGGTGTGGAGGGTGGAGTCTGAATACTTTGCCCTGGCCGGGCTCTAGCATATTATCTTCTTGGGCCTTCATACTTTACTCTAAAGGTAGTTTCTTGGGCCCCAAATATGGTCCCTTGCCTCCCTGAAAGGGTTCTGAAGTATGAGTATGGGTCCTTAGTTTGTGTAGGGTATATAAGGGGTAGATAAGGGGTACCCTTTTAAGATACAAATCCCATTTGGCGAAAATAGAAAACTTTGCCACTACAGAACAAATTGTTTTGAGATAACGGTTTGTCTATTTTCTATGGATTTGTCTTAACTATTTCACGAAAATCTATAACATTTTGACTAATTCTGTCTAACCGGGCCTATTGGGTACGATTCGGGTGAAACGAACGCAGCCATCGCAGCCGCAGTCGACCACGGTGCAGATGGACGCCGCCATCGCGGCCGCCGTGGCGGGCGTCGACCTCAGCCAGTATTAGGGTTTAGGGTTTAGGGTTTAGGGTTTAGGGTTTAGGGTTTCGGGTTTCGGGTTTGGGGTTTAGGGTTTAGCGTTTAGGGTTAGGGTACTGGGCAGCAGCACCAACTCATCGCTGCGCGCCGAGCGGGTGGTCTTGATGGCAGAAGGCGATGCTGCAGACGCCGCAAGGGAACTGAAACCTTCACGCTGACCTTGCAGCTACTCGATCGACTGGAGCCGCAGCATGAGTCCTGGTCAAACGTACCCTGGTCCCTAAACCCTAAACCCTTAACCCTCAACGATAAACCCTAAACCCTAACTCTAAACCCTAAACCCTAAACCCGAAACCCTAACCCTAAACCCTGAACCCTAAACCCTAAACCCTAAACCCTACTTCTAACTACCCATGAACCTCCAAAGTCCGGACCCATGGTGGCAGGCCTCCTCCGCCGCCGCCCCCGCCCAGCTGGCATCCCGCACTGGCGGACGTCGTCTCCGTGCCGGGGGGCTCGGATATCCCAAGCCCTAAACCCTAAACCCTAAACCCTAAACCCTAAACCCTAAACCCTAAACCCTAAACCCTAAACATTGCTGAACCCGAGGTTTAGCGTTTGTTCCCTGTATGCCCAAAAAGTGTCCCTTACCTCGTGCCTAGACTGGGAACACCGAACCCTAAGCCCTAAAACTCCAAACCATGTAAACCCTTAAGCCCTATGATTTTAACCCTATGAACCCGCAAGCCTTCAAAGCCCTACAAACCCCTAAACTCTATAAACCCGAGACTCCAAAGCCTAAGCCCTAAAGCCTTCCAAAAAAGGCCACCCTATACCCTAAACCCTAAACCCTAAAGTCTATAAACCCTGGACTCTAAACCTTAAGCTCTATGAACCCTAGAATCCCTAAACCCCTCAGCGACTCAACCCTGGACCTAATTCCAGAGTGGGCTTAGCAAAAGAATCACTCGGCCCACACCCTCTCGAAGCGCCATGCCGACACTTTTTCCAGAGCCGGTGAAGACAGGAGTCGGCGGGTCTCAAGGCCAAATGGCCCCCTCTGGGTGCAGCCGTCCGTGCTCCGTGCCGTCTATGCTGCCGGCAAGAAGCATGAGGCCCGAACCAGGGAAAAGCTCATGGGGGACCGACTGATGAGTTCTGGGCCTTTGTTGAGGGCACCTTCTTCTCCGTGGTGTTCCTCATGCTGGCCGCCGCTGTCTTGGCAGGCGTTTAGGGTTTAGGGCTTAGGGTTTAGGGTTTAGGGTTCAGGGGTGCATGTGCACGGAGTGCGTGCTCCTTCCTTAACGGAAGGAACGGCTGCAGCGACCACGCCCTATAGCCATCAACAATAAACCCGAAACGCGAAACCCTCCACCCCTGAACCCTAAACCCTAACCTCAGTTCAGGGTTGAGGGTTGAGGGTTGATGGTTGACGGGTTGGAGGTTGAGGGCCGAGGGTTTGGCAGAAGGCACAGGCTCTTTGAAGTCATCCTCGACTTCAGATCTTTCCCCCTACAGTAAATCTGTGGTTGACAGAAGCTTTGCGGGGATTGCCTGGTTTTGGCAAGTGCGATGCAATGGAATCTTTCCCTGAGTTTCGGCAAGTTTTTGGGCTCCAGACCTAGGGTTTAGGGTTTAGGGTTTAAGGTGTAGGGAACCCTACATCCTAGATCCCAAACCCTGCACGCTAAACCCGAAGCTTCTGGGCTATAAGCTTACATCCCAAACCCTACCCATGAGTCCTAAATTGCAAAATCCCAGGCACGACATGTTAAACCAACAACCCTGATTCCTCTCGGGTTGGGTTAGGGTTTAAGGTTTAAGGTCTAAGGTTTAAGGTTTAGGGTTTAGGGTTTAGGGTTTGGGGTTTAGGGTTTAAGGTTTAGGGTTTAGGATTTAGGGTTTAGGGTTTAGGGCCCCCCCCCCCCCCCCCCGGTGCCCCGCTGCCAGCTTTTCACATCCCAGGGCCAGCGACGTGAGGTGGCCGCGAATTTGCCGATGCCCTGGTGTGCCCATTCCAAGAATGGCCCACGTAAGGGTTTAGGGGTTTAGGGTTTAGGGTTTAGGGTTTAAAGGGCTAGGACTCAAAGTATGCCCTTATTCCCTTTTTGTTAAGGGTGTAGGTGTGGGTTCTTTCAGAAGCCCCTGCAAACCACCAAGGTGCCCTTGTTATTCCTAGGTTATTACTCTTAGGCCAAGTGAATTACCATAAGAGGTAGGGTTTAGGGTTTGCAGACTTAGGGTGCTTGAGTTTCGGGTTCAGGTCCCAACTACTTGCCAGGACGCAGTTGAGAAGAGGGACCGGCTACTTTAAGGCTAGTTTCATGGTCCCTTAATCTGGTCCCTTACCCACTTTAAAAGGGTCCCGAAGTATGGGCCCTTAGGTTTCACAGGGCATATGAGGGGTATATGCGGGGTCCCCGGTACAAGGGCCCATATGAAGGGACCTTGAAACCACCCAAGGAGCTCCTTCGCTGCATACAGTCTGCTCTTACAACCCTTAGGGGTGTACGAGTTCACGGCTTCGGGTCCCGAACCCTAAGCCCGAAACCCTAAACCCTAAACCCTAAACCCTGTGCCCTGGACCCTAAACCCTAAACCCTAAACCCTAAGCCCTAAGCCCGAAACCCTGAGGTTGTTTGGAACTTGTCTTTGTTTTGTTTTTTGGGCCGCTTCCTGGACGGCACGGGCAGTAGCGAATGCCAACGGTAGTCAACGTCCGCAGTCGAGGGTTTAGGGTTCAGGATTCAGGATTGAAGGTTCAGGGTGTAGTTTAGGGTTTTTGGGGGTTCAGGGTTTAGGGTTCAGGGCTCAGGGTTTAGGACCTTTTCAGGGTTTCGGGTTTAGGGTTTAGTTTAGCGTTCAGGGTTCAGGGTTTAGGGTGCTGGCAAACACTCAAGGAAAACGCAAGCTCTGCTTGAAAGACCAGGAGAGCCAGATCTAAAAAACAGGAAGCCCCAGCGCAGTCCTACCCTAGCCCAGAGCCTTCAAGCCCCCCTCCCAGAGCCCCTTTTTCTTAGGAATAATTTTTCGTGTTCTGATACCAAAACCCAAAGGAATATGGCGGCCTTAACCCTAAACACTTATTTTTATTCAAGTTCTAAGGGGAGTATAGCCTCAAACAGCTCATCTTGCCTGCAGACCTGCAACTCGCGAATGCCGAATCCCAAGATCCTTAAATCGAGATTTAGGGTTAGGGTTTCAGGTTTAACCCTAAGCCGCAAGCCACGAAAACCCCCAAGCCGCCTAAACCCTAAACCCTACACCCTAAACCCTAAACCCTATAAGCACTAACCACAAGCCAAGGAGGCAGCTGGTGAGATGCCTGCATGTCTAGCTGGGCCGTGCCGACGAGGGTCCTTAACCCTAAACCCTAAACCCTAAACCCTACGCCCTAATCCATAAGCCCGATGCCCTAAGCCCGAAGCCCTAAGCCCTGGGCCCTAAACCCGAAACCCGAAGCCCTACGCCCGATGCCCTAAGCCCGAAGCCCGCAGCCCGAAGCCCGACACCCTAAGCCCTGAGCCCTAAACCCTAAACAGTTCACCGCCACCAGCGCCACATGACCGCAAACGTACCGAACGCAGCCTCGTGCCGAGAAATGAGAGCCACAGTTTAGGTTTAGGGTTTAGGGCATAGGGTTTAGGATTTAGGGTTTAGGGTTTAGGGTTTAGGGTTTAGGGATTTAGGGTTTAGGGTTTAGGGCATAGGGTTTAGGGTTTAGGGTTTGGGGTTTAGGGGGCCGCTTAGCCTTCCTGTACTCAGTTTGATTAGATAACTTGGGATGATGTGCCGCCTTATATATATACTAACAGCCCTCAATTCCCAATAAAGGACTGTTTGTATAAAGGGGCAACATCCGACACAATGGAAAGGTTAACCTGTTTTGGGCCAGGATCCCAGAACCCTGAGTAAATTGATCTACGAGTCCGATTCAACTCTAAGCCCAAAACCCTTGACCCTTAAACCCTAAATCCCTAAGTACACAGTCCGACCCCAGGGTTACCAGTTTTTGGGATACTGTATGCAAGGAGTACCCTGGTTTAGGGGAATCTATCCGGTTTCCCAGGGCTGATAGGGCTTGTGCGGCGTAGTGCTTCTAGGATTTCTGGGGCGTACGGGGCTTCTAGGGTTTGTAGTGCCAGCAATATCAGGTTTTCTAGGGCTGATAAGGCTGATTTTAAAGGTTAGCGGGGTGCTGGGCTTAGGTGCTTAGGGTTTAGGGTTTAGGGTTCAGGGTTCAGGGTTCAGGGTTCAGGGTTCAGGGATCAGGGTTCAGGGTTTAGGGCTAACCCTGGGCTGTCAAAGTCCCACCCGCAACGCCCACGCACGCATCGACGGTCATTCGGGACTTTCAGGGATCTAGCTCTCTGAATTTAGCGGGCCGCGGAACCCCGAAACCTGAAACCCAAACCACCCTAAGCCTTTAATATCCTCAAATCAAAGCCCTAGAAGTGTCATCTTATCAGCCCCCAAAGCAGTCCTACGCCCCAAGCCCGAAACCCTACACCCTAAAACCCTAAAAATCCTCTGAAGCATATGCATCGCCATTCGAAGACCCCACAGCTGCAAGCTTTCAACTCTTTAAGCCCTAACCCCTAATAACCCTGAAAACCCCAAACCCTAAACCCTAAACCCTCCTAAACCCCAAACCCTGAAAACCCTAAACCCTTAAAACCCCTCTGAATCGACGCCCCCGCAGCTGCAAATTTTCAACTTTTTGTACCCTAAACCCTAAAAAACCTTAAACAAAAACTAACCCTTAACAAAAACCCTTAACACCCTCTGAATCGACGCCCCCGCAGCAACCCTAAACCCTGAACCTTAAACCCTAAAACCCTCAACCCTCAACCCTAAACCCTGAACCCTAAACCCTAAACCCTAAACCCTAAACCCTAAACCCTAAACCCTAAACCCTCTGAAACATTAATCGCCATTCGACCCCCGCTGCTGCAAGTTTTCAACTTTGTTAAAACTCTAAACCGTAAACCCTAAACCCTAAACCCCAAAAAACCCTGAAGACCCTAAACCCTAAACCCTGAAAACCCCTTTGAATCGACGCCCCTGCAGCTACAAATTTTCAACTTTTTGTACTTGGTGCCCCGTGGACGGGTTGAAGCGCTCGTCCGAACACGCGGCTCGGCGCGGTTGTTTCAGGGTTGGCGCACACAAAGGGTAGGTAAGAAAAGGGCGCCTGAATAGTTTAGGTTTTTTTTTTTTTTTTTTTTTTTGGGGGGGGGGGGGGGGGGGTTATAATAAGATAGTACAGCTATAAACGGATCCTAGGGGAAAACGATTAATTAGTAATTTTCCGATCAGATAGTATAGCTATAAAGGGATCGGATCCTATTTCATTAGTGATTACACCGATCCCAATAGTACACGGTCCCTTAATAAGTCCCTTACCTCCTTCAAAAGGGTTTTGATGTATGGGCCCTTTTAAGGGGTAGTACTATCCTGGAATTAGGTACCAAGAGCCATACTGAATAGGGTTTTCGGATACCTAATCCCTTAATCGTCATGAAACTACCCTAAGAACCTCCCCACGGTGCGTTCTTCCTTTTCGAAGATATGAAGGTTTAGGGCGAAGGTTGAGGGCTTAGGGGTGTTATTTCTGGCTATAGGTAAACACCCTGAATCCTAGACCCTTGAACCCCGAAAGAGCCACGGGTACAGCATCTTAAATCTGAACCCTAAAGCCCTGATTCTTTTCCTAGCCTGGGCTGCTTTCTCCCGTATCCTGCCCAGTGCCTGAGCCCCCTTAGCCCTCGGAAACCCCCAAGACCCCAAACCCTAAACCTTAATCCCTCAACCCTGACCCCTAACTAAACCCTAATACCCTTCAAGCTCCGATCCCCTCAGCCTTCCTTTGAGGGGAGTTGCACTTAACCCAAGTCCAACTTTACCTGTATCCCGATTATAAGAACTCGAGGGAATTATGGGGCCTGTACTTGGAGCACTGTCACGAATCGAAACCTCTTGTCCTGCACCCTATACCCGAGATCCTAAAACCTTAAAACCCTCAACCCCTAACCCCTAAACCCCTAAACCCTCAAACCTCTAAACCCCTAAACCCCTAAACCCCTAAACCCCTAAACCCCTAAACCCCTAAACCCCTAAACCCCTAAACCCCTAAACCCCTAAACCCCTAAACCCCCATTTCTTTTTGTGGTGCGACTGAAAGTTCCTCGGTGACCGTGCCTCTCTTTGGGCTCCTGGACACTGGAACGCTCCATGACACAGTCCTCCATCCCCACTCCCTTGTGTCATGGCGGGAGCGGTCCAAGAGCAGAGAGAGAGAGAGAGAGAACGAATACGAGCGGAATGAATACGAGCAGAACGAGAACGAACACGAGACGAGCAGAACAAAATGAATACGAGCAGACTGAATACGAACAGAAAGACAACGAACATGAGCAGACTGAAATCGAGCAGAGAGAGAGAGAGGGAACGAATACGAGCAGCAAGAGAACGAATACGAGCAAAATGAATATGAGCAGAAAGAGAACGAATACGAGCAGAATGAACATGAGCAGAGAGAGAAGGAATACGAGCAGAATGAATACGAGCAGAGAGAGAGAACGAATACCAGCGGAATGAATACGGGCAGAAAGAAACGCACACGAGCAGAATGAAAACGAGCAGAATGATGAAAACGAATACGAGTAGAATGAATCAAATGAGGTTCAGGGACAGGGCTTACTGATGGAAATTGTGAACTTTATATTTCTTAATGTGTTGGGATTCTGTGGGTGGGTGGTTTTTTTTCTAGAATCGAAACAACGGCTCTACTAGAGATTGCTCGACCCGGAGCTGCTGAACCCTAAACCCTAAACCCTAAACCCCCTAAACCCCCTAAACCCCTAAACCCTAAACACTAAACCCTAAACCCTAAACCCTAAACCTCTCCTACCATAGAATTATAAACCTGAATGGTATTCGTGGGCAAGGCCCAAATAATCCTGGGCAAGGCCCAAAGATTCGTGGGCAAGGCCCAAATATTCGTGGGCAAGGGCCAAAATCCGGATTTTGGGCCTTGCCCACGAATTTTTGGGCCTTGCGCACGAATTGTTGGGCCTGTTGGTTCGTGGGCAAGGCCCAAAAACTCGTGGGCAAGGCCCAAATATTCGTGGGCAAGGCCCAAATATTCATGGGCAAGGCCCAAAAACCCATGGGCAAGGCCCAAATTCTCGTGGGCAAGGCCCAAATATTCGTGGTTAGGGCTTCAGGGCCTCAAGGACTCAAGGACTGGTGTTTAGGGGAAGTTTCCAGGCCTCAAGGCCTGGCGTTTAGGGTTTCAGGGCCTCAAAGCCTGTGTTTAGCGTTAAGTGGTGGTCATTAATTTTGTTGTTGATGATCAAAGGAAGAAACTTTGTGTTTTTTAACGTTATGGGAAGTTCGGGTGGGTGGGCATTTTTCGATGTTCTAAACAACGAGCCTAAGCGAGAAACTGCTCGACCAAGAGCTCTTGAACCCTAAACCCTAAACCCTAAACCCGAAACCCTAAACCCTAAACCCTAAACCCTAAACCCTAAACCCTAAACCCTAAACCCTAAACCCTAAACCCTAAACCCTAGACCCTAGACCCTAGACCCTAGACCCTAGACCCTAAACCCTAAACCCTAAACCCTAAACCCTAAACCCTAAACCCTAACCCTAAACCCTGAACCCTAAACCCTAAACCCTATCCTCCAAGGACCCTTAGAAGGGTCCCTCCTTTACAAGGAGCCACGGCCGCTCCGGAGCGGCGGCCGCGCGGCCATGGTGTTGGGGGCCCTGGTGAGATGCCCTCAGTAGCCCTAAACCTCTCTTACCTATATATATTTAAACCCTATAGTCGGAAAATTGACCGGCCCTGTTGGGCACTCAAGGGTCTGGCCTTGTCCTGGCCCTCGCGCGCGCGGGCCTTGGCTTTTTCAAGGTTTTTCAAGGTTTCTCAGAGTTTTTCAGTGTTTTTCAAGGTTTTTCAATGTTTTTCAAGGTTTTTCAGGGTTTTAACCCTCAATTCTGATGAAGGGCCGCCCCCGCGACCTTTTCACAGCGTAATTTTGGTCAAGGGGGGGTCGTATTTTTCAATTTTAAAGGCAAAATAGTCTTCTGAGACCCCCCTTGCCTCAAACTCCGACCCCCCCTTGAGAGGGAAAGTTTGCCTCCAAAAACACCCCAAATGAGGGGGATCCCAGGATCGGCCCGGGTCCCAGGTAAAAATGCGATTTTTTAGTACTGAAATCGACGCCTCTGGGTGGCCTCTCGTTTTCTGGATTTTTGACCAAAACCGAGCCTTCACCGGCTTCAGGAATTCAAGTTTTTCACGGTTTGTCAAGGTTTCTCAGAGTTTTTCAATGTTTTTCAAAGTTTTTCAATGTTTTTCAGGGTTTTTCAGGGTTTTAACCCTCAATCCTGATGAAGGGCCGCCCCCGCGACCTTTTCACAGCGTAATTTTGGTCAAGGGGGGGTCGTATTTTTCAATTTTCAAGGCAAAATAGTCTTCTGAGACCCCCCCTTGCCTCAAACTCCGACCCCCCCTTGAGAGGGAAAGTTTGCCTCCAAAAACACCCCAAATGAGGGGGACCCCAGGATCGGCCCGGGTCCAGGTAAAAATGCGATTTTTTAGTACTGAAATCGACGGCTCTGGGTGGTCTCTCGTTTTCTGGATTTTTGACCAAAACCGATCCTTCACCGGCTTCAGGATTTCGAAGTCCCGCCCTTTTATGGGGGCCGATGAAATGGTTCGTGGGTAGGAGGACAGGGCTTGCTGATGAGAAATGTAAACTTTTTATTTTCTTAATGTTTTGGGATTCTCTGGGTGGGTGGGTTTTTTTTCCGTTGCCTACACACACTGCTGGCCTAGTAAATGCTCGAACATGAGATGCTGAACCCTAAACCCTAAACCCTAAACCCTAAACCCTAAACCCTAAACCCTAAACCCTAAGCCCTAAACCCTAAACCCTAAACCCTAAACCCTAAACCCTAAACCCTAAACCCTAAACCCTAAACCCTAAACCCTAAACCCTAAACCCTAAACCCTAAACCCTAAACCCTAAACCCTAAACCCTAAACCCTAAACCCTAACCTAAACCCTAAACCCTAAACCCTAAACCCTAAACCCTAAACCCTAAACCCTAAACCCTAAACCCTAAACCCTAAACCCTAACCCTAAACCCTAAACCCTAAACCCCAATTCCTGAACCCTGAACCCTGCACCCTGCACCCTGCACCCTGAACCCTGAACCCTGAACCCTGAACCCTGAACTTTTGAATGCAGGGTGTAGGATTTAGGGTTACGAGTCGAGCTTCGGTTGCCACCATGGGGTGTCAGGCTTCTCTCATGTTAAATCCCCCTTGGCACCTTATTTGGCTACGGTTTAGTAGTACGTACCCCTATTTAGTAGGTATAACCCTTAACACTGCAGGAAAAGAGGGTCCCAGGTAGTGGCAATTTTAAGTTAGGCTTTGGGATTTAAGGGGGTTTAACCTGTATTGCAAGGTCTAGACTACACCCGAAACTTATCCTCGTTCCCGAAACCCTAAACCCTAAAGCCTAAACCCTAAACGATAAACCCTAAACCCTAAACCCTAAACCCTAAATCTAAACCCTAAACTCTAAACCCTAAGCAAACAAAGGCAACCACGAAGCCAGGGTGCCCAACCTATGTCACCATGTGTTGCCTGTTGTGGGTCTGGGTTCCTGTTAGGGTTTAGGGTTTGAGGTTTTCAGGTTTAGGGTTTGGGGTTGAGAGTCTCAGGGTTTAATCATGAAGATGGGTTGTTGGGCTTTTCCAAGAAGCACCCTTTTGTCATACCTAGCAACCTAAGTTCAAAACCATAGGCAACCACGGGAGCCATACGAATATTGGAGACCACTCCTCCTACGTGAAGGTTCATGGTACTTATTAACCAACTACAACTGTACTTATAACCATATTAGGGCACTTAAGGGGCTGATAAGTGGGTTACAAGCACAGTTATAATTGGTTTATAAGTACCCTGAACCTCCAAGTAGACCCCTCTTTTAAGGACCCTCCACCGTTGAGCTTGGGATGCCAGATGTAGACATAGCCTCCCGACACAAGACTTCTGCCACTACAGACCCGCAAGCGTAACCCCTGAACCCTAACCCTAACCCCTAAACCCGAAACCCGAAACCCTACACCCTGCCCAGGCGCAGCTAGGCAGTGTGGGGGCACGTCCAGCGCTGGTGCCCAGCGCAGCCATAGTTGGGGGAGGTGCCCCGAAAACATACTTGGGGTTAAGGTTTTTAGGGGTTTAGGGGTTTAGGGGCTTAGGGGTTTAGGGGTTTAAGGATTTAGGGATCTAGGGGTTTAGGGTTTTAGGGCTTTAGGGGTTTAGGGGTTTAGGGGTTAAGGGTTTTAGGGTTTTAGGGTTTAGGGGTTTAGGGGTTTAGTGGTTAAGGGTTTTAGGGTTTTAGGGGTTTAGGGGTTTAGGGGTTGAGGGTTTTAGGGGTTTAGGGGTTTAGGGGTTTAGGGATTTAGGGATTTAGGGTTTGGGGCTTAGGGTTGGGATGTTCCCTGTTATGCTAGCAGTCCGTATTTAATGGGGACTATAGTACCTCATACGGAAATTATTCCCTGTTAAGGACTGTTAGTATGAGGGAGTTTTAGGGCTTAGGGATTTACTCGAGGTTGGTGCAGGTTTTTTGGGTATCAGATTTCAACGCTGAACAATATGGGTAGTTCTCAAAACTCGGGTCCCTTTTAGCGGTTCTTACTTTACGGGTGCCGTACCACACAGGGGAACCAAAAAAGGATCCTATTTAGAGAACTTCGCATATGCATATGTGTATATATATATATATAATTGTATATACACATAGTATAGAGTATAGATAGTCAGATTTTACGGTAGTTTAGGGTTTAGAGTTTAGGGTTTAGGGCTTAGGGTTTAGGGTTTAGGGTTTAGGGTGTCGCCGTGAGGGCCGGACAACTTGCTCCATCCCCCCCAAGCCTCAAGCTCACCCCCGGTCTGGTTTTGGGGGGTTTGCAGGCGTTCAGCGGCTCCATCCCGGTGTAAACGCCTAAGCTCACCAGTTTGGTGTTTAGGGTTTAGGGCTAGGGTTTAGGGTCTAGGGCTTCACAAACTCCACCGCAAAGCCCTAAGCCCTAAGCCTCAAGCCTCAGATTCCAGAAGCGGCTTCGTCACTCTAAGGCACCAAGCTCGAATCTGAATTCGAGTTTAGGGTTTAGGGTCTACGGTTTGGGGTTTAGGGGTTTAGGGGTTTAGGGGTTTAGGGGTTTAGGGGTTTAGGGGTTTAGGGGTTTAGAGGTTTAGGGGTTTAGGGGTTTAGGGGTTTAGGGGTTTAGGGGTTTAGGGGTTTAGGGGTTTGGGGGTTTGGGGGTTTGGGGGTTTGGGGGTTTGGGGGTTTGGGGGTTTGGGGGCTTAGGGGCTTAGGGGCTTAGGGGCTTAGGGGTTTAGGGGCTTAGGGGTTTAGGGGTTTAGGGGTTTAGGGTTTAGGGTTCAGGGTTCAGTTTTAAGGTTTGTTGGCAGGGCGCTTGTAGCCCAAAAGCCCAAGGCTTCATCTACACAGTTGCCTGAGCTGCTGTTAAGAAACATTAAATGCAGTTGCCACCGTAAGGAAACCGCATTCTTTTAAACTTGTTGTATCTACACATGTTTATTATACAAATCTCTATATATATATATATGCACATATGGTTCAATGGATGTTTTGATTCCTGAGAAGCAACGCCAGCATAGGATGCCGGTTGAAGGGCCTTAAGGGCTGTTGCTGTGCGAGCTCCCTGAAACATCCTGAATCCCCTGATTAGGGTTAGGGTTTGCAGTAGCCTCCAGAACGTTGGAGCACGGTTTTAGCATGATTAGAGCGGGGATTCGATGTAGTATACCTTATGGGGTATGGGGATAAGGACGTTCCAACTTTTTGGAGTTTACTCTAGGGTTTAGGGTGCAGGCTTTAGGGTCCCTACCCTAAAACCCCTAAGCCAGAAGCCCCCAAACCTGTTGTTTAATTCCCTACAATCAACCCCCCTTATGCCCCTATGACTGGTGGCTGCATCAAATCCGTTACTCCCCCTCAAGCAATCTGGGGGGGGGGGGGGGCTAGGGTTTAGGGTTTAGGGTTTAGGGTTTAGGGTTTAGGGTTTCGGGTTCGGCGTTTAGGGTTTAGGGTCTCCAGGCCCCAGTGTGTAAGCTTGGTACCAAGCGTGGTGGCAGCAGGCAGCTGCTTCCACTTGCCCTAAACCCTACACCCTAGACCCTAAACCCTAAACTCCTGAACGCCTAAACCCTAAACCCTAAACCCTTCCGAGGCCTGCACCGTACTGGGTGCAAGCCCCAGCGTCCAGGTCAGAGCTTCCATGGGGTTCAGGGGTTTAGGGCTTTACGGGTTAGGCTCTAGGGTCCAGGGTCCAGGGTTTAGGGTTTAGGGGTTTAGGGTTTAGGGTGAAGTTCCTTGTTTAGTGTTTTTTTTTGGGGGTTTGGGGGTTTGGTGGTTCAGGCGTTTAGGGATTTAGGGCCTGGGGTTTAGGGTTTAAGGGCTTAGGGTTAGAGTTTTGGGTTTGAGGTTTGGGGTCTAGGGTTTTCAGGGTTTAGGGTCAAGGATGCGGGGTTTAGGAGGTTTACAGGTTGCGTTTTACTGGTTTCGCACCATCAGCTTCCATGGAGATACTGTAAATTGAGGGGTACAGGGGCTGGGTAGGCCCCCTAGCGTATTTCATGTTTGCCATTATTGGGTTCCTAAAACCCTAAACCTTAAATTCAGCCCCAAACCCGAGACCCTAAACCACAAAACCCAAACCCTAGGCCCCAAACCCCAAACCCTAGGCCCGAAACCCTAAACCCCAAACCCCAAACCCAAAACCCTCAACCCTAAACCCCAAACCCTAAACCCGAAACCCCAAACCCCAAACCCTAAATCCCAAACCCTAAACCCTAAACCCTAAACCTCAAACCCTCCTTGAAACCTCCGAGGCATCCCCGGTGCAGCCAACATGGACTTAGAGGAAGACGTGTCTGCCATTGAAGAGGTTCATGGGGTTTAGGGTTTAGAGTTTAGGGTTTAGGGTTTAGGGTTTAGGGTTTATTGAGATCATTCAGGGTTCAGGTCCGGGGAAAGTGTCGAGGAAAGTTACGAGGAGCTTCGGCTTTTGGACTCTTGAACAATTTCAAGTTACAGGGGCTTGAGGGTTTGGGGTTTTGGATTCAGGGTTTAGGGTTTCGGTTTTAGGGTTTAGGGTCCGGTTCCAACATCGAGTTTCAACACGTCGCACGCTGAATCCGGCATCCCGAACTCCGACGGAGTCCTACACAGCTCCTTCCCCCTCACTGTGAGAATTTTCATAAGATGGAGCCTAAACCCTAAACCCCAAACCCTCAACCCTAAAGCTTAACTCGCTGCATGATCCAGGGTTTAGGGTTTAGGGTTTACGGGGCATGCATGATCCGACGAAGGCATTGGATTTGCAGCCAGTAGGTTCAACCCTGAGCCCTAAACCCTACAAGTTTGGAGGTTTGCAGGGCTGTGAGGACTCGTATAGGTTTCAGGGCTTTAGAATAGTCAGAATTCCTGGGGCTTACAGCATTCGCAGGTTTCAAGATTTTGAGGGGTTTAGGGTTTAGGGTCCAGGGTTTAGGCTTTAGGGTTTAGGGTCCAGGATTTAGGGTTTAAGGTGTAAGGGATAGAAAAATAGGTTGCCTTTTCTTCGGTTTGAAAAACCTGCGTAGTAAGCAATAGTAAACCCAGCGTGCACATATCCACCCGACAGCCGAGCCTGCGTGCCAAACACCGCGCGACCCTAAAATCATTAAACCCATAAAGCCCAGAACCCTAAAACCCTGAACTGAAACCCTAAACCCTATACCCTAAACCCTAAACTTAAACTCTAAACCTCGGACGCCCCCAAAAACTCAAGCCCTTTAGCACCCTAAGCTAGACAAGCCCTCCACGTGCCCCCAAACCCTATAAACCCTAAGTAGTACCTAGGATGTTCAGTAGTACCCTTGTTTTCTTCCTCAAGGTTTGGGATCCCTTATAAAACCTTGGGGGGCCCCGGATACTCAACACTCTAAACCCCTACTTGGAAGTTCATGCTACTATGAGCCAATTATAACTGTACTTATAACTCACTTATAAGCCCCTCAAGTGCCCTAATACGGTTACAAGCACAGTAACAAGTACAGTTGCAATTAAGTACCATGAACCTCCAAGTAGGGTTACCCTAAACCCTCAACCCTAAACCCTGAACCCTAAACCCTAAAACCCTAAACCCTAAGCTCTGGATCAGCTTCTGCCACTGCCAGCGTCACACGCCTGGTATCGTCGGAGCCCAAAACACCTAGACATAAGGATCCTACAAACAGGGTTTTGCGGGTTTTGGGTTTAGGGTTTAGGTTGGGGTTTAGGGTTTAGGGTTTAGGGTTTAGGGTTTAGGGTTTAGGGTTTAGGGTTTACAGACAGGTTTTTGCGGAATCCCCGTTCTGCGTGGCCCTTATACCCCAATAGTCGGATCCTTATGCTTATGTGGTTTTTTGGCCCCTGTATCGGTGCCGCGGCATCTCGATCGCTTGCACACCCGTGCTTCGTTATGGGCGGCGTCTTCACTGGGAAGTTGGTGGAGCTTCGCGACAATCTGCGTGAGGAGCAATCTTCGTTTTGCACAGCGATTCCGGCGTTCAAATTTCGTGAAGCCCTTAGCCTTAAACCTTAAACGCCTACGTAGCCCCTAAAAATCCCCTATAGACCCCTATGAACCCCTATAAACCCTACACACGCTATAAGGCCGCAAAACCCCAAGGTGACTTCAAATCATGAGCTGAGCGCCTAGGATTTAGGGTGTAGGGTATATGGTGAAACGCTAGCCGTTAATCACCCGACGCTGCGCGGCACTTACATACATAAGCCGCCCCCGCCCCCCCTCCCCCCGTCCTCTATAGGATCCCCTTATGATAAGGACCCCAAGAAGGTGCCCCTAATTTCGGAAACCCTAAACCCTAAACCTAAACCCTAAACCCTAAACCCTAAACCCCAAACCCGATAGGGTTGAGTTTTGGGTCGGGGCTATGTAGGGTTTCACCCTAAACCCGAAGCCCGAAGACAGGACAAGCAGGGCCTTGAGACCGCTTAGGGTTTAGGGTTAGGGCTTAGGGTTTAGGGTTTAGGGTTTAGGGTTTAGGGTTTCGGGTTTAGGGTTCAGGGCTTAGGGTTTAGGGTTCCGCCGCAGGTGAGCCGAGCCAACTGGACTGGCGATAGGCGCTCCTCTCACCCTAAGCCCGGGACGTCTTTGGCGTGGAGGGTTTAAGGGTTTAAGGGTTCAGGGGTTATGGGGTTTAAGGGTTTAAAACCCTGAGCCCCAAAACCCCAAACCCTCAACCCTAAGGGTCTTATGGTTTTAGGGCTGTAGGGCTTCGGGTTTTAGGGTTTTAGGGATGTTTTCTTGTCAGCTTCAGGGGGTCGAGGGTTTAGGAATGTAGCGCTCTATTGAAGGTTTTGAGGGTGTAAGGGTTTAGGGGTTTAGCGTTTGGGTTTAAGGGTTTAGAGATTCAGGGGTTACAGGGTTTAAGAGCTTAAGGGTCTTAGGGTTTAAGGGTTTAATGGTTTAGAATTTAGGGTTTAAGGGTCTTACGGCCTTTTCGGGTTTAAGGGTTTAAGGGTCTTCGGTGGGCGGGGCTTAGGCTCTTAGGGTCCAAGGGTATCAGGGCTGTATGGTTAGGGTTTTAGGGTTTAAGGGTTTAAGGGTCTTAGGGTGGAAGGGTTTTAGGGTCTTAGGGTTTAAGGTTTTTCGGGCTGTAGTTGGGCTCTGCATCGGCAAATTGCCTTCGCATCCAATGCCGCCACGCCCACACCCCTGACTGTGTTGGGGATTTCCATGTGGTCTTTCCAGGCCCTGCGTAGCGAGAGGCCCTAAATCCCAAGCCCCAAGCCCCAAGCCCCAAGCCCCAAACCCCAACCCTAAACCCCAAGCCCCAAGCCCCAAGCCCCAAACCCTAAACCCCAAACCCCAAACCCTTAACCCGAAACCCTAAACCCGAAACCCCAAACCCGAAACCCTAAACCCTAAACCCTGGGAGCAGGTCTTCGCTTCTGCGCGCGGCGCGCAGCGCGCGGAGTTTCGTGCGGGAGGCGCCAAAAGGGGTGTGCCGTTGAAGGTTGAGAGTTTAAGGCTTAGGGTTTAGGGGGTTTAGGGTTTAGGGTTCTTGCTTGGAGGTTCGTGGTACTTAAGAGTTTAAGGCTTATAGGCTAAGGGCAGTTCAGGGTTCGTCGTGTAAAGGGGTTAAAAGGGTCTAGTGTCTAGCGGTTAGGGGTTTGGGGTTTGGGTTTAGGGTTTGGGGCTTAGGGTTTACGAGTTTAGGGTTAGGCTTGGGGTTTTAAGCTTCCGGTGCGACCTCCTTCAGGAGACACCTGTATGCCTACCTCTCTCTCTGTTCAGGGGTTTGGGGCTTAGGGTTTAGGGATTAGGGTTTAGGGTTTAGGGATTAGGGTTTTTTAGGGTTTAGGGTTTAGGGTTTAGGGTTTATTTAGGGTTTAGGGTTCAGGGTTTAGGGTTTATTTAGGGTTTAAGGGTTTAGGGATTAGGGTTTATTTAGGGTTGCAGAAATTCTCGGAGCAAAAGGTGGCGCATGCCGAGCTCCCAGATCACGAAGGCCAAGCCGCGAACGCTAAAACTGGAACCCTAAACCTTAAAGCCTGAACCTGAAGTTCTCGACCCTGAAACTTAAACCCGAAGCCCTAAACCCTAAACCCTAAACCCCTAAACTGAAATCCCTGGTTCCTGAACATGAAACCCCCAAGCGCAGGCAGCGACTTTTCATGTGGCCAACACCAGGCACAGGGATCCGCAACTTCGCTTGGAGGTTCATGGGTCCTTAGAAGCCTAATGATATCTCTGTTTAGGGTTTAGGGTTTAGGGTTTAGGGTTTAGGGTTTAGGGTTTAGGGTTTAGGGTTTAGGGTTTAAGCTCCCCTGAGTCCCCCTAAGCAGGTTATAAGTAGACCTAGAATTGGGGTTATAAGTACTCCAAGCAGCGTAGGACTCAGGCCGCGAAGCCGCACATTAAAGACCCTGACAGAGTTGCTTTTAGGGGTTTTGAGTTTAGGGTTTGGGGTTAAGCGTTCTGAGGGTGCCAGTACAGTAGTACGATGCTGAAGCCCCGAAAATGAAGGCAATAGAGTCTTGAGGTAGCCCTAAACCCTAAACCCTAAACCCTAAACCCTAAACCCTAAACCCTAAACCCTAACCCCTAACCCCTAAACCCTCCCTCGGGACCTCAGAGCCCTGAACCCTCTACCCTTCATCGTGCTGCCTAAGCCTTCATTGAACCCTACCCTGCGAACTGTAAACCCTAAACCCTAAACCCTAAACCCTAAACCTTGTAGGTTCTCACTATAGAACCCCTGGTTGGATTCTTAGCTTATCTGCCTAAAGTAGGCTCGGGGTCCCTAAGGAGCAATCCTAAGCCCCAACGCCTAAAGCCTCTTTTGGAGGTTCATGGTGCTTGTAAGCCCCCTTGAGCGACCTAATATGGTTATAAGTACAGTTATAAACACAGTTCTACTTGGTTAGTAGGTACCATGAACCTCCAAGTAAGCCCTAAGCCATACACTCCAGAGATCTGCCCCCCGGCGCCACAGCCCGAAGACTAGACTTGCTGAGGAAGCTTTTATGTGGCCTTCGTGGAACTTCGGGGTTTCAGGTTCAGGGTTTAGGGTTTAGGGGTTAGGGTTTAGGGTTTAGGGTTTAGGGTTTTCGGTTTGGGGCTTAGGGGCTTAGGGCCTTAGGGCCTCGCAGGCTTGATGGTGCAGCTGCACCGGAGTAACCTTGCTGGCACATCTGAACGTGGCGATCGCCGCGTGCCCCCTGAACCCTAAACCCTAAACCCTAAACCCTAAACCCCTAAACCCCTAAACCCCTAAACCCTAAACCCTAAACCCTAAACCGAAGCGCAAGCGCCTTGGAGGATGTACCCTACACCCCAAACCCTAATTCCTGCAAACCCTAAACCTTAAATCCCCAACCCTAAACCCCAGACCCCGAACCCTAAACCCTGTACCCTAAACATTGAGTTGTAACCCTAAGCCCTTCCCAACCCTAAACCCTAAACCCTAAACCCTAAACCCTAAACCCTAAACCCTAAACCCTAAACCCTAAACCCTAAACCCCAAATCCTTCCTTGCGCAGGTTTTGGGAAGCAGTGCTGCTCCCATGTGCTGTAGTCGTGGCTCCATGGCTGGACAGTAGGGCATCCCTAAGCCCTAAGCCCTAAACCCTAAACCCTAAACCCTAAACCCTAAACCCTAAACCCTGAACCCTAAACCCTAAACCCTAAACCCTAAACCCTGGACCTTACACCCTGGACCCTCAGCCCCAAACGACCCACATCCCTACATCACACTAGAGCCCCTCTGTTGGAAAAAAAGGGTGTCTAAGCCCTAAACCCCAAACCCCTAAGTTTTGTTAAACGGGGTTTGTCCACGGGTTGGCCCAAGGACGAAAGATATGAAAGAGGCCTCATGAGTCTGTCCATCTCCGTGCGGAGTCGTTAAGTTTTTTTCCTGATACCCTATCCCATGGTTTAGGGTTTTGGGTTTTGGGTTTTGGGTTTTGGGTTTAGCGTCCTGAACGGGAGATCGAGCGTGACACCGCGCCGGAAACTTGGAACCAGGTACGAGTACTCCTGCACGACGTTGGGCCCTAGCCTGATAGCGTACCTGTCTTCGAAAGAGCCGATGTACGAGTAACATAGAGGCCTGAATAATCAGAATAGGGTCTTGGGGGTTATTTTAGTATGATTACCAAGGGGCCATAAGGGAATACGAGCAATTATCATGATGGTATAAGTACAAAGGGACAATAGGGAATGTTATTGCAATAGAGCCTGAGTATAAAACCATAGTTCCTGAGTGGACCAGACCAATGGTCTTCTGGGTTTAGGGTTTAGGGTTTGGGGTTTAGGGTTTAGGGTTTAGGGTTTAGGGCTTGGGGCTTCTACTACAGTAATTCTTCCGACCCCTATATTACATGAGACCGATCTTGCCCGTGAAATCGAAGACGCACACTTCAACCTGATGATGTCAGGGGTTTAGGGTTTAGGGTTTAGGGTGTAGGGTGTAGGGTTTAGGGTTTAGGGTGTAGGGTGAAGTGTTTAGGGTTTGGGGTTTAGGGTTTAGGGTTAGGGTTTAGGGTTTAGGGGCTTGTCCTGGGATATTCCCTTGATAGCCGCGCACTCCTTGAACCACAAACCCTGTAGCAGGTCCACGCCATTTCCACCTCAAGCGATGCGCCGTCCAGCTCTCTAAGTTTTTGGTCGCTAGGGGAGAGCTAGAAAGTGGCCCAACTGTAGAGAACTCTAAACCCTAAACCCCTAGGGTTAAACCCTAAACCCCTAGGGTTCAACCCTAAACCCTTAAACCCTAAATCCCTAGGGTTCAACCCTAACCCTAAACCCTAAACCCTAAACCCGAAACCCTAAACCCTAAACCCTAAACCCTAAACCCTAAACCCCTGTAGAGCTTTGGGCCCCCCCCCCCCCCCCCCCCCCCCCCCCCCCCCCCGAGCCCCCCCCGAGGTGGTGGCCCTGTCGTCCTGCATGGAGCTTTGGCTGGGACAGCAGGGGCCTCATTGGTCTTGGATGTAGGGTTTCGGGTTTAGGGTGCAGGGTTTAGGATTTCGGGTTTAGACTCTAGACTCTAAACACCTCCGACGCCTAGGTACCCTGTAGAAGCCCTTGCAGTGTTTTGGGTTTGGGGGGTATCTGGGGATAGAAGGTACCTGGTTCCCTCGTCCTACTAAGAATCCGCAAAATGGGCCCCTACAGCGCCCCCTTTCTGAAAACCTACAGCCCAAACCCACCAACCCCCCGCCCCGGCAAAAAAAACAAAAAGAAAACAACGCCTAGAAGTGTACGTAAGGGGGCTTAAGGGTTCAGGGTTCTCCCCACACCCTAAACCCAGAATCCCAAACCTTAAACTTAAACGAGCTGCGGGCGCTACTACCGTGCGGTGGTTTGCACGGATCATGTGACAAAGCCTAAACCTGAAACCCTTAACCTCTAACTCCTCAACCTGAACCCTGCGACTGTCCATAATTTTGGCTTTTAGGGTTTTTA
Source organism: Symbiodinium natans (assembly GCA_905221605.1). Taxonomy (NCBI): domain Eukaryota; class Dinophyceae; order Suessiales; family Symbiodiniaceae; genus Symbiodinium; species Symbiodinium natans. The sequence goes on along the minus strand of CAJNDS010002132.1, from coordinate 526,750 downwards.
GGGCTTATTCTTCAAGAAATGTCCTGTGATCACAATCTTTGGCAGACTTTTGACCTGTGGCCATTGGTTTACAGGTCAAGTATGGCAGGCCAGCAAAGTCAAGAACGCCATCTGCCAAATCAGTTAACGGCCTTAGTTCGACAGGCTTTGGCACCTCCATTAGTGTGAGCCTGCGCAGGGTTTTAGGTCTAGGACCTAAAGAGTAGGCCGTTCTTATAGGTCTAGGACCTAAAGAGTAGGCCCTTACTACCTTTTGGGCCTGAGAAAAAGCCCCTTTAGACCAACAAGGGCACCCAAGTGATTCCTGGGCTATTCTTGGGTCTAGACGGGAGTTCAAGGTTTACGGCCTCTCCAGACATGGTCTGCTTCTTGATGGAGTTTTCCAGGGTTTAGGGTTTAGGGTTTTGGGTTTAGGGTTTAGGGTTTAGGGCGAGATGTTCGACGTTTGGCGATGCTCGCCTCTGCTGGGTGCACCGCCTGGCCTCGAAGGAGTCAATCCCGACGTCACCTGGGCGCTTCGAGCACAGAGACTTGGAGTGGGGCGGCTAGGGTTTGGGGTTTGGGGTTTAGGGTTTAGGGTTTAGGAATTAGGGTTTAGGGTTTAGGGTTTAGGGTTTAGGGTGGTTTAGGGTTTAGGGTGGTTTAGGGTTTAGGGTTTAGGGTTTAGGGTTTAGGGTTTAGGGTTTAGGGTTTAGGGTTACTGGTCTAGGGTTTAGGGTGCAGAGCCCAGTGGCACTAGCTACCCTTTTGCTTTTTTTGGGGTTTTAGTTTCCCCTGTAAAGTAACCAACGCGCCCTCCCCCCCCCTCCCCAAACAACAAAAAAAGAAACAAGGGCGCCCTTCTTAGAATATGCCTACTGGGCTCCGAACCCTAAACCCTAAACCCTAAACGCTCATTTGAATATGCTTACTGGGCTACCAAGGAGAGACATGGGGGTCTCTCCGTGTAGCCTTCGTCTTGTACAGCACTCACACGACTCCGTTGTCGACTGCGCGCCTTGTCGGCCCAACATGCAGAACCTGAAGGAGGCCCTTCCTTGGCCTCAGGGTGCACAAGCTACAGACCTCAAGCCCTCAAGCCCTCAACCCTCAAGCCCTGAAACCCTCAAGCCCTAAAACCCTAAACCCTAGAACCCTAAAATACCCTAAACCCTAAACCTCAAACCCTCAAGCCCTCAAACCCTCAAACCCTCATGCCCTAAAGCCCTAAAACCCTGAACCCTAGAACCCTAAAATACCCTAAACCCAAAACCTCAAACCCTCAAGCCCTCAAATCCTGAAACCCTCAAACCCTCAAACCCTAAAACCCTAAACCCTGAAGGCCCTGAAGCCCCTAGACATGTGCAGGCATCCATGGTGATGTTGTCCACGACTCCGGCAAGTAGGGCACCTTTGGTGCCCGGATTGGTGATGAGCTTGGGGGGGGGGGTGGGGGAGGGAAGGCAAGGGAACCGAAGGGGGAAGATAAAGGAAGCCCGGCAGATCGAAAAGAGGATGCAAGAGGTGCAGGAGCTGAGATCCTCGGGCTCACCTTGCACAAGCGCCAGCACATGTTCCTCCAGTGATCTCGAGCAGCCGTGCGCGAGGAACTTTAACATCTCGAAGAAGCAGAAGGCTTTCGTGTGCACGTACCTTGCTGTTGGATAGCAGGAAATGACGGAATGAGGGCCCTATGCCCTAAACCCAAAGCCCAAATTCTAAACCCTAAACCTAAAACCTAAACCCTAAACCCTAAACCCTAAACCCTAAACCCTAAACCCTAAACCCTAAACCCTGAACCCATTCCCTACTAACCAACAGCAAGGTACGAGTTCGCCCCACACCCCGAGATCCTAACGGCGTTCGAGTTTGTGCCCAAGCTCTACGGGCGCAAGGGTGTCACGTAGTAGCTGAGTGAGTAGACTTTACACTTTTTGGGATACTCTGACCCCCCCCCCATGGAACTGAAAGTGTACACCTTTTTGGGGCCTATGAACCCTAGACCCTAGACCCCCAACCCTAAACCCTAAACCCTAAACCCTAAACCCTAAACCCTAAACCCTAAACCCTAAACCCTAAACCCTAAACCCTAAACCCTAAACTCAGCAACTAAGGTCAACATGAAGACAATCGCCGACAGCTGTGGCGGCAAGGTCCGTCTGCGGGGACGCGGCAGCCGCTTCCTTGAGAAGGATGGCTTTGAGGCTGACCCTAAAAGTCCATGTGCCTTTAGGGTTTAGGGTTTAGGGTTTAGGGTTTAGGGTTTAGGGTTTAGGGTGTAGGGTTTAGGGTTTAGGGTTTAGGGTTTAGGGTTTAGGGTTTAGGGTTTAGGGTTTAGGGTTTAGGGTTTGGACCCTGAGGCTGACATGGACTTGAAGCTCTACCTGAGCCTCGGCAGGCCCTTGGGAGATTGTGCACGTTCCCTTCTGGGGGTTTAAGGCCCTAAACCCTAAACCCTAAACCCTAAACCCTAAACCCTAAACCCTAAACCCTAAACCCTAAACCCTAAACCCTAAACCCTAAACCCTAAACCCTAAACATGATTTTTTTTTCACAGGGTCTTTTCTTCGGGCCATCCGAGGAGCTGTCAAACGCGGGAAAACTTGCTGGTCGGGCACAGGCTGGTTCTTGACCTTCTTGAACGCATCTTGGCAGGTTTAGGGTTTAGGATTTAGGGTTTAGGGTTTAGGGTTTAGGGTTTAGGGTTTAGGGTTTAGGGTTTATAGGGTTTATAGTGTTTATAGGGTTTATAGGGTTTACAGGGTTTAGGGTGTAGGGTTTATGCCAAGGCATAGAAGCCGACTTCCAGCGCTTCTGTCGACAAGGCGAAGCCATCGCGCTAATGTCGAGCTACGGCCTTCCTCCGAAACTTGAGGGGAAGTCTGTGCTGTACCTGTTGTCAAATTCCAAAGGTTTGTGAGCGGGCCCGAACACCGGTACTCTTAGCAAGAGTTGTGGGATGACCCCCTAAACCCTAAACCCTAAACCCTGCAGCCTAAACCCTAAACCCCAAACCCTGAGCCCTAGACTCGTTCGATCCAGAGCGCAGACTGTCGGGATGCTGTTCCTCCTTCAGGGCCAACACGAACCCTAACATTGGGGCCATGTACCCTATCTTGGTAGCCCAGTGGTACCCTTTTCCCTTTTTTTGGTTCAAGGTTCCCTTATAAGTAAATTGTCCAACCAAAAAAGGGTGCCCTTATTATAAGGGAGTTGGCATGGAGTTGCTGACGGGCTGTGAGCTTTGCGCGTTATTATAATATGGTTACTGGGTTACCAAGCCTATCGTTACTGTCTCCATATCTTACTGTACAGAATCATGAGGTGCATGGACCCTTCCCTTGAGGACCAAATGAACCCTAAAATTGGGGTCATATACCCTATACTGTCTGTATTTCAGGGTATATGAATCGGGATGCTCCCCCTAAACCCTAAACCCTAAACCCTAAACCCTAAACCCTAAACCCTAAATCCTAAACCCTAAACCCTAAACCCGTACTAGGGATTATAGTTCCCCCCTATTATAGCCCCCATTCAGGACTGGTTGTACAAGGGGGAACATCCCATTGTATGAACCATAAACCCTTTTGGGGTTCATTTGGTCCTTAAGGCTGTCAGCCCTAAACCCTGAACCCTAAACCCTAAGCCCTAAACCCTAAACCCTAAACCCTAAACCAAACCCTCCCTAAACCCTAAACAGTTGCTGGGGTATTGCGGTGTGGGCCCGGACGCCTTCTGCTCGCCAGCGTGCAGATCGCTGTATCGTAGTCTTCGAAAAAGGAGCAAAACTTGGTAGCCCAGTGGTGCCCCAAACCTAAACCCTAAACCCTAAACCTTAAACCCTAAACCCTAAATCCTAAACCCTAAGCCCTAAACAACCTCCATATCATAGGTATATTTAAACCTTAATGGTATTCGTGGGCAAGGTCCAAAAAATCGTGGGCAAGGTCCAAAAAATCGTGGCAAGGTCCAAAATTCGTGGGCAAGGTCCAGAAATTCGTGGGCAAGGTCCATTTGGCCTATTTTGGGCCTTGCCCATGAAAAAAACGCCTTGCCCACGAGTTTTTGGACCTTGCCCACGAATTTTTGTCAGGTTGTGAGAGCCCGGTGGAGTCGCCGATGTCATGGGTGGTGAGCCCCATGGGCCACAAAACGTATATTCCAGTAGTCAATTAACATGCATGCAGCTACCTATCGATCGGCTCTATAAGGCAGCTTTGAGGATCCCGTCCGACGTGGGCAATATGGTGGTGTTGACCCCGCCGTACAATGGGTCGAGCCCAGCAGGCATGGCTTGCGCTCTTTATGTTGCACACTGCTTACCTGCCTGGCCCTGCGAGTTTCGGGGTGCAAGGGCCCATCATGCCGCTGCATGTGGGTTCGGCGTCGCCGATGACACCCAGCCCGGCGCGAGGCACCGATTGTTGAAAACCCAATTGATTTTAGGGTTTAGGGCCTAGGGTTTAGAGTTTAGGTAGGGTTTAGAGTTTAGCGCCTCCCGAAGGCTTTGCGCTGCAGGGCGCCTTGGATTCTTTATAAGCCACACTGATCGCTGCACTCGCTGTCTCTTCGGCTCTCCACTTCTAAGTCAGGCATGCCCTTTTTGATGCCCGCCTCTCCGCACCGTGCCTTGGATTCTTTAACTTTGATCCTTTCGGAACGGAGGGCAGAGGGTGCGGCCCTCGGAGCTTTGCTGAGGAGGGCATGCCATGCCAGCGTTCACAGTAACACCGCAACTTGTTTTGGTAACTCCGCGAGCTTCCGTTGGTAACACCGTTAGTTCCGCAACTACTGCCGCAAGAGTGTAGGTGGGGGTTTGGACGCTTTGCTTTCGCGCTGCCGTTGCCAGTGGTTCGTCATGCGTGCGCAGTATGATTCAGCAGGCTCAAGACCCTTTCCTGTTTTCCCGTGGTTATCACCACAGCGCCCGCCGCGAAGCTTGGCTTTTGCGTGGCCCTGGCCTCCTACATGTTCTAGAAGGCGCCCTTTCTGTGTGCCAGCAAGTCATCCACTGTCATCCGCTGCTCATTCTGCGTTTCCCGAGAGAAGCTAGCAGGTGCTCTTGAGTTGGAGTCCGTGAACTGGGGCCCGCAAGTGCCTTGCCTTGGGAGACTCTGCTGCGCTGAGGGGGCCTGTCGCCGCCGGTACATGCTAAGCTGCGATCCAAGCTTGCTTGCTTCCTTCATGGCTGGCTAAAAGGAGAAGTGGGGACCGTGTGCGTGCTTTTGCCTGAGGCTTCACAGTGTAGCGGTCGTAACAAGCACAACTTGTAGCGCAGGGAAAGAACATGTTCAAGTTTCACCCGTCAAAATGGCACTAAAAAACCGATGCTTTTGTGCTTCGCGTGAAGCTTTCTTGCGGTGTTACTCACGTTTCTTCTTGCGTTGTTACTCTCGATTTTTCTTGCGCTGCTTGTGCGGTGTTTGCGCGCGGTCTCTCGCGCCATGCCTTGCATGCTATCGTAGCAGGAATTTTCAAGCAGATCCAGCTTTGTTGAGGCAACGTGCAGTTCCTCCGACGAATGAAATCTGCGATTTCATCGTCTTTCGAGGCGGATGGGCTTGCGTTCTCATTGTAAAGCGTATGTCGGAAGCGCCAGCCTCCGCCTCCAAGGGACTTGATCCAAGAGCTGCAAGTTCTTAACAAGGCCTGATTCCTCCCGGATTTGAAGGGAGCAGAAAGAGGTCGTCGTAGTGCACGCAAAACTACTTGGGTTCTTATTGATCTTATTGACTTTCAATCTGGAAGCCAGAGGGCTCCTTCTGGATCTAAATAAGAATCCCTGGCTTACTGGCTTCGTCGTATATAGGGCCAAGGGGATTTCTATTGAATCGGAAAATGAAGATATCCCTGGTTTGCTTTCTGGGTTCTAACAGGAGCCAACGTATTCTTATTGAAATCAATTTCCAATGATGTCCAAGCAGGAACAAGGAGAGGCTTTCTATTGAATTGCAAACGAATATGTTTCCGGGTTCGTCTTGGGTTCAGCCAAGCAGTTGCTATTGAACCGGAAATCAAGATGTTTTGGGATTCCTGTGGTCGTGGATTCAAGCGGGAGCCAACAAAGTCCTCTTGGATTGAGAGTCAAGACATCGCTAGATTCTTTGCAGGTGTTCAAGCTGCGGTTATGCTCAATTCAACTGGAAATCCTTGATTCAACAGGAACCAATCCACAAGAAATACAGACATTGTTGTCTAAACTACATAGGAATCCTGAAAGTCTGGCTTCACATCGTAAGGATTCCAATGCCTAAATAGGCCTGTGAAAGGTCTGGATTTCCAGATCTCTGGCAGGATTGAAGTTCAAGAATTTGAATGAATTTCTAGTACCTTGAAGCGAAACGGTGTAGTAATTCTTACGCAGCTTAGGTTCGGAATCGTGCTTGTGCTTTTCCGTGGCCGGAGGCTGCGCCTTCCAACCCAGTGGTTCGCGCAGGAAAGACTCAGGCCCGAGTTTGCCTTGCACCCAATCCTTACTGCACCTAACCCTAGACCCGAAACCCTAAACCCTAAGTTAACCCAAAGCCCAAAGCCCTAAACCAAAACACAAAACCCTAAACCCTAAACCCTAAACCCTAAACCCTAAACCTTAGGAAACCCTAAACCCTTATCTCTAAACCAAGAAAATGCTTGAGGCCTTCCAAAACTCGAAGTCCTTGCACGAGATTTCTGCTCGAGGAATATAGGATCGAATAGGAGACACTGCGAACCCGGCCATGGGTGATCAGCAACTACAAGCGCTGCGGAAAGCCTTCTCTGTCAAGCGTGGACTGTTTGCAGACACAGAATTGGGCTCCAGGGCCTCAAGGCCTGAAGTTTAGGGTTTCAGGGGCCTCAAGGCCTGAGGTTTAGGGTTTCAGGGCCTCAAGGCCCTCGCGTTTAGGGTTCGAAGGTGGGATGGGCCTCCCCATGACAGAGTGAGGTTGGGGGACAGGGCTTGCTGATGAAAAAATGTAAGCTTTACATTTCTTCATGTTTGGGGATTGGGTGGGTGGATATTTTCCTGTCGTTTGAAAAGCTGCTTGACTAGTGAAAGCTAGTACGTGAGCTGCTGAGCCCTAAACCCTAAACCATAAGCCCCAAACCCTAAACCCCCTTTTTGTGTTGGTTCTGGGTTCCCTTCTAAAGTAACCAGCCAAAAAGCCATACCCTTATTAGCAGATGGCTACTGGGCTACCAAGAAAAGAGCCTCCAAGGTGTACTTGCAGCAAAGGATGGCCTATCCTAGGTAGGATAAGGGGGACCTTTCAAAGGGTTGAGGGTTTAGGGTTTAGGGTTAGAGTTTAGGGTTTAGGGTTTATGGGTTAGGGTTCAGGGTTCAGGGTTTAGGTTTTAGGGTTTAGTGTTTAGGGCTTAGCGACAGGGATCCCTTCTTAACCCTTCCTCTTGCTCTCTTAAATAGGGACCTTCCCCAAGGGTCGTGGTAATATACGGGTTTGTGTTGTAGTTATGCTAGGGGGGGGTTTTCCGAAAATAGGGGTACCCCCTTTGGGGGTCTCGTTAAAGGGATTCTATTCTTATTTGGGGTACGACAGGGGTACCCTTATTTTGGGAAATTCCAACATAGGCACCATACGCAGATCGGTCACAAACAGTACAGAGACTGATGAAATAGTCAGTACTTTCCTCCTTCTTCGGCCATCGTTTTGTTCCGATCGTTCCTCGGTCATCTCGTTTCATGCACGCCGTCAGAGAATTGCGAGGCTGCTTTCCATCAAGCATGAGAGACTCTCTGCATTGAGCCGGTTTAGCGTTTAGGGTTTAGGGTTTTGGGTTTTGGGTTTAGGGTTTAGGCTTTGCGAAACTGGTTTAGACGGTTTAGAGGTTAGAGTTCAGGGCCCGCGTCGAAGGGAAAGCAACCCTGCACTGACTTCCGGGGGGCGGCATCGAAACCTCATTGTGCTAAGGCGGTACTTGGAGGTTCATGAGTAGCTATAGCTATAAGTAGGGTTATCTTATAAGCATGAACCCTAAACCCTCAACCCTAAACCCTAAACCCTAAAGCCTAAACCCTAAACCCTAAAGGCAACTATACTTCCAGCCCTACTTCGAGTACTCATAGCCCCACTTAGAACTGCCCATGAACCTCCAAGTAGTTCCTTAGTTTGGAGCCGCTTCTTCTCCACCGAGTGAGAACGCAGCCAATCGTCAGCGCACAGGGGTGCTCTGAGCAATACTGTTGCAACGAACTGCTCGACACACTGTCATGGCGACAGCAAGTTGCAGTTGAGTTGCGTCGTTTTGGAATTAACGATCATGCTTAAAGTGCAGTGCCCACTGAAGCTGAGACTTCTTGAGTTTCGGCAGAGTGCATACATCCAGTCCATTGTTCGTGCTCATGCTAAGTTCTGCAACTTGCTGATGCCGTACACCGTGCAGGTCATGTCATGCGGTCTAGAACTGTTGCAGCATTCGTCTCGCGACAGCCGGCCGCAGACTTGGCCTCCGGGTCTCTCAACAAAGTGATGGCTCGGCAGGCCCTTGGGCCATTTCTATTTTTTCCCTTACTGGGTTTTAAGAGGATCAAACCCTAAACCCTAAACCCTAAACCCTAAACCCTAAAGAATATTCTTCAGAGGGTTTGGGCCATCCTAGAGTCTGGAACAGCAGGACGGAGACTGGCAACATAGTCGCGGAAAGCAGTACGGAATCCCTTCGAAAGAGAGACCTCGCACCCGCATGCCATGAAGAACAGACGTGGCAAAGCGGTATCACCTGGTCTCAAGCAGTGGACCAGCCGAAATTCAACATTACCATCATACCATCGCAAGCTTCTGGAAAACCCTGCCTCGTGCTGACAGTTGGCGTTCCGGCAATGCGTGCGATCTAGGATGCCCAGCAGTACCCTTCTTTATTGATTGTTTTTTTTTTTGGGGGGGGGTTCAGGTTCCCTCATAAACACCTGTAAGCAAAAAGAAGGGGCACGCGCCCTTTTGAATCCTAGGTTACTGGGCAACCTTTAAGGGAGGCCCAAAAAAACTCCCAAGAGAACCCAAGCCCAAACGAAACCCTAAACCCTAAACCCTAAACCCTAAACCCTAAACCCTAAACCCTAAACCCGAAACGTCCGTAGGGTGTGGCATGGTCAAAGATCTTCGCACGCGAAAACAAACTTCAGACCCCGAGGTGCGTCTCGCTGGCATGCTGGCGGTCCTGGCACGTGTTTTTTTGACTAAGCCCAACACCCAAAACTCAAAACCCTAAATCCTAAACCCTAAACCCTAAACCCTAAACCCCAAACCCTAAACCCTAAACCCTAAACTCTACGCGCAACCCTAACCCTCAACCCCAAGTCTTTTCAGGTTTCACACTCGGCTGTTAGGGCGGTTGAGGTCGCGGTCATTTGCGATTTCGGACTTCGCATGCGGCACTGCACCCGAACGGGGTTTGCAGGGTTTAGGGTTTAGGGTTTAGGTTTTGGGATTTGAGGCCTAAACCCTAAACCCTAAACCCTAAACCCAGTAGGGCTTAGGGTTTTGGGGTTCGAGGGTCCGCGCATCGACGTAAGGAAGTATTTGGCTCAGTTCTCCTACATTGTGGTCCCTTTGTGGATGCCCGAAATATGTTAGGGTTTAGGGTTTAGGCTTTAGGGTTTAGGGTTTAGGGGTTAGGGTTTAGGGAGGGGCCGCTTGGGATGTTGCCCATTATACTAACAGTCCTTAATAGGGATTATACTAGGGGGTAACTTAATCTCTATGAAGGACTGTTCGTATGAGGGGTAACATCCCAAAGGGCCTCCTTAAACAAAAGACCCAAAAGGGACCAGATTTAGAGAAGTGACCACTTCGCAAACCAGGAGCCTGAGTGGGCTTGGGTTCTGTTTTCTTGGGGCCCGGGTTCCTTCCGGTTTAGGTTTTAGGGTTTAGGGTTTAGGGTCTAGGGTTTAGGGTTTAGGGTTTAGGGTTTAGGGTTTAGGGTTTAGGGAGAGAGAGAGAGAGAGATTCCACAGCGCTTGGTCTCCGATGTCACTATCTTTCTCTCTCTCTCTCTCTCTCGCTCTTGCGCTCTCTCTCTCTCTCAACCCTAAACCAATAAACCCTAAACCCGAAACCCGAAACCCGAAACCCTAAACCCTAAACCCTAAACCCTAAACCCCCATGGCAGGTATGCTGCCAACTACTACACCATGGGCTACACGCTTCAGGCGCCCCCACTTGGAAGCCGGAGGTTGCAAGGGCTCTGGGACCCTAAACCCTAAACCCTAAACCCTAAACCCTAAACCCTAAACCCTAAACCCTACACCCTACACCCTAAACCCTAAACCCTAAACCCTAAACCCTAAACCCTACACCCTAAACCCAAAACCCTAAACCCTAGTCCCTTTCCCCCTACCCCTGTGGCTTAGCCGAGCTTCGGGGTCCCAATTGCTTCAGTTTCAACGGTGGTGGGGTTTGGGGGACACGGCTTCGCAGATCACCAACAGCATAAGGGGGACAGGCTAAACCGACTCAAACCCTAAACCCTAAACAGCCTTAAACCCTTAAAGCCTCAAACCCTCTAGCCTTAAAGCCTTAGACCCTTAAACTCTTAAACCACCTGTATGACCACCCTGCCCCACCCCAAACCCCAAACCGCAAACCCCAAACCCAAACCCTCAACTCCAGACCCTAAACCCCAAACCCTAAACCCCAAACCCTAAACCCCAAACCCCAAACCCCAAACCCCAAACCCCAAACCCCAAACCCCAAACCCCAAACCCCCAACCCTAAACCCTAAACCCTAAACCCTAAACCCTAAACCTTAATCGAGGTGCTGCATCCCCCAGTCGCCTCCTCTTCGCTGCTGCGGCTCTCACCCTTCGGTGCGTGGCAAGTTTGGGGGGGACGTCGGTGGAGTTTAGGGTTTAGGGTTTGGGGTTTTGGGGTTTAGGGTTTGGGGTTTAGGGTTTGGGGTTTAGTGTTTGGGGTTTAGGGTGTGGGGTTCAGGGTTGCAGAGTTTCAGGGGTTCAGGGTGCAGGGTTTCAGGGTTTAGGGTTTCAGGGTTTAGGGTTTCAAGTTTCATGTTTCATGTTTTCAGGGTTTCAGGGTTCGGAGTTCTGGGTTTCAGTGTTTAGGGTTTATGGGTTTCAGGGCTCTGGGTTTAGAGTTTCCGGGTTTAGGGTGAGAGGGCAGGGTGTTAGAGTCTGGGGTTTAGGGTTTCCCATAATGGGGTCCCCTCTTATCAACTAGGTAAGCCCTTTTTGGCGTATTTTGTGTTTTCCCTAGTTGGGTTTAAGAAGATCACATTCAGGAACATGTTTCAGAGGGTTTTCAGGTCCTGGTCAAGCTTGCCTAATTCTAGTATTTGGGTTTGTAGGGGTTAGGGTTGAGGGTTTTTTGGTTTAGGGTTTACATGGGACTCTAGGCGGGCTTGTAGGATGTGTAGGCTTTGTAGGGCGTAGAGGGCTTTCTGGAGTTACAGTCTAGGTTTTGTGGGGCGTTTAGGGCTCAAAGGGTCTATAGGGTTTCGGTTTTAGTTTGAGGGTTCTTAAGGGAGGGATGTAAGCCAAGGTTCCCGAATACTCGCCACCACTCCCTAAGGTAAAGGCCCCCTTAAACCAGGGTTTTGGGGGTTTTAGGTGTTATGGTTTCAGGGTTTTAGGGTTTCGGGGTTTTGGAGTCTTAGCTTAGGGCTGGTAGCCTGAAACACTGGGGGAAAGCAACCGGAAGCTCCCAAATCGTCCATCAGCCAACCACGTGAAACGTCCCAAAGTTTGGACTAAAGCTAGCCCTCAACCCTGAACCCTAAGACCCCTGACCTCAAGTTTTAATCGTGGATGCCCAGCCGTACCCTTATTCCCCTTTTTTTGGGGTTAGGTTCCCTTATAAACCCCTTTTAGGCAAAAAAGGACACCCTTTTTCATCCTAGGTTTCTGGGCTCTGGGACCCTAAGCCCTAACCCCAAACCCCAAACCCCAAAGGTTTAGGGTTTAGGGTTTAGGGTTTAGGGTTTAGGGTTTAGGGTTTAGGGTTTAGGGTTTAGGGTTTAGGGTTTAGGGGTGTTTGGGTTTTGTGGCATTCAGTACTCGGGGTTTATAGCAGGTTGTAGGGTTTGTACAGGTTCAGAGCCTGGCATCTAGGGTTTGGGGGTTGGAGCTATGACATGGAGTGCCTGACAGTTTTTGTTTCGGGTTTAGGGTTTAGGGTTTAGGGTTTAGGATTTAGGGTTTAGGGTTTAGGAGTAGAATTGACGGCTTAGCATCTAGTTTTAGGGTATAGGTTGTGGAGGTTTTGCCTTTAGCGCTTGTAGGACTCAGGGTTCGCAAGTGTCCCAACTCACTTCGCCAATAGTTGGACTGCACTTGCGTTGGTATATACCCACAGTAAGGGGCTATGTAACCACCCTAAGATTGGGCTTACTACTTGTAGAAAGACGGCTTTCCCTTCGAACTCCCTTCTAAAAAGGTAGTGGGTTCGTCTGCTACCCCCCTGTATACTACCCCCCCCCCCCCCCTTAGGTTTTCCCCCCTTCTTAAGTATCCTAAATTAGGCTTCATTGCCCCTAAACAGCCTTAATTATGGGGGGGAACCTGGTTGGGGTAGTAGCCCTAAACCCTAAGGCCTAAACCCTAAACCCAAAAAAGGGTATAGAGGGGGGAGTAGTAGGAGAACCCATGACCTAAACCCTAAACCCTAAACCCGAAACCCTAAACCCTAAACCCACGCAGGTGGCGGGTTGCAACTCGCCCTGTGGAGCACACTGCCGGCACTGGCAGAGGTGCTGCTGCCCTGAGCCCAGTTGCTGCGAGGTTTAGGGTTTAGGGTTTAGGGTTTAGGGTTTCGGGTTTCGGGTTTAGGGTTTAGGGTTTACAATCACAGGTTTTAGGATCACAATGATTCCACTAGCAAAAGCTCGCTACTTCAGGAAGATGTCTCAGCAGGCAAAAAACCGGGATTCGTGTAGGATCGATGTAATGGTCCATAGCTGTGGAGGTATTGGAGCCTTTGGCGAAGCAGGGCTTTGGGTTATACACCCGAATCTCCCAAGTCCTAAGCCCGAAATCCTCAACCGTAAGCCCTAAACCTTATGCCCTAGGGTTTGGGTTTGGGATCGAATCGATGTTGTTGTCGACCTAAAAACAGCTTGGAGCCCTCCCACAAGCTGGTGATAAGAATGCAGGGCTTGGGCTTTAGGGTTTAGGGCCTAGGTTTTAGGGTTTAGGGTTCAGGGTTTAGGGTGCGCACCGATGACGGACGCGGAGCCGCGAGAGATTGTTGCGGCTGCGCGAGACCTGGGTGCGACCTGAGCATGTATACTAACCCCCCCTAGGTTCCCCCCATAATTAAGGCTATTTAGGCAAAACTAAGCCTAATTAAGGTTTTCTAAGGGGGGAACCCAGGGGGGGAAAGAAAGTAGGGGGAACCCATGATGTTTAGAGTAAAATACAACGCCTAAACCCTAAACCCTAAACCCGGTTACTCTGGAGGACCCTAAACCCTAAACCCTAGACCCTAAACCTTAAACCCTAAACCCTAGACCCTAGACCCTAAACCCTGAACCCTAAACCCTTAACCCTAGCATCCTCAACTCTGCCCCCGCAAACTCCACGAGGGCTTGGCTGGGTCAACCCTAAGCTCTTTCGCTCTTTTCACGCCATCGGGGTTGAGGGTACAGGGTTCGGGGTTTGGGGTTTGGGGTTTAGGGTTTAGGGTTTAGGGTTTGGGGTTTGGGGTTTGGGGTTTAGGGTGAAGCAGTTCTCGTGCCGCCTTGCCGGCGGAGATGTAGCTATGGTGAAGCACATGAACGGACAGACGCCTGTCTCCACAGACAATTGAGCCGTCATGATTATGGGGCCCTCTAAACCCTAGACCCTAACCCCTAAACCTTGAGCCCTAACCCTAAACACTAAACCCTAAACCCTAAACCGGAACCCAAACCTTAGGGCTTGAAGTTGTTGGGGTGCTCCCTATAACCCTGGGCCCTTAAAAGGGTACCCCTCTTTACCCCTTATATACCCTATACAAGTTAAGGACCCTTACATAAGATTACATAAGAACCCTTCAAAGGAGGTTAGGGCCCATATGAAGGGCTCATGAAACTACCCTTTGCGCCCTAATCGAGTTTTACAGTTCAGGGCTTCAGGGCTTGTTTTGGGTCATAAGGAAGCCTTGGGTTCAGGGTTTAGGGTTTAGGGTTTAGGGTCTTAGGGTCTTAGGGTCTTAGGGTCTTAGGGTCTTAGGGTCTTAGGGGCTTAGGCTTTCAGGTTTGAGGGTTCAGGGCTTAGGGTTGGGATCCCCCTCATACTAACAGTCCTTCATAGGGATTCTAATAAGGGGGGTACTATCATCCCGATGAAGGAGTGTTCGTACAAGGGGGAGCTTTAGGGTCTAGGGTTTAGGGTTTAGGGTTTCGGGTTTAGGGTTGCAAGCACCAAGTCCCAGGCTCAACGTCATGCACGTGCCATCCGTGGCGCACGTCGCGGGAACCACCGTCTACGCCGTGTGCGCGCGAGCCCCGGTCGGTGCCTGGAGCGGTGAACCTGGGGTTTAGGATTTAGGATTAAGGGTGTAGGGTTCAGGGTTCAGGGTTTGGGGTTTAGGGTTTAGGGTTTTGGGGGGGGGGGGGGGGGGGGGGGGGGGCGGGCAGTGCTCTAAAGTAGGGTTTCTCTTGGGGTCCTATACACAGTACAGCACCCTCATGAAGAAGGACCTTCCCAAAGGGGCCTGAACTGTCAATGTATCAGGTAGGGTTGTCGTGCCGGTTGACGAGTAAGTTTGGGTTTTCCTTAAGAGTAAGGGTGAGTGTATATATGGGGTGCCCCCTTTCGGGTACAGAAGAACCCTACCTCCAAAAGAGCCCCAGGCCCATACCCCTTCGTGAGCCCGAAAAAACATCTTATAACATAGGAATAGACCTCAACCTATTTATCCTTAAACCCCAAACCCCAAACCCCAAACCCCAAACCCCAAACCCCAAACCCCAAACCCCAAACCCCAAACCCCAAACCCCAAACCCCAAACCCTAAACCCTAAACCCTAAACCCTAAACCCTAAGCCCTAAACCCTAAACCCTAAACCCTAAACCCCAATCCTGAAACCCCAAACTCTGAAGCTCCCGAAACAACGCCCCTGCCAAGGGCTGCTTGTGGCTTCATGTGTTCATTGCGCCGGGAACACAGGTTCAGGGTTTAGGGTTTAGGGTTTAGGGTTTAGGCTTTAGGGTTTAGGGTTTTTAGGGTTTTTAGGGTTTTAGGTTTAGGGTTTAGGCTTCAGGGTTTAGGGTTAAGGTTGTAGGGCTTCTTGCTGGCTCTTCGAGATTGCGCATCCAACACACATGTCTCTCTAGTCCGTAGGTGTAGTTTGACTTTTCCTGCCCTTTAAGATCCAAGGAACCGGCGCGGATATGCAATGTCGATAAAGTTGCTATTAATTAAATTAGTCATCCCGGATTCATCATCAGATCTTAAGAAACAACCACCATATGAAACCAATAGCGCACAACATGGTGAACATTACAGGTTATACCATGTCATGTCACATGTGAGTCCCGAGTTTTGGGTTTAGGGGGTCTGAAAACCCATGAATCTAACCAGGAATCGGTACACTTCATCGTCCACAGGCTCCTCTAGGTAAAGTTTTTTAATGGGGTACCTCATAGGGTGAACTCTGCGCCAAACCCTAAACTAGAAAGCAACCAGCGACTTGATCTGCGGACCCTAAACCGCAAACGCCCGTGGCATGTGTGTGTGTGTGGCATGATCTCGCAGTGCAGGCACTCATGCAATTTAGCGTCGTAGGGTTGTTTTGGGGTTTTGACGTGTTGCCCTGAGGGTCCATGTAGCTGATTATTATGTACTTGGGCCCTAAAGTCCCTAAATAGGGAGGTACTTTAAGGACCAAGTACTCCCTATTTAGGTACATGGACACTTAGGGTTAGGACTTGCAGATGTTGTTGAGAAGCACCAGGTCAGGCATCTGGGGGATGCCAGCAGTGCCAGCAGGGCTGGGCTAAGCCCCACTTTTTGGGTTTGAATGGTTTGGGGTTAAGGGTTAAGGGTTTAGGGTTGATTCTTCGGGTGGGGGGAAGGGGAGGGAGGTGGGAGGGGAGAAGGGGGGAGGTGGGGGTGGGGGGGGGGGTGGTTGGCAAACAGGTGGGGGGAAAGAGGGAAGGGGGGGGGGGGGGGGGGGGGGGGGAAGGGGGTTGGTGTCGATCCAAACCGGGAAACAGCCGGTTGGCCTGGCCCCTTTCCGAGACAGAGGTCGCAACCCGCGCCTTAACCCGAAATTTCTAACCCTAAACCCTACACCGGCTATGGGCTGGCGTAAGCTTCAGGGTTGAGGGGTTGCTTGCTGGAGGTCTGAGGGTTTGAGGGCTCGAAACCCCGAACCGGCAGCAGCAAGCGAACGCTTTTAAGCCCTAACCCTTGAGGGCTACGGACCCTAAACCCTAAACCCTAAACCCCAAACCCCAAACCCTAAACCCTAAACCTTAATACCCTAAACCCTAAACCCTAAACACCACCCTTGCATGGGGGCATCCTCAAAGCATCAGGGGCCGGGAAAGGCGCAGTCAAGCCCAACCAAGCCGAGGCCGTGGCAATGCATTCCAGAAGGCGCCCTGGGGTTTAGGGTTTAGGGTTTAGGGTTTAGGGTTTAGGGTTTAGGGTTTAGGGTTTAGGGTTTAGGGTTTGCGGTTCAGGGTTTAGGGTTTAGGGTTTAGCGGGGTTGGCCCCTGGGGTCTTAGATCTGCTTCTTTAGCCCTTCCTTAGGAGTCATGCCACGTATGTATGTATAAATAGATGCTATTAGGGGTACTATACCGTTTTGGGGTCCCTATTGGGGGGATCCTACTATTTGGGGGGCTCTACTAGGGGTCCCTTATTATCGTAAACCCCCCATAGGTATATTTGATTTATTGACTTCTTGATTTGGTAGCTATCTACTTATTCTCATATACACATGAATACCTACTAACAGAAGCAAATCAATAAGTATAGATTATACATGTGTGCATGTCTACCTACGTTAAGGGCCCAGGGGACGTGAAGCAAATGTGGTGTGTGTTGGTCCAAGGGGGCGGTGTAGGTTTGGGGTTGAGGACTGAGGGCGTCGATGCGTTTCGGTTTCCGGGTTTAATTCGGGTACCATATGACTCCGAAAGCCTCGGGTCCTAGAAACATAACAGGGTTTACGGTTTAGAGTTTTGGGTTTATAGGGTTTAATCGGGGTTTAGGGCCCATCCGGATTGAAGGAGGTTAGGGTTTAAGGCTACCGCTAGACAAAACCCCGTGTCATGGGCTAGATGTGTTTCTTTCTAGCGTAGCTAAGTACTCTGAACCGTCAAACTCAAACTCATATGTAACCTCAAACCCTAAACTCTGGTGCCCAAAGTTTCATTATCGAGCTATGCCCTGTAGGTAACCCTAAACCCTAATCCCTAAACCCTTGGGGCTACGGGTTCTCCCCAAATCTGCAAGCAACGTAGCCCTAAACCCTTCTGCTTCCAGGGTCTCGAGGCTTCTCTAAATATAGGGGTCGGAATCGAATACTAATAGCATTCCCTCATGGTCCCTAGTTATATATAAATCTGAATATAAATGTGCTATGATCACCTCCGATTTAGGCCCCTACATTAGGTATACGTATACTCCAAACCCGAAACAAGTTCGAGGCTCTTACTCACCGGGCCCCCTTACGACCCTAAACCCTTAAACCCTAACAAACCCTAAACCCTGAACCCTGAACCCTGAACCCTGAACCCTGAACCCTAAACCCTAAACCCTAAACCCTAAACCCTAAACCCTAAACCCTAACAAACCCTAACAAACCCTAAAGCCCAAAAGGGATGGGAGCCCCGGAGCCTTAGGGTAGACTCAGGGAGTACGCACGTCGCTACAGGACCTCTCGTCGCCTGCGTTGCCCATACCCCGAAGCCCCATCGAGTGGCTTTAAGGCCCTACGGACCCAACAGGCCGCAAGCCCTCAACCCTAAGCCCTGACTCCAAAACACTAAACCCTAAGCCCTAAACCCCAAGCCCCAAGCCCTAAAGCCCAACCCTAAACGCTAAGACCCGAAAACCCTAAGCCCTGAACCCAGAAATCCTGTGAGCCCCTAAGAACCCAGAGTAGGACCATGTTCGCTGTTTTTAGGGCTTGGGTTCCCTTGCAAGCCTTACAAGCCCCTATAAACCAGAAAGGATGCCCTTTCGAAAATGGAGATCGGGATGATGTTTCGATGTGAATCTAAGTCTAAGTCAAGCACAAAGCTCTGAGTCCAGCGAGGTTGCCAAAGATGTTTTGTTTCTTCACTTCCTTGTTCACTGCAAGCTGTCGACAGAACGACGGGAGAATGCACCGTGGCGTGCTTGCAAGACACACTTGTGCAAAAGTGCCAGACCTTAAAGAAACGGTCAGTCAGCCACTTCGCCCACCAGATCCGTTTGGTGTGCACGGACAGGTATGGCGCGGATTTTCGGGCGGGGGATGGTTTGCGGGGCCCAGACCACTTTTTTCCAGCTTCGTGCGCTGCCACCTGCCCTGCGACTGCCGACTGCCACCGATGTGCGACGGCTTTGAAAGCCGCCTCAAGCTCGCTACTCTAGGGTCGACCCGAAACCCGAAACCCGAAACCCGAAACCCTAAACCCTGACGAGGCTACTCTTAAGAACCCAACGAGCTCCGAACCCAGGCTGGCGGCCGCACCAGGTCTTTCGGCGTGGGGCTCGGTGGGAAGGGCTTTGGTTCTGAAGATTAGGGTTTAGGGTTTAGGGTTGTAGGGGCTGAGGGCTTGAGGGCTTGGGGCTTGGGGCTTGGGACTTACTTAGCGACCACCAAGCCCTAGTGACCCTTAGATAAGCCTCATGTGCTGGTTGGAAGTGGCTGATGTGGGGGATAGTATAGCGCTGCTTCTGGACTTTCAGATGTGTCGCACGAAGCCCTATAAACCCTAACACTCCGAGATCCAGATGGCTCGCAGACCTTCTTCACGTAGGCTCTGATCAACTTCGCAACGGTTGAGGGCTCGGGTTAGTGTTTCAGCATGTAAGGGTTGAAGGATTTAAGGGCTTTTAGGGGTTTCTCGGAGTATAGGGTTTGGGGTTTGAAGTCTTAAGATAGTCATCTGAGCGAGGAAGCCATCCAAGCTACTTAAGATGGCTTGGCAAACAAACCCTAGAAACAACGTCCTAAGCCCTATGCGCTGAGCCCTACGCCCTAAGCCCTACGCGCTGAGCCCTACGCCCTAAGCCCTACGCCCTAAGAGAGGCCTCAGAACCCTAAATATCCTAAATCCCAAAGGCCCCAGAAAAGCAAATCCTAAATCCTAACGGCCCCGGAAAGGCCTTGAAAAGGTCTTTGAACCCGAAATCCGAAAAACTGAATCAAAAGGGGAAGGATGGGGGTCAAGACATTAGGGTTATTGAATATGTTTAAGGGCTGTGCGCTCTGTTAAGGGTTTATATTAGGGTTTAGGGTTTAGGGTTTAAATGGTTTAGGGTAACTCTTTCAAAGCCGTACGAGAATCGTTACGGAGCCAGAAGCCAACTCTTCTGGCGGTATAGCAAGGACGTCATTGGCCTCCAACTGCTAGACTGTCGCTACTCAGTTGTCGGCTGCCGTCGCTAGAGGCTAGGCGGGCTCGCTGCGGCCCGCTGCCTTTCCGGCAGCTAATCAGGGGCCTTGCTCGCAGTTTAGCGTCTAGGGTTTTTGGGTTTAAAGGCAACGAAAACGCCTTGCTCGCAGTTTAGGGTTTAGGGTTTGGGTTGTGGGTTTAAGAGCAACGAAAAACCTGTCAAGAATAAGAATGTCTCGGCTCCACACGAACATGATTGCATGACAGTGCCAGCAAAGGGTTTGGAGTTCCCCCCCCCCCCCCCCCCCCGTGATCACAGTTCTGTTCAAACAGGGGTAATAAGTTGACAAGTGATCAGCAGGAACACAAGCGCATTCGGACACGTCTGACACCCTTTTGTCGTCGAGGTTTTAGATTGCGTTGTAGAGCTCACACCGTTCATTCCATCTGTCTTGTCTTCATCCTTACATTATCTTAGAAATCTCTTCATCTGGGGTCGTGTCGTGTCTCGGGTCATGTCTCGTGTCGAGTCTCGTGTCGTGTGTTGTTTGTGGTCTCGTTCGTCTGCTGTGATGCGTCTCAAGCTGTGTCTCGTGTCTCGTGCCGCGAGTGACGCGTCGTCTCTGAGCGAAGCGAAGAACGTGGCCGGGCTCGTGGCATCTATCAGGTTAGGAATTTGCCACGCGCAATGCCTTGGCTTTGTTCTGCCGCGACACCGGCACGAGGAGCCTGCCGACGACATGCCGCTTGCAACGGCTGCGCCTCTTCAGCGTTTTGTTGTCTGCGCGGCGTGTGAACGTCAAAATGCTGTCCAGATCATGTTTCCCCAGCGGCAGATGTCCGAGCGCATGTTGAACAAGCTTCCTGAGAGCAGTAAGCGGCCGTAGCATTGCAGAGCACCTTCGGTGCTTGAGGTCTGGCCCAATATGCCAATTAGATTCGATAGTTGCCTGTTTGCGGTTTGCTGTTTGTTTGCCTCCACATCGGCATGAGTTCCTGCGTTGATCAACTGGTGACCCGACTGCCTGACGATGTCAGCTGTGCAGACGAGCGTGAAATTTCGGGGTACCTGCGGTGCCATGTCTGCATTCTAATGATCAGCGTCGGCGAAGCTGTCTGTCGGACTGGCTTTGATTGGTGCCATGACAGTCCAGGCCGATGGGAAGTTCTTTCAATGGATCGCCTTTGCGGCGCCAAGTGCTGCGCTGCTCGATATCATTCTGCGTCCGACCGAGGCCAGTTCGACCTGGAGACCTTGTGCCTCGGCCCACGTAACTAAGCTGAATGACAATCCTAAATCGTGAGGCGGGGGCTCTTGGCATTCCTGACTCCCTTCCGCGAGTTGCTGCGCAGCCTTTTGGGCATGCTTCGGGCCGAGTTTCAGGCCGGACGCGCAAGGCATCGGGAGGGACAGGCCGCAGCAGCCTGCGAGGCCGGCATTCATTCCTCCGGCAAAGGATGGCTGCTGCTGAAGCAAACAGCCCGAGCCAAGCGGGCCAAGGCGAAAGAGGCAAGCCAAAAAAGAGGGGGACGCATAAAGACAGACTGGAGAGCGACAGACTGCTGGACGCGTTGGGCTGGCAACGCTACTGCTCCTCGAAACCTTAACTGGACTGGTTGCACTGCGCCTTAGAAGCAGAAGCCCTGAAGCCTAAGCCCTCAGTCCTACGCTGCATGACTTTCGGGTTCTTTTGACCCTCAAACCCCAAACCCTACAAACCCTGCACCCTTCTGAACTCACCGTTTGTACCCCAAGGTGGCTGTCTGAAGACCGCCCCCTCGAGCTGAAGCGTCCGTGCCTTAGCACCCCCTGAGACTCGAATGATGGCCCGCTGAGTAGGCAAGGCTTTAGGCTTCAGGGTTGCGGGTTTAGGGCTAGGGTTCAGGGTTCAGGGTGTAGGGCCCAGAGTTTAGGGCTTAGGGCTCAGAGGGTTTACAGTGAAGAACGATGATGTCTGGAGTATTCCGATTCTAGGACCCAAAGTAGGCCTTTTTCCTTCTTTGGGAGGATATAGGTTCCCTTATAAGCTTCTTTAAGCCAAAAAAGGTACCCTGTCCTAGTTTTTCTTGGGCCTAGTTTTCGCTAAGGGGCATTGGGGTATTCATGCGTGTTCCAACTATGATGCATAAACTACCCCTTAATGTGGAACTTAGTTGGGGCAGCTGACGTGTGTTCGCCCTGCAGATTTAGTTGCAAAACCCCGAGCCGCAGACAGCAAGAAAGAGCTCGTAGGCACGGCAACAGCAGGATTTGTTGCGATGCCGCTTGAGACAGTCGTCGCGCACTTCATTTCCAGCTAGCAAAGAGCAGCCACTTGCCATCGAAGGCAAGTGAACCATGCTCCAAAATTCGGGCCGTCGCGCTCAGGGCATCTGTACAGGTCTTTAGGCTGTAGGAGCCATGGACACAGAGTTTTGGGGACGAACTGAACCCCATAAAGGTGTATGGTCCATATACCTTCATAAGGATTGTAGGAGTGTAGGGTATATGACCCCAAATTGGGCTCAGATGCCCTTTTACTACTAGAATTGTTATGAATGCCCTTTACTACTAGAATCCTTATGACCCCAAATTGGGCTCAGATGCCCTTTACTACTAGAATCCTTATGAATGTATATGACCACACACCCTTCTCGGTGTTCGGGACTTAGCTTCGAGCAGTTCAGTAGTGGTGGACGTAGGGGGGAGAGTGACAGTGCCCCAAGCACAGTTGGGGTTTAGGGTTTAGGGTTTAGGGTTTTAGGGGTTGGTCTGTGCCACTCCGGACAGAATTCGCCGCGTCGCGCCTCAACACCCTTGAAGCCCCCGAGTACCCGCCAAAAACACTGAGGACTAGTCCTTCTGTCGTTGGGTCTGAGGGACCTTATACAAGCATTCTACACATGAGGTACCCTCACTGCGAAGTCCCTTCCTGAAACTGCCCTTACCCTAAAGCGTTCATGTACCTAAATAGGGAAGACTTGGGCTTTCTTAAAGTACCTCCAATTTGGGGACTTCAGAGCCCGAGTATACAATAATAAGGTACATGAACCCTTAGGGGTAGCTATATATAAAAAATCTTCCCTAAACCCTAAACCCTAAACCCTAAACCCTAAACCCTAAACCTTAAACCCTAAGCCCTAACCCCCTGAACCGGGCTTAAAGACACTGACTGCCGTGAGGCTCCCTGTCGCCGGAGAATCTGTCGGAGGCCTTGAAGGATTCAGGGGTTTAGGGTTTAGGGTTTAAGGTTTCGGGTTTAGGGTTTAGGGTTTAGGGTTTAGGGCTAGGCCCGGGAGTAGGCCGTAGGTTCTCTTAGAAGCCCCTTTGAACCCCAAATGGTACCGTTCTTAAGTTACTCTTTGGTCTAGCAGTCCTAAACCCTAAACCCTAAACCCTTAAACCAAATGCTAAGCAACAAGTTGTGTTTTGGAACTTGTTTCTGGCCGGGGGGGGGGGGGAGGTGCTCATGAGTTCAGGGATGGTGGCATCTAAGCCCCCGCTCCCCGAACCCCGAACCCCGAACCCCGAACCCCGAACCCCGAACCCCGAACCCCGAACCCCGAACCCCGAACCCTAAACCCTAAACCCTAAACCCTAAGCCGAAGTGCTCCTCTGGCCAGGCGACAGAGGGAACTCCGCCTGGGGCCAAAGATCGAAAGCCTGTGCCGGTGCAAGGTTTCAAGTGTAGCATTTAGGGTTTAGGGTTTAGGGTTAGGGTTTAGGGTTTAGGGTTTAGGGTTTAGGGTTTAGGGCTTAGGGTTTAGGGTTTAGGGTTGAGGGTTTAGGGTTTAGGGTTTAGGGTTTAGGGGGAAGGAAGGGAGGACCGCAAACTCGACTGAAGCTCTACAAGCCTTGCCCTAAGTCCCTTGGTTGGGTCTGCCATCTTCGTCCCCACCCCTTCTGATGTAGTTTCGGGTGTTGGGGTTTAGGGTTTAGGGTGTTGGGGTTTAGGGTTCAGGAACTGTGTCCCGAAGCCCTAGACCCTGCAGCCACGAAGATCTAAACCCTTAAGCCCCGGAATCCGAAACCCGGGACTATCGGGGGCTATTGGGGTGTTGAGGCTCATAAAGCTCACACGCTGCAATCTTTGGGTTCCGGGTTCAGCGTTCACAGAGTCCAGTTCAGGGTTGAGGGTTCAGTTAGGGTGTCGAAGGGCCAAACTTATGCCCCACATAATATAAGGATTCTAAATGCCCTAAACCCGACACCCTAAACCCGAAACCCTCATTTGCTGGGCTACCAATTAAAACTTCTCTGAGGAGCGAAAACTGTGGTCATATGATCTCATGTGGGTTTGAGGTTGAGGTTTAGGCTTCAGGATATAGGGTTTAATGTTTATGGTTAGGATTTTGGGTTTGGAGGGACTCGAAACTCCAAACCGTAAAACCTAACCCTGAACCCTGAACCCTAAACCCTAAACGCTAAACCCTAAACCCTAAACCCTAAACCCTGAACCCTGAACCCTAAACCCTAAACCCTAAACCCTAAACAAACCCTAACCCCTAAACCCTAAAGCCTAAACCCGAAACCCTAAACCCTAAACCCTAAACCCTAAACCCTAAACCCTAAACCCTAAACCCTAAACCCTAAACCCTAAACCCTAAACCGAAACCCTAAACCCTAAACCCTAAACCCTGAACCCTAAACCTTAAACCCTAAACCCTAAACCCTAAACCCTAAACCCTAAACTAAGCCCTATCCTCAGAAGCAAGCACCAGGCGACGGAGGACCTCCGAGAGGACCGCTCGGCTGGTTGAGCGCGCGGAAGGCAGCGCAGGGCCTTGTGGGGGTTTAGGGTTTAGGGTTTAGGGTTTAGGGTGTAGGGTTTAGGGTTTAGGGTTAGGGTTCAGGTTCAGGGTTCAGGGTTTAGGCTTTAGGGTTTAGGGTTTAGGGTTTAGGGAAGGAACGCAAGACCTAGAAGCCTTGTCCCAAGCCCCTTGGTTGGGTCTGCCGTCTTCGTGCCCATTCCTTGGGATGCAGTTTAAGGTTTAGGGTTTAGGTTGCCCTAACCCTAAACTCTCGCACCTCCCAGGGGCGCCCTGCTGGTCCAGGAAGTTAATTTGCCTGGAAACCCCAACCCTACACCCTAAACCCGAAACCCGAGACCCGAAACCCGAAACCCGAAACTCTTGGATTGAAGAGTATGGCCCATGGAGCAATGGTGGTTGAGTCTGGAAATAACTGGGCCCTGTTGTGTGAACGTATCGTTCTTTATGGTGGCCAAACCTCAACCCTGAAACCCTAAAGCCCTAAACCCTGAAACCCTAAGCCTTGTGTAGCTGTTCAGAGTATGGCCCTAAACCCTAAACTCCGAACTTGACCCCTAAACCCCAAACCCCAAACCCTAAACCCAAGCCCCAAACCCTAAACCCTAAACTCTGAACCCTAAACCCTGAACCCCAAACCCTAAACCCTAAACCCTACCGAAACCCTAAACCCTAAACCCTAAACCCTAAACCCTAAACCCTAAACCCTAAACCCTAAACCCTAAACCCTAAACCCTAAACCCTAAACCCGAAGTCTCCCGGCTTCCAGGTAGTGTCGCCGGACACGCGGCCCTTGCCATCGCTGGGTGACGAACCCGAACTACTGGTTTAGCTGAGGGTTTAGGGTGTAGGGTTCAGGATTTGGGGTTTAGGGTTTGGGGTTTAAGGTTTGGGGTTTAGGTTTTAGGGTTGAGGGTTGAGGGCGCAGAGGGGTTTAGTGTTTAGGGTTCAGGGCTGTTCAGGCTTCGCTATAAAGAGTCAAATAAAGTCTTAAATGATTGCCATGATGATGCCCTTGTTCCAGCCAATGTTCGATTCATTTCGGCTTTTGTTATCTAGACTTTTTTCTCTTTCTGTCATTGAAAAAAGTGGCTATACTGTTTGCATACAATGGGACCCGTATCTAAAGAACTCCCAAGTGGTAACGGGGTGGTGCCTCTTCATCATCAGTGTCCCAAGCGCAGCTTTCCCCCGGTTTCGATGAGCACTACGTTTGGGACTTGGAGGTTAAGGGTTGAGGGTTGGGATGTTCCCCTTATACAAACAGTCCTTAATAGGGATTATAGTAGGGGGTACTCTAATCCCCATTAAGGACTGTTAGTATAAGGGGGAACATCTCAAGTGTTAGGGTTACGGGTTTCGTAAGAAAGGGCGACAGTTCTTTGGGTCCTACTCCAGAGCTTCGGGTGCTGCCCTTGATCCCCAAACCCTAAGGCCTTAAGGTACGCGGTTTGATATTGCAGTTCAGGTTTAGGGCCTGTTAGTTTGGGGGTTTCGGGTTTAGGGTTTATGGTTTAGGGTTTTCGGGTGGCCTGAGCAAACCCCAGCCGTGCAAATGAGCCCAGCATCACCCTTGGCTCGAATTGCCAGAGTGCGGACGTGAAGTGACACGAAACAAGCGATCCTGTCAGCAGCTTGGTTGCAAAGGGCTGAACCCTAAACCCTAAACCCTACACCCTAGACCCTAAACCCTCAACCCTTAGTTTCAATCTTTCTTTCTTGGACCAGTAAGGGTCTGCCCTTGGGCTTGGGGGACTCTTCGAGGGATTGTCAAGAAGCTCCTTTGTTGCAGGCCAAGTAAAGATGGGAATTCTCCCCCCCCCCCCCCCTATACAATCCAAGAAGCGGGGGGAGTTTAGGGTTTAGGGTGTAGGATTTAGGATTTAGGGTTTAGAGTTTAGCTTTTCGTCTTTCTTTCGTGGGGGGTGGGGGGGTTCGTGTTTGTGCTTTTTGGGAACTGCAAGCCCCGAGCCTCAGAATGCTAACGCCCTCAGCCTGAAACCGACCCCAAACTCTAAAGCGCTGCAACTATGCTTCAGTAGGTTTAGGGTTTATAGGGTTTAGGGTTTAGGGTTTGGGGTTTGGGGTTTAGGGTTTAGGGTTTGGGGTTTAGGGTTTAGGGTTCGGGGGTGAGGTTAAAAATGTGGAGAAGGGATTGGATGTCCTCGGCAGGAAGGGGAACCCTAAACCCTAAACCCTAAACCCTAGGCCCTAAACCCTTCGAAACCCCAGGAGGATGCCCAGTAGCACCCTGATTCCCTTTTTAGGGGGTTTTGGAACCTCACACACCCTTGAAGCAAAAAGCGCGCCCGTTTTAATCCTAAGTTGCTGGGCAACCTGGCCTAAAACCCCAAACCCCCAGAGTCTGAGAACTCTCTAGGGTCTGGGGCTTGCGGCTTAGGGTTTAGGATCTGCGGTTTGGGGTGTAGGGTTGAGGTTTTAGGGTTGAAGGTGTACGGAGCTTTTCTAGGACCCGGAGTGGGCCAAACGCCTTTTTTTTGCCGTGAGGTTCCCTTGTAAAGGCCATGAAGCCACGAAGGTTACGCAATGAACTTGGGGTTTCGGGTTTAGGGTTTAAGGTTTAGGGTTTAGGGTTTAGGGTTTAGGGGTACCAGCAACAAGCGGGTTTTGTGGATCTTCAAAGAACGTGGTACACCCCCCGGATGCTTAAGTGGCCACAGAAACATCGCTTTGACCAACGGCTGACATCTTCGGAACTTGCAAACCCTAAACCCTAAACCCACCCACCCCCCGCTCTTAGTGCCGTGCGACTCATGCCATCAAGAAAACCCCTGAGGGTCCATGTAGCTGATTACTATGTACTTGGGCCCTAAAGTCCCTAAATAGGAGGTACTTTAAGGACCAAGTAGTCCCTATTTAGGTACATGGACCCCTAAACCCTAAACCCTAAACCCTAAACCCTAAACCCTTAGACAACTACTTCGAAAAGGACACGATTCTTTTGAAACGGGTATCGTGTTTGCAAAGGACAAAGGGGGATTCACAGAGTTTTGGGTGTCAGCCCCTACCCTCAACCCTCCGCCCCTGCTGTTTTGCAAGAACGAATTTAGGGTTTAGGGTTTAGGGTTTAGGGTTTAGGGTTTAGGGTAGCAGCAGAAATTTCAGCATCGACACTCTTACACGCCCAGGAGGAGTCATGGCAAACGCAAAGTTCTGCGGGCTTGTGCGGGCCCCAGATCTTCGCGGCGAAGTGTTGAGGGTTTCCCTATATCCTCTTTGGGAATCATTTTTTTATTTTGTTTATATCAAACCCAAGAGGATGTTAAAAAACATCATTTTTAGTAAGGTTCTAAGAGGAGTATAGTTGAGGGTTTCCAGGCCCACTACCTAGGTGTTGGGGTTTCGTTCCCTCGGGTTTGGGAATTCCCTAAACCCTAAACCCTAAACCCTAAACCCTAAACCCTAAACCCTACACCCTAAACCCTAAACCCTAAACTCTAAACCCTAAACCCTAAACCCTAAACCCTAAACCCTAAACCCCAAACCCTAAACCCTAAACCCTAAACCCTAAACCGCTTGTTCGGGGAGGGTGTGGCTTTGAGGCTTGTCAGCGGCTTGAGTTGCTTGTGGATTCAGAGGCCTGGGTTAGTTTTCTCAACCCTAAACCCTAAACCCTAAACCCTAAACCCTAAACCCTAAACCCTAAACCCTAAACCCCTCCTAGAATCTAAGGCCCCTCCAAAACAAGCTTTGGACACCCTCTCAAATTTGTATGTTTCTGATTGTTGTTTTCTGCATTCTTTTGTCTCTTTTTTGCATAGTATTCATTGCACAATCACTACTAGTAACAAAGGTGTATACCTGTACATACGTGCAGGGGCAGTGTTTCAAGGACCCTAAGGCCCTAAGACCCTAAAGCCTAAACCCAGAACCCGTAAACCTCAAGCCCCGAAACCCTAAGCCCTAAACCACTACACCCCTAAACCCAAACCCTAAACCCCAAACCCTAAACCCCAAACCCCAAACCCTAAACCCTAAACCCCTAAACCCCAAGCGGAAGGCTCTTTTGCAGCTCGCCACCTTTGGCGATGCTCAGCTTGTGTGCCCGCCTCAGCTCAGGTTTGGGGTTGTAGGGTTTAGGGTTTAGGGTTTAGGTTTTAGGTTTTAGGGTTTAGGGTCTAGGTTTTAGGGCTAGTAGGCGCGTAATATCGGGGCCTGAATGATTAGAATAGGCCTCGAAGGAAGCCACCGACCTCTGTGAGGATCAAGAGGAGTCCGAGTCCGAGGAAGCTACTGTTCAACTTCCAGCGGAGCTAGTACAAGTTCTGTCCTCCGACGAGGAGGCCTGCATCGCCCATGATCACGCAAGGGCATTGAGGCTGGCGTACACCAGCCCAGCGCATTGCCCCAACGGCGGCCGGGCCGTGCAATCCGTGGGCGTCGCCACGCCAACTTCATTGCGGATGAGCCTGGATCAAACCGTAGATTGTTCATGGACATGCTCAGGGGTGAAGACCTAAAGGATGTTCTCTCATTTAAAACAACCCAATTTGATCAAGCAGGTCACCTATGGGGACAAGCACCCACCACCCAGTGATTGGCTACAGTTTGCAAGCGATCAGATCGGCTGGGTGCAGTTCTGGGATAAAATGCAGAACCTACCCTCCACAGAAACCAACAACCTTTGGGGGGGGTTATTTGTAATTAGTACAATTTTTGAAGAGACCATAAGGGAATATATAAGTACTTCTTCCGACCCCTACATTAGTAGGGGGCGTAGGTGTGCTGGGGGTTGGGGTATAGGGGCAGGGTGCCTCAACCCTAAACCCTAATCCCCAGGAGTGAGGGGTTTAGGGTTTAGGGTTTAGGGTTTAGGGTTTAGGGTTTAGGGTTTAGGGTTTAGGGTTTAGGGTTTAGGGTGTGTTACGTTCCGGGTTGCTCGCTGGCTCCGGGGCCTCACCTTATTTTCTAACCGGCCCCTCTGCCCGGGTCGCTCGCAACATCGCGTGGCGGTAAGCCCACCCCAAGCCACCCGGCATTTCTATTTTTAGGGTTTAGCGGGGGCATGCTGTGCCCCTGCGCACGCTGTTTCGGCACCGTCCCGATCTGAGCCTCGCGGGGGCAGGGCAAGAGGTGAAGTTGTGGAAAACGCTGCCCTGATGTTTTTGCCCTCCCTTGACCAAAACTAGGCTGTGAAAGGTCGGGGGGGTAGCCCTTCATCATCAACATCGGGCAGGCTTGTTTGAAAGCGTTTGGCATCCCTCACCTGCCGTCACGGAAGGCGTCTGGCATGCATGTGTGGGTTACCGAAGGGGTACTGCTGCCCCTCGACCGGGCCAGCGTCCCGACGTGCCAGCGTCCCGTGCTTCTTTGAGGGCGTTTGGCGTGCCTTGTCGTTTGCCGGCACGGAAACCACCGACACAAAGTAGTTTGGGTTACCGAAAGGGTAGCGCTGCCCCTCGACCGGGCCAGCGTCCCGATACGACTCTCGCTTGACCAAGGCTAGGCTGTGAAAAGGTCGTGGGGGTGGCCCTTCATCAGAATTTGGGCTTTCGAAGCTTTTGGCTGCCAAAGCTCCTCAAGCGAAGCTTTCGAAGCTCCTGGAAGCGTCCAGGGCCGCAAGTTTTCCCTTTCAAATGGTCTGGGAGAAGCATAGCAAGCCCAAAGAGGCTCAGAAATGGTTTCGCTCAGAAATGGTCCGGGAGGACCCAAAAAAGCTCAGAAATGGTCTGGGAGAAGCCCAAACAGCTCAGAAATGGTCCGGCAGGAACCCAAAAAAGCTCAGACATGGTCTAGGACCAGCCCAAAAAGGCTCAGAAATGGTCTGGATCGAAAAAGCTCAGAAATGGTCTGGGAGAAGCCGAAAAAGGTTCAAAAATGGTCTAGGAGAAGACAAAAAAACCTCAAAAGCGGCCTTGGAGAAGCAAGCTAATAAGTGGCTTGAAGAAGCCCGCAAAGGCTCAGGGCGGTCTGAGCCCGGCAACAGTCCTTGAGGGGGGCCCGGGTTGCACCAGCAAGTCCTTGGAGGGGGACCGGGTTGCACGAGCAACGGTTCTTGGGGGGGGCCAGGTTGCACCAGCAACGGTCCTTGGGGGGGGCCAGGTTGCACCAGCAAAAGGTCTTGGGTTTAGGGTCTTTACCTTTGACACTCAAAGGCTCGACCGCCTTGACGGCCCGTGGGCCTTACCTTGCTTTGGAGCGTCCAGCAGCCCCAGCTTTACCTGGGCTGCACGTTCGGTGCTCTCAGGTCGCTCGCGAAGCTCGGACGGCTTCGGGCTCTCAAGTGTTGGTAGCGAGCCCTCAGCAAAGACTTTAGGGTTTAGGGTTTAGGGTCTAGGGTTTAGTCAGGGCATGGGAGTTTAGAGTGCAGGTGTTTAAGGTGGGCGTTGTGGGAGATCAAGGAGTTCACTTGCAGGATTTGTGAGTTAGGGACGGTTTAGGGTTTAGGGTTTAGGGTTTAGGGTTTACGGTTTAGGGTTTAGGTGAGCCAGAGATACCCGTGCTCCTTTTTTTGAGTGCCAGGCTTACCTCATGTGCCCCATAACAGGCATGCTCTTGATTGCATGATTCATAGGTGGCGGGAACCTACGATAAGCAAGCCCCAAACCCTCCAACTCTTACCAAACCCTCAAACCCCAAACCCTCAACCCTAAACCCTAAAACCTAAACGCCAAACCCAACCAAAGGTTCATGTTCCCTCAGCGGGGTGGTGAGATTGCGCAGAGGCGCAGATGTGTGGGAGTCCATAGCCATCGCGTTTGATTTCTTTAACTCGGTACGGCTTTGGGACGTTTTGTTTTTCCCTTGTTGGGTTTAAGAGGATCATAACTAGGAATATTTTTCAGAGGGCTTTAAGGGCCATCTTTTTTAAAGGCTTACCCTCAGGCTCCAAATAGCCCAAAGTAGTAGGTATTGTTTACAGACTTTACACCCCCTTGCGGGCTCTACGAATTTATGATCATCGGTTTCCTGGAAGTAGGGGTGCCTGAACCTCAAATCCTAAACCCTCAAACCCCTAAATCCTAAGTCCTAAATCCCGGTACCCCTTGGGAAATGCCCATATGACCGCTTTGTTACGGCTCTATAGGATGTAGTGTCGGGTTTTAAGGTCTATAGTTCCCGTGACGGCTCAAGTGCAGTTCCTTTTGGGGTTCGCTACCAACTTCCAGGGTGTAGGGTTTAGGGTTGACGGCTTCGGGACTTAGGGCTTAGGGCTTAGGGCTTAGGGTTTAGGGTTTAGGGTTTAGGGTTTAGGGTTTAGGGTATAGGGTTTAGATGTCATTCCGGGGTCCTCTTGTATCAGTACCAACTGCCCAACACCAAGCCCACGTAAGGCCAGTAGGGGTTAGGGTTTAGGGTTGAGCGTTTCTTCGTGGTGCCTTACTGTAACTCTAGATCCTTGGCCTTTTTGGGTTTCTTGGGTTTCTTGACAAGGCAGCTAAAATTCTAAACTTATTAAAATCACCGTCCTAAGTGCAGCCAAGGTTTAGGGCGGTTGTTTGGGCCTCGTTGGGAGGGTTTAGGGATTCTCGGGGTTTGTTTTGAGTTCTGGGGGAGTGTGGGGCTTGATACTGAGGATTCACGGGTTCACGCTTTGTGTTTAAGTTTATAAATTGTAGGGCTTAGGGTTTATATAGTAGGGTATATTTAGGGTTTTATATAGGATTTATATGGGATTTATATAGGATTTGTATAGGGTTTACATGGGGTTGAAAAAGGGTTCAAGGTTCAGGGATCAGGGGGGATTCGGGTTGTTTCTGTTCTCACCCTCTCAATCTCGACAGAAGCGCTTGCATGGAGAGATTCCGCAGCCGATGCAGCCAAAGGATTTGGAGGCAGGGTTTAGGGTGTAGGGTTTAGGGCCCGACTGCCGGCCCTAAACCCTAAACCCTAAGCAGGAAACCCAAGGTTCTGCGGGCTGTTCTGGTGCTGAGGCGAGGCGGCGAACATCTTTCGGCGGACCGATCAGGGGTAGGGTTGAGGGTTTAGGGTTTAGGGTTTAGGGTTTAGAGTTTAGGGCTTAGGGCTTAGGGCTTAGGGTTTAGGGTTTAGGGTTTAGGTGTCGCTGGTGCTCTCTGCTCTTACAACACTGGGACTTTGTGTACGTTTTGACCTTTGAAGCCTTAAACTCCTCAACCCAAAACCTCAACCCCTAACCCTAAACCCTGAACCCTAAACCTCAACTATAAACCCTACGCCCTAAACCTTTGCAGGGTTTAGGGATCCTAGCCCGCACTTTTCCTGCCGCTTCACTGCTTCATTGTCTTGGGCATCGGCGGTCGGCGGCTGGTTGTGAACAAGTGCGCATTTACGTATGTAGGCGCAAAAACAACGTGTGCACTTCTATATCTAAGAGTTTTCCTGGTCGCGTGTGGCCAGGGAGCAGCCCGCGCACGTGACCGTCAGCAAGTTTTCGGCACCTTGGGCTTCGAGTTTATGGGTCTAGGGCTAGGGGTTAGACTGAAGTGTAGTCTGGGTTTAGGGTTTAGGGTTTAGGGTTTAGGGTTTAGGGTTTAGGCGTTCAGGGTTTAGGGTTTAGGGTTAGGGCAGTTTTCCGTGGGAAGTTGTCTGCATGCATACCCGTCGCATCTAGCCCTTGCATGGCCCTTGGTACCCTTATGTAGCTTGCTCCTAAACCCTAAACCCTAAATCCTAAACCCTAAACCATAAACCCTAAACCCTAAACCCTAAACCCTAAACCCTAAACCCTAAACCCTAAACCCTCCCCCCTTATAGAGAAGCTTGCGGATGGGAACTTTCCTCCTGGACCTGCCCTCAGCGGGTGGGAGGGTCCCGAGTTGGGTTGTTTTTCTGGCGCTAAGCCGTCGCCCCACATCCCTGTACCGAATTCACAAATAAAGCCTAAGGACTAAACCATAAAGTTGGGTTTAGGGTTTAGGGTTTAGGGTTTAGGGTTTAGGGTTTAGGGTTTAGGG
Source organism: Symbiodinium natans (assembly GCA_905221605.1). Taxonomy (NCBI): domain Eukaryota; class Dinophyceae; order Suessiales; family Symbiodiniaceae; genus Symbiodinium; species Symbiodinium natans. Next base: position 493,637 of record CAJNDS010002132.1, on the reverse strand, counting down.
TTTATGAGAAGTAGGTGCCAAGGAAAAGCAGAAGCAAGTCCTGGGGTATTAGGGCATGCAGGACGAACCAACACCCCAGGACCGCTGGCTGCGCATGGCAAACATAAAAAACAAAACCTGAACCCCTAAACCCCAATCCCTAAACCCCCAGATCCTAAACCCTAAGCCCCCAGCCCCTAAATCCTAAACCCCTAAAACCCCAACCCTAAACCCCTAAAACCCCAAAACCCTGTAAAAAACCCTAAACCCTTAACCCTTAAACCCTCAACCCTTAACGCTAAGCCCTGCACCCTAAACCCTAAACCCTAAACCCTAAACCCTAAGCCCTAAGCCCTAAGCCCTAAACCCTAAGCCCTAAGCCCTAAGCCCTGAACCCTAAACCCTAAACCCCAAGCCCTAAGCCCTGAACCCTAAACCCTAAACCCTTGCCCTAAACCCTAAACCCGAAGCCCGGGTTTAGGAGTCGGAAGCCCGGAGCGCTGAGGCCATGGGCAGCGATGGGCAGATGCACACCGAGACCCACAAGGAGCGACGCCTCAGGATCGTCTGTTTTTTTGTTTGTTAAATGTTTTTGTTTGTTTTTTTATATTTATAATTATCATTATTTTTCCGAGTTTCCTTTGAATGATGTTTAAGGGCTTTAAAGTCGTAGGATCTTCCGTGATGTTTGTCTTGTTGCTTGTTTTTTGAAATGCTTTTTTGTTTATGGCTTTTGTTTTTCGTGTTTTCTTTTAATGGTTTTCTTACGGGCTATTTTAGTGTGTGTTTGTTGGTGTTTGCTTTGTGTTTCAAGGGTTTGTAGGGGTTTGGGGTTAGGGCTCGTTAAGGGTTGTAGATTTGTTCTGGATATTCTTGTTTAGGGGTTCTTGTGGCTGTGAGGGTTGTGAGGGTTTTTGGGGTGTCTCGGGGGGTACAGTACCCCGACAAGGAACCACAGATGGGGGTCCAGGTAGCACTACAGCCGTTCAAGGCTTAATCCCCATCAAGGACTGCCAATATAAGGGGGAACATCCCTAAACCCTAAAGCCTAAAGCCTAAAGCCAAAACCCTAAAGCCTAAAGCCTAAAGCCTAAACCCTAAACCCTAAACCCTAAACCCTAAACCCATGAATGGTGGGTAGAGGATTGCTAGGCTTCACGAACCTGAGGTCTTCACGGAGACCTCCAGCGATGGTCTCCAGAAGAGGACCCCAGCCTAAACCCTAGACCCTGAACCGTAAACCCTAAACCTAAACCCTAAACCTTAAACCCTAAACCCTAAACCTTAAACCCTACCTCTAAACCCTAAACCCTAAACCCTAGACCGCCTCCCTCAGAAGAGCATCCTCCACCCGGAAGCATCCAAAGAAACACGCAAGGATCCGAGTCCGAACAAATTCCTCCTCCGCCCTCTACCCAAGATACTGAATTAGCCCTAAACCCTAAACCCTAAACCCTACAGCCCCTCCTCCCCTCTCCAAAGCCGACAACCTAGCCCAGCTCAATGGTGGGGTGGGGGTTTGCTTTCAGCGTTTGCTCCTGATTGCTTAAGAACCCCCTAGTAAAAATGAAATAAAAATGAAAATGTTCTTCCTTATAAGGGCAATTTCGGGATTAGTATCTTTGATCTTTATGGGGTTCTCAAGCAAATAGTAGTTTGGGGAAACCCTAAACCCTAAACCCTAAACCCTAAACCCTAAACCCTATAACCCTAAACCCTAAACCCTAAACCCTTAACCCTTAACCCTAAACCCTAAACCTTTTGGCTTCCGGGCTGAGGGTGCTTGAGCGCTGTTCGGGGGTTAGGATCTGATGGGCTCAAGGTTTCCAGAGTTTTGGGTTTCGGGTTTAGGGTTTAGGGTTTAGGATTTAGGAGCTTCATGTGGTTCGAGGGGGTGCCTAGGGATTAATTTCTGGACATTCCAGTGGGTGTGGGGTTTAGGATACCTGGGCCGCAGTCTAGCTCTCTAAAAAGTCCCTGTTTGGTCGAAGTATCCTATGGGCACATGCCTCCTGTGGTAAAGCACCGGGAGCGTGAAGGGTGGTTGAAAAGGATACTAAAACTGATTCTGGGTTACATGGTTGCCCTGAACCTAAACCCTAAACCCTAAATACCAAAACCCTAAACCCTAGACCCGAATATGGCCGCCCGAGACTCGAGCACCTTGGTATAGAAGAAAAGCCTAAGGATTCTTGGACCCAGAGTAGGCCCTCATTCCCTTTATTGGGGTTTAGGTTCCCTCAGAAGCCCCTTTCATAAACCAACAAGGGCACCCTTTTTTATTCGCTGGTTACTCTTGGGTCTAGTAGGCCTAAACCCTAAACCCTAAACCCTAAACCCTAAACCCTAAACCCTAAACCCTAAACCCTAAACCCTAAACCCTAAACCCTAAACCCTAAACCCTATTCAGGGTTGTGGCATGCGAGCACGGCAGGATGACGGAAGTCGACTGCAAGGATGGTGATTGCTCCAAGTCCGTGAGCCGCGGTCTCGGTGGGGTGGTTTAGGGTTTAGGGTTTTGGGTTTTGGGTTTAGGGTTTAGGGTTTAGGGTTTTAGGGTTTTAGGGTTTAGGGTTTAGGGTTTAGTTTTTCCCCAAATCCCGAGCGAAGAACTTCGCAGAATTGCGGGTAGCCCTTGTCAATAGGGTAATCCTCAAGACTTTGTCCGGAACTTCGCTTCACCTATACCCTAAACCATAACCAAAAACGATACTAAGTGGGTGCAACATTAAGGGTTCATACTTTAGGGTTTAGGGTTCAGGGTAGGTGGGGTGGTCGCCAGACCCAGGGCCTCAAGGTTTGAGAAAACAACCCTAGACCCTAAACCCTGAACCCTGAATCCTGAACTTTAAACCCTGAACCCTAAACCCTGAACCCTGCACCCTGAATCCTGAACTCTAAACCCTGAACCCTGAACCCTGAACCCTGAACCCTGAACCCTAAACCCTAAACCCTGTCATGGGTCCTTCTGCACGGGGCCTCTCCTGACATCCCATGGAGAAGCCTCTAGTAGCTGTGTGAGCACACTTTACACGTTTTGGGGATACTAGAACCCCTACAGAACTGAAAGTGTACACTTTTTTGGGGTTTAGGGTCTAGGGTTTAGGGTTTAGGGTTCAGGGTTCAGGGTTTAGGGTTTAGGGTTTAGGGAACTCAGCAACTAAGAGACTCTGCTGCAAAAGGCCACTTCTTCAACGGCTTCCCGGGCATGTTCAGCTCGATGGTCCGTGCCCTAAGCTCTATGACCCTAAACCCTAGACCCTAAACCCTAGACGCTAGACCCTAGACCCTAGACCCTAGACCCTAACGCGAAGCCCCAAGGGGTTGTTTAGGGTGCAGGGTTTGGGCTTTTGAGTTTAGGGAGGCGTCTCGGCCACCCCAAAGGTCGAGGCTTTTCAGGGTTTAGGGCTTGGGGTTTGAGATTCGGGTTTAGGGTTTAGGGTTTAGGGTTTAGGGATTAGGGTTTAGGGTTTAGGGTTTAGGGTTTCGGACTTCAAGTCTGGAAGGAACACCTCCTTTAGGAAAGTCTGCAGATATCAGCTGCTTGCTGCTAGTTGTTTCCCCTTGCTGTGGGTTTGCTGTGTTTTTTTAGCACATGTAGGGTTTAGGGTTTAGTAGTGACATATTATGCTAGTAACAATCATAATAAGAATCAAATGTTGAGGATTTCTTCTTGGCTCCGCCTTCGTCGTTGCCTTGCTTGCTGGCGGGGCCTGAAGATGTCATGTCGCCTTCGCCTCTAACTTTCCGGGGCGTCATCGAGGCAAGAGTGGAGATCCTTGTGAAGACCGACTCCACTTCCTCCGCATGGCGGGCCGGCGTAGTGAAGGATGACCAGCGCAAGCGCAAAGCCCGAGCTGGAGGCTGAAGTGAAGTATCTGACCCTAAACCCTAAACCCTAAACCCTAAACCCTAAACCCTAAACCCTAAACCCTAAACCCTAAACCCTAAACCCTGAACCAGCAGATGAAGAAATTCGCGGCGGCCATCGCATCCGACTGATTGGCTCGCCCTCGCACTTGCCTTATTCGATATTCTCAACCATTGCTTCTTTGTGGTTCTTTACTGTAACTTTGGATCTTTACCCTTTTTGCGTTCATTGGGTTTCTTAATAAGGCAGCTAAAAGTTTAATTTATAGCTACCCTCCTGAGTGCAGCCAAGGTATAACTAGGCCCTTAGGCCCCAGGTTTCCAACAGTCCAACAGATATCTTGTTCTATGATTGGTCTCTTGAAGGAACTCGAGGCCAACCTTGCTGAATTCAGGTGTCCAAGGACACCCTCTCAGACGTGTCTGTTCTAATCCAATCCCTATCCCCATTTGTTTGTCAAAGTACGCAACATTCATGGATGAATCTCTGGAGGCTGGAGGAAATCGGAGGTAGGAGGTGCCAATCTTTCAAGTGGCGTTGTGCGTGTCACTGTGCGGTTCCCACATGGTCGTGTTCATCTTTCGTTTCGAAGAAGGCCAAACCAATCGATAGACTCAAGATCGTTCAGACAAGACTCTCTCGACTCAAAATCATTGAGCTGAGATATGTGCAGACGTGCGCCCATTGCACTTGCTGGTTTAGGGTTTAGGGTTTAGGGTTTGTGCATCACAGCTGGGCACTGATTGTCCTTAAGATTTGCGGTTGAGGCAGAAGCAGTACGTTCCGAACTCCTGTGTGGCGCGTTTTTGTTTCTTTTCGGGGGGGGGGGGGGGGGGAAGCACAGCTCCTGCTTACGACACATATGCATCGTGTTCCTCAAGCCCTAAAGCCCCGGACCCTGCATTCGAACTTGAACTTAAAACCTCCGAATCCAACATTACGCTCGGAGTTCAGGGTTGGCGAGTGGTGTAACTCCCTGTATCAAGGGATTCCGACTCGTACCACCCCCAAAGGTTTCCCTTAAGAAGCTCCTATTATGGCCCTTATATTCCCTAAGGGATCCCTAAAAAGGGACTTAAGCGCACAACCTTAAGGGCCCAAGGTAGAGGGTTTAGGGTTTAGGGTTCAGGGTTTAGGGTTTAGGGTTTAGGGTTTAGGGTTTAGGGTTTAGGGTTTAGGGTTTATCACCCTCAACCCCGGCAGAACCCCGTGCGCCTAGTCACCGTCCAACATCTTCAAGAGCATGCCACGCGCTCCGGCACGCACTTGTCGGGTAGCTAGGGTTTAGGACTTAGGGTTTAAGGTTTCGGGTTTAGGGTTTAAGGTTTAGGGGGTTAGGGTTTAGAGTTTAGGGGGGAGGGGGGGGGGGGTGGGGGGCGTATTTGCCCCAATCCTTTTTGGCCCGAAGCCCTCGTTGCGGCTTGTTAAGGTTGCTTCCTTGCAGACCCAAGTTTCCGAATCTGCTGTGGGTAGTACTTAGGAGACATGAGATTACGTTCATAATGTTTTGATAAGGTAGTTTAGTCTTCCTCAGCGCTCGGGCTAGCCTGTTTGAAGTTGTCGAAAGATTAAAGTTGACAATTTGCGAGGGGTTAGTTAAAATCCAATGGAACTACCTGCCCTCCTCCAATTCGACTAGTTCTACGACTTTGAACACATGCTACTGCTCTACAGCCAACCTGAGACAGTGTTTGTTACTCTATGCTAACTATCTTCTTCGAAATAGCGAGAGTTGAGTTAATGCAGCTATAGCCCTTAGAATCTTAGAACACCTTCCTCCTCACTGTACTATTATTGCGAGAGGCAGATGTGTATCATTTGGATGAGTCATATTGGTAGTTCCTTTACAAGGAGGGGACGGACCCCCCCCCCCCCCCCTAGTAATAAGCAGAGCTATAAGAACCCTAAATTGGGTTATGAGATTAGGTTATTAGCCGCTTAACTACAGTTAGTATGTTAAGGGGAGGCCCTCCTTGCAGTACAATGAGCCCTACATGGATCTCCTCACTATATTAACCCTAAACTCTAAACCCTAAACCCTGAACCCTGAACCCTGAACCCTAAACCCTAAACCCTAGACCCTAGACTAGACCCTGGACCCTAGGCCCTAGGCCCTAGACCCTAAACCCTAAACCCTAAACCCTAAACCCTAAATCCTTAACCCTAAACCTAAACCCTAACCCTAAACCCTAAACCCTAATCTTAGGGGCAGAGTCCCTCAGAACTGCTTTCCCCTTCTCGGTACCAGCCCGTCCATGTCTCCCCCCTAAACCCGAAACCCTAAACCCGAAACCCGAAACCCTAACCCCAAGCCCTAAACCCTAAACCCTAAACTCTCTTCGCGTTTTAGGGCGGAGGGCTTGTGGGAGTTGTGGGCACGCCACCGGTGCCATCGATACCGACTCTAAATTTGCTGTTTGCAGAGGCTACATAGTTTCATGCCTACTATTTGCTTAAGAGCCCCCCCCCCCCCCACCCCAAAAAAAGAAAGACAAAAAAACACTGTTCCCGTTATTACCTGTATAAGGAAGAATATGTTCATTTTCTGGGGCTATCTTAAAGAAATCGTAGATGCTGCCCTAAAGGCAAAAACGACAAACTCTGAAATGCTAGGGCCTCAACCCTTTGTGGTTCTTTCCTGTAACTTTAGACCCTTAGCCTTTTTGGGTTTATTTGTTTTTCTGAAGAAGGCAGCTAAAAAACAATAATTTATAGCTACCCGTCTAAGTGCAGCCAAGAACCATCCCGAGCCCTCCCAAAAAGCTCAGGCGTGGGGAGTTTCTCCGACATCAGTTCCCCTTTTCAGATACCTTCGAAAAAAAACAAGAACCCTAACCCTATTCCTAAACCCTAAACCCTAGACCCTAAGCCCTAAACCCTAAACCCTAAATCCTAAACCCTAAACCCTAAACCCTAAACCCTAAACCCTAAACCCTAAACCCTAAACCTAACCCTAAACCCTAAACCCTAAACCCTAAACCCTAAACCC
>CAJNDS010002132.1:349298-484298 GCA_905221605.1 Symbiodinium natans | reverse complement strand
GTGACAAGTTTTGGAAGTCTCAGCAGGCAATTGGCATACTTGTGCAGTGCGGGCAGATGGTCAGCTCGTTTGCTTCGGAGGCAGCAGATTTCGGCAGAACTTTCCAGAAGATTTGGGACCAGTTTTGGCAGTCTCAGCGGGCAATTGTCATACTTGCGCAGTGCGGGCAGATGGTCAGCTCGTTTGCGTCGGTGCTATCAACGGATGTGAGGTACCAGAAGATCTGGGACCAGTTTTGGTAGTCTCAGCGGGCTATTTTCATACTTGCGCAGTGCGGTCAGATGGTCAGCTTGTTTGCTTTGGAGAGAACGAGTTTGGGAAGTGTGACGTGCCAGAAGATCTTGGACCAGTTTTGGCAGTTTCAGCGGGCCATGTTCACACCTGCGCAGTGCTGTCGGAGACTGTCATGGGAAGTGTGATGTGCCCCACCGCTGATCATGCAGAAAACTCTAGAGAGCGCTTGCCCTCAAACCTTCAGCAGTTCAAATCTCAGATGCTGCCGATCATCACCCTCAACTCTGTAGTAAGTTTGACCTAAATTTGTTTTCAACATTTTCTATCGTACAAATGTTTTGGCAAGAGAAACGGGTTGAGGTGTTAGGGTTGAGAGAGAAACCTTGGAATGATAAAATCCTGTTTAGGCTTTAGGTTTTAGGGTTTAGGGCTAGTAGGCCCAAACCTAGGAATAATTATGCAGTTATGTAGGTATATCCGTTTCTTAATTTAAAGCAACGCCGTCGGACACCGTCAAGCAGTAATACTTCCTGTCTAATTCCTTGTCGTTTTCGTCGTATCCGGTGATTTTTGTTATTTTCACTCCCACTTCTTGTTGATACAACTGTTCCCGAAGACTGTCAAAGGCAAAGTTTTTAGAAGATTTGTTCCTTCACTTCTCTAATAATCCGAAATTTACACTTGCTACAAGCTTTTTGATTAACAATTTATGCAAAAGAAGCGAGAAGCAAGTTAAAGGCACAACCAGAAGAAGAAACTTCAGGAAGACACAGAAGTGCTTGTTTTTGAGAGAATGCTGAACAAAAAAGAAAGCCGGTAGGTCACAACCGTTTTCATCGCCCCTCATTTCGCTTTTGAATATCGGATGGATTTGTTTTTGTGTAACAATTTGAAAGAACAATGGTTTAAGGCAGGACTTTGATGATTGTTGTTTTTGATCATTTCATGTGCGTCGTGCCGACAAAAGCAACCAAGAAGGAGATGTAGCGAGTGGAATGATTGAGTGTTTATCTAAGATACGAAAGTTAGCGAAAGAGCCATCCGCACGTTTAAAGAGATGTTGTATAAGAGAGTTGAAGCGGATGAAAAACAGGAAAGGAACACATCCCATGGCCAGATTACACATCAGAAATATTTCCAACCTATAGCAATCAAATGAAGCACTCGGCCACGGGATTCGAAAACCCAGTAGTCAATTCAAAGTGAAACTAAAAAACGAAGAAGGAAAAGAGGTTCCGGCATGCTGCATCAGAGGGTTACGATTTAGGGTTTAGGGTTTAGGGTTTAGGGTGCCTCTTTTTGTCCTTGTTGCTGCATTCGGGTTTTGAGTTGTCTGCCCTGGCCAACAGCCAAAAGAGCCTACCTCATTCTGTAAACACTCCATCCTCGCGTGAGCGCGCTGGCCTCGTATCCCTAAACCCTAAACCCTAAACCCTAAACCCTAAACCCTACACCCTAAACCCTACACCCTAAACCCTAAACCCTAAACTCAAACCTGCCTTGACCCCTGAAACTGAAGAACCTTGACACCGTGGCCCCGAACCCCCTGGAAACACAAAACCCCCCAACAAAAACCCCAGACCCTTCTCTAAGGCATGCACCACATGCACCGCCACATGATGCACCACATGATGCACTTCCGCGGCGGCGCGGAGCATCAGGAGCCGCCTCAAATGCGTCTCGGCCCTAAACCCTATCAGGCGGATCGACCCTAAGCTCAAACGCCTGTCAACCCCTAACCTTTAGGCGTCCTAAAACGCCCACGCAGCCCGGTGTCCGCGCTAGCTGTGCCCCATGTACCCTCTGCGCCTAAAGGCCTTAAGCAACTCTTTCAAAACACCCAAACATTTAATCGACATTGCAAGATTAGTTCTTGTGATTTCATGTCTGCGATTCGCAGCACATCGCTGTGGCTGCACAAAGTCACATTCATTTCGTAAAGTGACTTCTCGCCTTCATTGCTGACTCTTCGTACCTTTCAGGCCATCCTTCCCTTTTTAGGTACATGGACCCTTAGGGTTCTATGAAGCCAAGCAAGTGCATCGTGAAAGAAGCCCATTTTAAAAGGCGGCGAGTGCCGTGCATCCGAAGGTGCACGAGCAAATACCCCTAAATCCTAAATCCTAAACCCTAAACCCTAAACCCTAAATGTTGGATTGGAGCTTAAGCGTCGGCTTTTTGAAAGTAGGGTTTAGGGCACGCCCCCTCTCTCCGAACAAAAGCCTCAAGGGATTCTGCCCTGTAGGCCAAAAAAGGTGCCCTTTTCATTTTCATTCCTTGGTTACTCTTGGGTCTACCCCAACCCTAAACCCTAACCCCTAACCCCTACACCCATACACCCCTACACCCCTACACCCCTACACCCCTACACCCCTACACCCCTACACCCCTACACCCCTACACCCCTACACCCTAAACCCTAAACCCTAAACCCTAAACCCTAAACCCCAAACCCAAAACCCAAGGCCAGTCCAGCATGTGACCCTCCACTTCCTGGAGCCGCGCGTGATGCAGCCTCCGGAGGCTCTGTGTTTTTGGTTGAGAGCCAGTTAGGAGGACCCAGAGTAGGCCCTTATTTTGGGGCTATTTAGGGCTTAGGGTTTAGGGTTTAGGGTTTAGGGTTTAGGGCTAGGACCCGCAGTAGGCCCTTAGTCCTTTTTTTAGGGTTTAGGTTCCCTTAGAATCCCCTTCAAACCAAAAGGGCACCCTGTTTTTGGGTTTATTCCTGGGTCTAGGTTCACCTTGTCGGGGCTAGGGTATTCAGCCCCTAAGTTCTTACCCTAAACCCTAAGCCCTAAGCCCTAAACCCTAAACCCTAAACCCTAAGCCCTAAGCCCTAAACCCTAAATCCCCTTGAGTTTTGGGATGTTCGGAGTCTCTTCTGCAGACAGGTCGTGCAAACCGCGGCGGCGCCGGACATGGTTGTGGGACTCAGAGCAGCCAGCGCAGGGGCTTATGCGGTTTAGGGTTTAGGGTTTAGGGTTGAGGGCGACCTGCGATGTTTCGCGACTTTGGGGTGATTAACAGGGGCTTCGGGTTCGGGCTTGGGTGTTTTCAGGCTTGCTTCGTGTCTGAGAGCCTAAACCCGAAACCCTAAACCCTGAACCCTAAACCCTGTACATAACGCAAAGGGTCCGTGTGCCTACAGAGGGACTGCTTGGGCCTGAACGTACCTCCTATTTAGGGGCTTTAGGGCCCAAGCACATAACCATGAGGCAGATGGACCCTTACGGTAAGCCCCAAACCCTAAACCCGCAACCCGAAACCCTAAACCCTAAACCCCGAGTTTTTTGCGTTGAGTCTTTACAGTTTTTTGCTCAATGTGCTCAAGCTGCTACAATGCTTCCGCAGTCCCCAAATCCCCGAGCCCGGACTTCAAGCAACCTGAGGAATCCTAGAGCGTTCAAGGGTTTAGGGTTTATTAGTTTCTGAGGGTTTAGGGTTTAGGGTCGACTTAGAGGGGACCCAGGCGTTAGAGTAGCGTGTGCAGGGCTATGTGTATCTGAGCAGCTTGGTAGTAGGAAGCCTGTTCAACCTTTTTGGGGTGTATATAGTCGTACCCAAAAGGTTAGCTTTCTCAACTAGGACACGCATTTGTTTGTTTATGTATATATATATACATTCATATATATATATATACGCATACATATACATCTCACCGATCAGGGTTCAATGTTGCGGTGTAAGCAGAGGTAGCTGATCGAGCCCTCTCACCTCGCATAAAGCCTCATGCTATGACTACTTGTTGCTCAAGACCCCCCCCCCAAAGAAAAAAAAAAAAACAGAAGTAAAGACGTAACTATTTCCTCTAGTAATTACCCTTATAAGGAAGAATATTGTTTTGGGGGGTTCTAAGGTTCTAAAGCACCCCCTAAACCCTTAACCCTAAACTCTAAACCCTAAACCCTAAACGCTAAACCCATGAGGTCGATGACATGCCAGTGGAGGCACAGGTGTTGGCCGGAGTGGCCGGGGGCCCCGGGCCTCAATCCTTGGCTTTCTTTTGGCTGGCTCTTAGGACTTTTAACTTTTTGGGTTTAGGGTTTAGGGTTTAGGGTAAGGGGCCTAAAAGTTAGACCTTTAGGAGGGGTTCAGAAGTCAGCCAAGAATCCTTGTGAGAGTTCTGGAGTTCAGGATTCAGCGCCTATTTGGGGGGTGGGGGGGGGGGGGGGGTTATACTACCAATTGTTTTGCGAACCCCCCAAAAAGAAAAGCAACATAAGGGCAACATAGGGATTGTTCTTTTTTTTTTTTTTTTTTTTTTTTTTTTGGGGGGGGGGGTCTTAAGCAAATAGTAGTTTAGGGTTTAGGGTTTCGGTTTTTGGGATTGGGGAGGTTTCGGGTTTAGGGAGAAGGGTTAGCGTGAGTTTTAGGTCTGGTCGGGCTTGGGTGTTTTGGGGTGAGCGGTCAGTGAATGTTGCATAATCCAAGCTCCTGGCTGCTAGGGATTACGTTAAGCCCATGAACCTTAAAATCTGGGAGTTTACGATGTTAGGGTTCCTTTTTGGGGCCCTTATAATAAGGGCATCCTACTATTTGGGAGTTTAGATTAGGGTGTCCCAATTTTCGTAAACCCCCATATCCCTAAACCCTAAAGCCTGAACAAGCCTTACCTGCGCGGCGCTCCTGACATGCTTTTTCGTTTTCGGAAGTTACATTCTGCGGACAACCGAAACCTAAGGGTTTAGGGTTTAGGGCTTAAACCCCTTCCGCAAGAAGCCCAGATGTCCTAAGTGGTTTAGGGTTCAGCTTGGCTTTTCTTAAGGGCGGGCTCTTAGGACTTTAACTGTTTGGGTTTTTGTAGAAATCTCAATCAGGAGCCTAGCAGTTCGACTTCTAGGAGGGGTTCAGAAGTCAGCCAAGTCAGGGGTAGCCGGGTAGCCCTAAACCGTAGATCTTGTCTCTGCCAGGGGCTCCCCTTGCTTCTTCTCCATCATACCTGCGCCCTGGTAACCCTTATATAACTTGAAGCTGCACTCTTTACATCTGTAAAAAAGCCAAAGTATTTAAGTCCCTGAATTGCTAAACCCCAAACTTCCAAACCCCCAACCAGAAGCCCATCCCTAAACCCACATTAGACCATATAACCCTTATCAACAAATCCTTATAGATTCTCTGAACCCCCCCCCCCCCCCCCAAGACCCACCCTAAACCCCGAATCCCAAACCCTAAGCCCTGAATCCTAAACCCTTTGCGACCCCTCAAGCCCTTAAACAGCCTTCAAACTCTCGAGCCAGGCGTTTCTCTCCTTCGTCATTCTTTTCATTACCCTCGCCAGGCCGGCCGCCCCCAAAGCCCAAACCCGAAACTCTAAATACAGAGGCAGCGCCGAGTAAACCCCAAACTCTTAAACCCTAAGAGCGTGTTCATTCTATCGAGGGCTCACTCATTCACACGTTTTTTAATTTTACATGGGTGCAAGAATAAGAACAATGTGCGCGCCCTTCCAGTTCCATTTGTACTACCGCTCTGTAAAGATAATACTGTTGGGGCGGGCGTATACATAATAAGCCAAAAGCATCATGGGGTCTCTGAGCCCCGTTTATCATGACATAATAAGCGCACGCATGACGTCTTTATGTTGCGTGTTATTCTCGAAGGATTCATTTGCATGCATAGTATATACTTGGGTCTTAAAGGGACTCATATATCAGCTGTAGGACCCACGTATACACTAGTATGGGTACATGGATCCTTAGGGATTTATGTTCGGGATGTTCGCGTACCCTAAGGGTCCATGGACCAAAGGACACGTGGGGCTTAAAGCACCTCCAATATAGGTACCTTAGGGCTCAGGAAACTAAAGATGAGGGACAAGGGCCCGTAGGGGTAGGGTTTAATGCCTTCAAGTGTTCTTATTCCGGTACCCTAAACCCTAAACCCCAACCCCAAACCCCAAACCCCAAACCCTAAACCCTAAACCCCAAACCCCAAACCCTCAAGCAAAGAGCCCAGAGAACGCCCAGGGCGTGCCTCTTCGGGAAGGCGCAGGCCCGCGAGAGGCCTCTCCAGGTGCGCTTTGGGGGGGGGGGGGGGGGGGGGGGGGGGGGGCCTTTCAGGAGGAGCCCTAACCCTAGCCCTAAACCCTAAACCCTAAACCCTAAACCCTAAACCCTAAACCCTAAACCCTAAACCCTAAACCCTAACCCTAAACCCTAAACCCTAAACCCTAAACCCTAAACCCTAAACCCTAAACCCTAAACCCTAAACCCTAAACCCTAAACCCTAAACCCTGCCTGGGACTCCACTTACCTACAGTGCTTGGTTGTACCTCGCAATGAACGGGGGAGGTAAGTGCTGAACGGAGCTATAAGCTTTGGGTAATACTAAAGCCCTCCTCGGTCCTGAGCCCTAAGCCCTTTCAACCCCAAGCTCCCGAACCCTCTAAACCCTAAACCCTCTAACTTTAGAGCCCTAGGCATCCTCAACCTAAAGAACGGCGACAGAAATATTCACAAAGCGCAAAAACTAAACCAAAGCCCTATGTAGAACCATGAAATCCTTCAAAGCCTACACCCTAAACCCTAAACCCTAAACCCTAAACCCTAAACCCTAAACCCTAAACCCTAAACCCCAAACCCCAAACCCCAAACCCCAAACCCCAAACCCCAAACCCCAAACCCCAAACCCCAAACCCAAACCCCTAAACCCTAAACCCTAAACCCTAAACCCTAAACCCTAAACCCTAAACCCTAAACCCTAAACCCTAAACCCTAAACCCTAAACCCCAACCCCCCCCCCCCACAAGCCCCACAGGAGCTCGGCCAGCCTTTGGCGCCGGAGGCCGAAGCTGAGCTTGGCCTGGCGGCAGGCAGGGTTTAGGGTTTAGGGTTTAGGGTCTAGGGTTTAGGGTTAAGGGTGTAGGGTGTAGGGTTTAGGGTTTAGGGTTTAGGGTTTAGGGTTTAGGGCTTCGGGCTTCGGGCTTAGGGTTTGGGGATAGGTTTTAGGGCTTAGGGTTTAGGGTTTATGGTTTTAGGAGTTTGCAGGGCTTGATGGGCTTGAAGGGTTGGAAGGGTTTGAAGGGTTTGAAGGGTCCTCCTATTTAGGGCCCAAGTACATAATAATCAGGTACATGGACCCTTAGGGTTTCTAGGGGGGCCATGAAGTACTGCGGGGTTGAGGCTGTAGCGTTTGCAGGTGCTTCATGGTGCTTAGGTTACCGCAAGGCTCCATTACCTACATAGCATGTACCTGGGCCCGGAAGCTACTTGATAGGGACCCCTTTAAGGCCCAAGTATATACTTTTGGGTACATGGGACCTCTGGGTTCAAGGATGGAAAGGCTTTATGATTTACAGGGTTTAGGGTTTAGGGTTTGGGGTTTAGGGTTTAGGGCGGCCTCAACTCTTCTTAGGGTGACGGTGGGGCTTTGGTGCTCATGGGTCATCTTGGAGATGTCGTCAGTGAAGTAGGGGTTTGGGCTGTTGGGCTTTTAAGTTGGGGTGTGTGACCCAGAAAGCTCGGTTCCAATCCCGAGCCTTAGAAGCCCTGCAACTCTCAACCCTCTCCATGCCTTGAAACGCCGACGCGCCGCTTTGCCGCAGGCGTCGTGGTGCGCCCACAGGCAGACCACAGGGGGGATTTAGAATAGGGTTTAGGGTTCGGGGTTAGGGTAGGGGCTTGCAGGTTGCGCGTCAATGTATTCGGAATCATACTTTTGAGTGTCGTCTGAGATCCAGGCGGCAGCGACAACCAAGCACTTCCTATCCCAAATCTGGCACACCCCCGCCCTCTGTTGTCAAAGAATTGTTCAGTTTGTGCTCGAAGGGTAAATCGAGGGTGTGATGATTACCGTCCATTGTGTGGAAGCTAGTGACCTGAATTAGGCGTGGTCAGCCATTTGAACTGGACAGGTCTGAACTTTAGAGTTAACTTTAACTCGATGTACAGACTGCAGCTGGCGAGTCTCCAGGCGGTTCATTCCGCCAAACATATCCAGGAAAGTCTGTATTGCTGTTTTCGTTTCCGGTTGGCCAAGACAACTTCTTGAACAGCTTGTAAGCCATAAACCCTAAACCCTAAACCCTAAACCCTAAACCCTAAACCCTAAACCCTAAACCCTAAACCCTAAACCCTAAACCCTAAACCCGTGCACCTGACCCAAGTGAAACAAAGTCAAGGTCTGACGAAATGTCCATGGCATCGCGCATACTCACATGCCAGAAACCCCATACACCGAAAAACCACGAAGCACTGACGTTCAGCCCTAAGCCAACCCTAAACCCTAAACCCAGAAGACCTCTTGTCTGGTCCCCCCAGGAACTATGGTCTTATATTCAGGTTCCAGGGGAAAGGCAGAGACAACGGTCAGCCTAAACCCTAAACCCTAAACCCTAAACCCGAAACCCTAAACCCGAAACCCGAAACCCTAAACCCTGAAGTGCAAGATGCGGGGAGCCCCATGCAATCGCTGCGTCCTGCTGGGAGTCTAGGGTTTGGGGTTTAGGGTTTAGGGTTTGGGGTTTGGGGTTTGGGGTTTAGGGGTTTAGGGGTTTAGGGTTTTAGGGTTTGGGGTTTAAGGGTTTAAGGGTTTTGGGGTTTAGGGTTTTAGGGTTTATAGGGTTTTTTGGGTTTTGGGGTTTAGGGTTTTAGGGTTTGGGGTTTAAGGGTTTAAGGGTTTTGGGGTTTAGGGTTTTAGGGTTTATAGGTTTTTTGGGGGGATTTCGGGTTTTGGCGTTTATCGGTTTTAGGGTTTTAGGGTTTAAGGGTTTAAGGGTTTAGGTTTGGGTTTTGATGGCTCGGATTGCACGAGGCTCTTGCTGACTTCGTGAAGATGCCTCCCACCCCCACACAGGCAGGCTTCTCGAGGGTTTAGCGTTTAGGGTTAGGGTTTAGGGTTTAGGGCTTAAGAGTGGCAGTAGGGTTGCCTTGAAAGCTTTAACGGTTTAGGGCTTAAGGTTTGGGAGTTTGGGAGTTTGCAAGTGGCTTTGGGCTTGGGATTGCGGGCGTTAGGGTAACCCAAGGGCGCCATATTTTCGTATTGGGAGCACCTAGAAACCCTAAACCCTCCCTGAACCCTAAACCCTAAACCCCAAACCCTACGCTACAGATTAGCGAGGGTGTCTGGACTCAAGGTTCTCGGAGTGCGAAGCACCAGGATTGTTTTTTCCAGGGGCGAAGGGTGCTTCAAAGAGCTTAAGGGTCTAAGGACACGGTTTTATGGTTTCGGGTTTAGGGTTTAGGGTTCAGGGTTTAGGGTTTAGGGTTTAGGGTTTAGGGTTTAGGGTTTAGCCTGTAAGGCTTTCGGGCCAAGAGCTGCGCCCCCCCGCCCCCCCGCCCCCCCATCCCCACCCCACTGGCCCCCCCCACCTTAAACCCCAAACCCGAAACCCTAAAGCCCTAAGCCCTAAGCTCTTAGCCCTAAGCCCTGCAAGACGTACCTCCTCGACCTGTACGCCCGCGCGGGAAAGCCCACCAACGAAGCGGAGGCAAGTCCCAGGTTTTGTGGCTCTGTGGCTTCGGTTTAGGGTTTAGGATTTAGGGTTTAGGGTTTAGGGTTTAGGGTTTAGGGTTTAGGGGAAGTAGTGTGTTGGGTTGAAGTCGACCTCACACTGCCAAGCCTCTGAGGGAGTGTTTGGCGAGGGTAACCACATGTAAGTTGTCTTTGTGTCGAAGGCTGCCGACACTCGGCCGAAACTCTCCGCCAGCCTTGAAGGCACAGAAAACACTCAGAAGCTATAAACCTAAGCCCCCCACCCCCAAGCCCCCTAAAGCCCCTCAGAAGTCCAACTAAGCCCCATAAGCCCCATAAGCCTCCAAAGCCCTCGCGCACAACCCCATAATTTCTTGGGGCGTGTTGAAGCCCCGGCCGAAGGGACGACTTCAGGTAGGATCACACTATAGGGGCCGGAATCACTACGACTAGTATTCCCTTATGGTGTATATATATATATATATACTACAATGACCTCCGAAAATCCTATTCTAATAAAGGCATTCAAACACCAAACCCTAAACCCTCCCTGTGGAGTGGTGGCTGTTGTGAGGGAGATGAGTTTGGGAGGAGGTTTCACTCTGGAGGATGTTTTTCGTCCCGCCTCGGCGATTCCAGTAGAAAAAAGCTACTAAACCCATTAAGGCCCCTATGTTCTTAGTAGCTGAGTGAGCAGACTTTACACTTTTTGGGATACCATAACCCGTATAAACCTGAAAGTGTGCACTTTTTGGGGGCTTATATATGAACTCAGCAACCAAGTAGTAGACTTGAGCACTCTGCCCCAGCTCGCCACCGTGGTGCTGCGCGATGCCCCTTGGCGAACCCATCATGGGTAGAGCGGTTTAGGGTTTATAGGTTTAGGGTTTAGGGTTTAGGGTTTATAGTGTTTGACAAGGTTTGGGTACACGGGGCAAGAAGTTGTGGCCCGTTTTCGGCATTCTAAACTGCATGGAGAGGGTCCGTGAGCTAGATCATACCACACACATACAGGCAAGACACCCGCGAGGGCACCCCTGATTCCAGGACGAGGGTACGATGGTGTTGGTGATACTCCTGAGCCTTACCTCAAACTCCAACATAACCGTTAACCCTATGAAGAGTAGGTCAGAACACCTTTGAATTGGTATGTTCCCCCTCATTACTAACAGTTCTTCATAGGATTATAATTGGGGGGGGGGGGTGGGTACTATAATCCCTATTAAAGGACTGTGAGTACAAGGAAGAGCATCCCAACCTTTGAGTCGTAGCCTATGAGGGTTTAGGGTTTAGGGTTTAGGGTTTAGGGTTTAGGGCAAGGTTTCAACTGGGGGGACCGAGGCACAAGCCCCAAGACGAGTGTCCAAGATTGACTTCGTTTGGCCTGCTCAAATTCATTGTGCAAACCCTAAACCCTAAACCCTAAACCCTAAACCCTAAACCCTATACGATTTCTTCGCGGGGGTCCTGCTATTGCGGCCCCTTTCATCTGTGGGATGGACCGCAGTTTTTTTTGGCGCCCAGTAGTGCCCTTATTTCCTTTTTTGGGGCTCTAGGTTCCCCTAGAAACCCCTTTAAGCAACAAAGGGCACCCTTGTTAATCCTAGGTTGCTGGGCAACCTAGAGTTCTAAGGGTAGTTACATGGGCCCTTGATGTGGTCCCCTACAACGTTAAAGGGTTCTGAATTATCGGCTTTTGGGTTCTATATTTAGGGTTTAGGGTTTAGGGTTCAGGGTTTAGGGTTTAGGGTTTAGGGTTTAAGGGGTATATACGGGATCCCTTTAAAAAGGGACCACGTAACTACCGCAAGGCTCTAAACCCTGGAACCCCTGAAGCCTAAACCCTAAACCCTAAACCCTAAACCCTAAACCCTAAACCCTAAACCCTGAACCCTGAACCCTGAACCCTGAACCCTGAACCCTGAACCCTGAACCCTGAACCCTGAACCCTGAACCCTGAACCCTGAACCCTGAACCCTGAACCCTAAGCCAAGCAACAAAAACAAAAACCCTGGGTCTCGACCTTGGACCCCGAAGGTTGCACCCTTAGGCTTCGGGGCCCTTCTGAAAAGTCGCTCACTGTTCCCTAGGGCTCCAAGTATACAAAGTAAATACCTACATTTGGGGTCTAAAGTCTGTAAATAATACCTACTTTGGACCAGTTGGAGCCTTAGGGGTCTTCTGATGGCAGCACATGCTCCCTAGTGCTACCGAACTTCTCCGAGGTTTTTCGGTACTGGGCTCCAAACCCTACACCCTAAAACCCTAAACCCTAAATCCCAAACCCCAAACGCGAAAACCTAAACCCTAAACCCTAAACCCTAAACCCTAAACCCTAAACCCTAAACCCTAAACCCTAAACCCTAAACCCTAAACCCTAAACCCTAAACCCTAAACCCTAAACCCTAAACCCTAAACCCTAAACCCTAAACCCTAAACCCAAACTGCCAGCTTAAGTGTTCACCTCCCTGAAGGGATCCTATACGTATGTGCCTTGGGGCTGTACAGGCTTCAGGGTTGAGGGTTTAGGCCGGGTGAGGGGGCTTCGGTTAGGGTTTAGGGTGCAGCGGCGGGTGAGGAGGCTTAGGGATTTGAGGTTTCAGACTGCAACTGCCCTGAATGTTTAACCCTAAACCCTGAGCCCTCTAAACCCCAAACCCTCTAAACCCTCTACACCCTCTACACCCTCTAAACCCTCTAAACCCTCTAAACCCTCTAAACCCTCTAAACCCTCTAAACCCTCGAAACCTGCTAAACCTTCTAAACCCTAAACCCTGAACCCTGAACCCTGAACCCTAAACCCTAAACCCTAAACCCTAAACCCTAACCCTAAGCCCTATCTCCCAGCCCCAGGTCTACGCAGCCGCCCTGGCTCGCGCCACCGCGGTCTGAGGCCGCTCGGTGGGGGAATGGCCCCCGACCTCCGGCTGCCCGGGTCATTCAAATTCCCCTGCTATATATATATATATATATATATATTTTTTTTTTTTTTTTTTGGGGGGGGGGGGTAGGGTTTTGGGTTTTGGGTTTTGGGTTTTGGGTTTAGGGTTGTAGGGTTGTTAGGGTTGTTAGGGTTGTTAGGGTTGAGGGTTCATGGTCTAACTTGATAGCTCAAGGAAAGTTGTTTTTTTCTCGCACCGCTTGTTTGTTTTTATTTTGGGGGGGCTAGGGTTCGGGCGCTTTAGAAGAAGATCGAATACAGCAGCCTTGTAGAGCCGGACCTTAACCAGGGATCTTATTGCGGACAAAGTTTTTTCCCGCTACGCTAGATTTTCCCTCGAACCCTAAACCCTAAACCCTAAACCCTAAACCCTAAACCCTACACTCCAAATCCTAAACCCTAAACCCCAAACCCTAAACGGGGTGTGGGGGGCCGCGTGCAGGCACTGCTTCCGGCATGAGGCGGCGTGCGGGCCGCAATCTTCCTGGGGCTGGGCTCAGGATCCCTCAATAGGGTCCAGGGCTCAGGTGAGGGTTTAGGGTTTAGGGTTTAGGGTTTAGGGTTTCGGGTGAAGGGCTTAATAGTGAACTGCACCTCACGAGCCATGAACAGCTCAGCCCACCACGCTAGGACCTGGTTGCTGTGTCCTCCCTTGTCAGAATCTGCGCAACCCTTGCGTGAGCTTGTGCTGGAGCGGCCGGGAGGCAGCGTTCAACGTTCTAGTGACGGTAGGTGTTGCGCCAGGGCTGTCCCCTTCAAAGCCTAAAGCCCCCTAAATCCAAAAGTGCGGGATGATGGTTTAGGGCTTAGGGCTTAGGGCTTAGGGCTTAGGGCTTAGGGCTGAGGGCTTAGGGCTTAGGGCTTAGGGCTTAGGGCTTAGGGCTTAGGGCTTAGGGCTTAGGGCTTAGGGCTTAGGGCTTAGGGCTTAGGGTTTAGGGTTTAGGGTTTAGGGTTTGGGGTTTGGGGTTTAGGGTTTAGATTTGATATCAGTTCTAAGGTTGGAACCATGGGCCGGTGGTATAGTCCCTTACCCGAAGTATGGGCACTTTCTTTTTCTTCTTCTTCTTTTTATTATTATTCTTTTTTCTTCTTGTTCTTATTTTTCTGATTCTGCTTATTTCATGAATAATGACGTATAATGACGATAACACTAATAACCTATAACCTAAAAACCATAACCTATAACCTATATACCCTATATATAACCTATACCCTACAACCTACAACCTACAACCTATAACCTATAACCTATAACCTATAACCTATAACCTATAACCTATAACCTATAACCTATAACCTATAACCTATAACCTATAACCTATAACCTATAACCTATAACCTATAACAATAACACTAGTAATAACAATAACAGTAGCAATAGCAATTTAATAACAATAACAATATAAGGGTTATGGAACGGAGGACCCAAATCAACGGCCCATACTTCGGGTCCCCTATCAGTCATGCTTCTTTCTCGGTCTCTTGTATATAGTGCCTACGACCCAGAGTAGGCCCTTGTTCCCCTTTTGTTAGAGTCAGGGTTTAGGGCTTAGAGTTTAGGGTTTAGGGTTGGGGCATTGCAATCCAGCATTTTGAGTTCATCCTCCTACAAACCCGAAACACCCTAAAACATTTATAAACCCTACAAACCCCATAAACCCTCAACCCCCACTCCTCTCCCCTAGACCCTAGAAAACCTCAACCCAAAATCCCAAACCCTAAACCCCAAACTCTCCGCCTCCCTAAACCCCAAACCCGAAACCCGAAATTTTCCCGCTCACCCCAAACCCTAAACCCTAAACCCTTAAACCCTAAGCTCTCCTTTCCCGAAATCCCAAACCCGAACCCCTAAGCCCTAAACCCTAAACAAACCCTAAACCCTAAACCTTAAACCCCAAACTCTCCCCCTCCCCTAGCCCCAAAGTCTCCTCCCTCCGCCCAAGCGCAGTCCTGTACAGCTGGAAGGGAACGCCTCCCCTTTTGGGGGGCCCACTGCTTTCTGGGGTTCAGGGTTTGGGGTTTAGGGTTTAGGGTTTAGGACAAGCTCAGAGTTCAGAACTCCCACAACTTGCGACGTCATGCAGAGTCTTTTCGTGGGCCTCCCCTTGCTTCTCACCTCCGGAATCCTTTTGTCGGGGCCACAAGGCTCACGTCTCATTCTTGGTAGCCCAGTGGCACCCTTTACCCTTTTTTTGGGTACAGGGTTTCGGGTTTAGGGTTTAGGGTTTAGGGTCTGAGCTATCAAGCCTGTTTACAGAACCTTGAAAGGGTCGGGGCGGAACGCTTGCAGAGCTTTGGTCTTGGGCCTCAGCTGCAGGACTAAGTACGTGAAGCTCTAAACCCCAAACCCTAGACCCCAAACCCCGAGCCCCAACCCCCCAACCCCCATACCCCCAAACCCCAAACCCCAACCCCTAACCCAAACCCCTAACCCTAAACCCTAAACCCTAGACCCCCAAACCTTTGCAAGTATGGCCTGTCGTAGAGAAATACAGGGTTAGGGGCTTCAGAGGCTAAGCCCTCACCCCCCAAGCCCTGTAGGGTAGAAGGGGTTTAGGGTTACTAGGGGGTCCCTGTGTTTAGGGTTTAGGGTTTAGGGCTTAGGGTTTAGGGTTACTTGGGATCCCAGAACCCGTAGTTCTCAAACCCTCAACCCTACAACTGCTCCGACCCAATCTGACGCACTTCGCAACGCTCTCTTTACAACGACGGGGGCGCGGCAAGACGTGGCTCAAGTGAGGGTTTTGGGGTTGAGGATATGCGGTCTGGGGTTCGGGGGGTCAAGGAGTTGAGGGTTTGGGGTTTAGGGTTTAGTGTTTGAGGGTTGATCGGTTCTTTGTGGTTCTTTACTGTAACTTTAGATCCTTAGCCTTTTTGGGTTTATTGGGTTTCTTAAGAAGGCAGCTAAAAACTTAATTTATAGCTACCTGCTAAGTGCAGCCAAGGGTTTAAGCCTGTCGTGGTCGGGGCTGGGGGTGAGTCCTTGGTTCGGGTCTGGTGGAGCGCACTGAGGCCCAAACCGTAACCTTAACACCCCGAAGTTCTCAACCCTAATTAAGTAAAAAAAAGCCTGAAGCCCTAAAATACAAGCTTAAAACAGGGATTCTTGAGCCCTAAAACCTTAAACACCTAAACCCTAAACCCTAAACCCTAAACCCTACACCCTAAACCCTGAACCCTAAACCCTAAACCCTAAACCCTTAACCTAAACCCTAAACCCTGGCAAGATCAAAGCCCTAGGCCCTGTGCAGTTCTAGGGACTCAGATTCAGGGGGTTAGGGTTTTGTGGGCGGCTAGGGTTCAATTAAAAGTTGGAGGTTTACGGCCAGATGGCCAAATCTGTATAGGTGTGCAGATATATATGTATGTAGATGTATAGACAATGCATGTGTGCATGCGCGCCGAAGCCCCAAAGGGCTCAGGGTTTAGGGCCATGTGGCTACACATCGTACACGCCTGAAAACGTTGAGGTCTTGGGGTTGTCGAAGAAGAGGCTGCCACTACCTTGTGGTTCTTTACTGTAATCCTTAGCCTTTTTGGGTTTATTGGGCCTTTTTGGGTTTATTGGGTTTTTTAAGAAGGCAGCTAAAAACTTCATGTGTAGCTACCCTGCTAAGTGCAGCCAAGACTTTGAAGAGCCTGTCATCCGCGCGGTGCGACTGCGAGTCCTGCCTGTGCATAAGCCCCGGTGCAGGAAACAATGCTCGATGGCCTGTCTGCCTGGTCCTGCTGGTTTAGGGTTCAGGGTTTAGGGTTTAGGGTTTAGGGTTTAGGGTTTAGGTTTAGGGTTTCTTTTGGGCACCCTGAACCCTAAAGCCCTGCACCCGAAAACTGCCTCTTGAAATACTGTAGGGGTCGGAATAACTAATAAATATTCCCTTATGGTCCGTGTATAATTATGCTATAATCACCCCCCCCCCCCCCCCAAACAAAAAAAAATCAAAAACCTATTCTAATTTTTCAGGCTCCTACATTAGACTGGAATGGAGACCCCCCAAGGGGCATGTAGTTCAGATTGCTCCAGCGGTTGAGGTGCGTCTTCAGGACTTAGGGTTTAGTTTTTTTTTTTTTTTGTTTTTTCGTTTTTCGGGTTTTCAGGCTTTGTGGGTTGGGGTCAGGGCCCGGGCCTCCAAATCAGCTTCATCTTTCGAGTTTTCGGGTTTAGGGCCAAGTTGAAGTTAAACATTCAGGGTTTTTTTTAAAGACTAAGGGTTTGGCTTAGGGTTTAGGGTTTAGGGTTTAGGGTTTAGGGTTTAGGGTTTAGGGTTTAGCGTTTAGCGTTTAGCGTTTAGAGTTTAGGTTCTAGGGTTTTTAGGATTTGAGGTTTGGTGTTTTCACTGCTGAGTGCCCAGGCAAGGGCCGGCCTGTCTTGTTTCAGCTGTGCCACGACTACCATCTCTGGGTGGACGCAAAAAAAGTCACTGCGTGAGGCTTGCAAGTTCGGGGCTCTGTCTTAGGGGTTTAGGGTTTAGGGTTTAGGGTTTAGGGTTTAGGGTTCTTGGATGTTCCCCCTGATACAGGCCTGAATAGTGACTATAGTACCCCCTAGCATAGGCATAATCTTTTCTAAGGGCAGTATAAGGGGCAACATCCCAACTTTGCAGGAAGAGCAAAGGTCATTTTGGCTGTTCCCTGGTAGAGTTTTATGATATGTTTGAACCCCAAGGGTCCATGTACAATATTATATACTTGGGCCTAAAAGTCCCCATAAAGGAGGTACTTTAAGGCCCAAGTGTTCCCTGTTTAGGGTTTAGAAACCCTAAACGGCTTAGAAGCCGAAAGTTCGAGGCCGAGGGCAAGTCAAGAAATCTGCGCAGGTACGCGCTTCTCACGACTTGGATGTCAACCAGCCAAGGCGCTTCAAAAACGTTCTTTCCTCACAGCCCCTGGGCTTTGGAGTACTATACTTTAATACCTTTTTTTTGTTCTGGGTTCCTATTATTGCTACTTATTACCTAAAAAGTATATACTTTTTGTCCAGGGTCTACTCCAAAGCTAAGGCCCTGGGGTTTAGGGTGCAGGGTTCAGGGTATAAACTTCAGGGTGTAGGGTTCAGGGCCTGGGGTGTAGATAGCTTGGTAGCTCTTTAACCCCTAAACCCTAAACCCTAAACCCTAAACCCTAAACCCTAAACCCTAAACCCTAAACCCTAAACCTTAAACTCGCATGCCCTTAAAGCCTGATCCTTAGAGCAAACTCTGAAACGCCAAATCCATTGGTCTATTGGTCACGAAGCAAACAACCCTAAACCCTAAACCCTAAACCCTAAAACCCTAAACCTTAAAACCTGATTTCTTAAACTCTTGAACCCTAATCCCTGAAGCCCTACCTTGAGAACCCAAAACCTACTTTTTTTGTAGGTTGCTCCAAGAACCCTTTTGGGATCCTTATAGTAATAACCTACAACAAGGCAGGTTTGGGGTTCTGCAGGTAAACCCTAAGACCCTAAATCCTGAACCGCAAGCCCGACCCTTCAACCCTAGTTCCTCATGCCGAAGCCCCAAGCGTCCCTGAGCCAAAGCCTGCAAGCCGTAAACCCTGAACCCTAAACCCTAACACCCTTGCGGGTTTTAGCCCTAGACCCTAAATCCCCAAGCCCCAAAGCGCCCCAAAAACGCCAATTTAATCCGTGACCCCCTGTCAAACCTAGACGCCACACAAAACCCCTAAACCCCGCACCCTACCATCTCCTGAACCCGAAACCCTAAGACCCCTAAGCCCTAAACCCTAACCCCTAAACCCGAAGACCCGAAAGCCCCCTAAGCCCGAAAACCTACGCCCCCCCCCCCCCCCCCCCCCCCCCCCCCCCCCCCCCCCCCCCCCCCCCCCCCCCCCCCCCCCCCCCCCCCCCCCCCCCCCCACCGCCCCCCACCTCCTCCCCCCCACCTCCTCCCCCCCGCCTCCCCCCTCCCCCCTCAATCCTGGAAGTCGCTTCGAGGAGCCCTGCAGCCGCCCCCGAGGAGCCCAGGCATGGGATGTAAATGGATCAGGGTTGAGGGTTTAGGGTTAGGATTTAAGGTTTAGGGTTTAGGGTTTAGGGTTTAGGGTTCAGGGTTTAGGGTTTAGGGTTTAGGGTTTAGGGTTTAGGGTTTAGGGTTTAGGGTTAGGGTTTAGGGTTTAGGGTTGAGGGTTTAGGGTTTAGGCTTTAGGGCTACGCCTAAGCTTTAAACCCACAACTCAAGATCCTACTAAACCCTAAGCCATAAACCTCTCGTCCTGCAAGGGACTCCAGACCCCTCAGTCCATCGCAACTCGCCCGGAAGCTAAAGGGGCAGCATCTTCCTCGAGCAATCGCCCGTAGGGTGCTTTGTGGTTCTCTACTGTAACTTTATATCCTTAGCCTTTTTGGGTTTATTGGGTTTCTTGAGAAGGCAGCTAAAAGTTTAAATTCTAGCTACCCTCCTGAGTGCAGCCAAGCTTAGACCCCAATGTATGTATTATTTGTATACTTGGAGCCCTAGGGTAAGCCCTAAACCCGAAACAGGGTTCAGGGTTCAGGGTTTGGGGTTTAGGGCTGGTTCAGGGTTTAGGGCTAGAAGGGCCCATGTGTTTGGTCTTTGGGCTTTTTTCATGACCTAAACCCTAACCCTAAACCCTAAACCCTATACCTTAAAAACCTTCAGCATTGCAGGGCCGGGGCCAAGACTGAAGCTGCAGACGTCACGGCCGCAGTCGACATCTCAGCATGCACTGAAGGTTTAGGCGATGCGAGGCTTTTGGGGTTTAGGGTTTAGGGTTTAGGGTGTCGGGTGCCTTTGGAAACAATATCTGGATCATCATGCCCCAAAAAAAAGGTTAGCAAAAGGTTACCTACTCTGCTATTAAGACTCTAAGGGCCCCGCGAGCCTTTAGGGACGATGCTTTGTGGTTCTTTACTGTAACTTTAGATCCTTAGCCTTTTTGGGTTTATTGGGTTTCTTAAGAAGGCAGCTAAAAATTTAATGTGTAGCTACCCTGCTAAGTGCAGCCAAGGATGTTTTTTTCATTGTGGTTTACAGAGTCTGGGCTTAGGGTTTGTAGGAGCTGTAAAACGATTTACAGGGCTCAGAGGGTTAGAAGGTTCTTTGGATTGTAGGATCGTTGGATCGTTGAAGCTCTTTCCCCAGCACCCATATGAATGTGGCCTCTGGATAAACTTCAGGGCCTATGGTAGGGCTTAAGGTTCATAATTTACCCTAAACCCTAAAACCTAACCTTATAAACCCTAAACCCTACACCCTAAACCGAATAACCCTAAGTCAAGGGCTAAGGGTTTTGGGTTTAGGGTTACGGTCTAGGGTTGGGGCTTAGGGCTCTTAAACCGGCCGGCCACGAAACCTACAAACCCTGCAATAGTCAGCCCGTGCAGAGCCATGCAGCCACAACCCACTCTGGCTTTTGGCCGTATATACTTTCATGCACAACTCAAGATGTTTCATCATATCTACATATATATATGTACATATGTGGTGTGTGTGTGTATTCGATAGTCTCTTTTGTACATATTTTTGTTTTCTTGTATGTTGTAGTTTTTTCCCAGTCACCAGGGTTTCAGATTCAGGGGTCAGGCGCTAAGGTGTTGGGGTCAGGGGTTTGGGGTTTCGGGTGCAGGGCATGGAGATGGTGGTTTGCGTCTACACTGCTGTAGGGACTTGGGGATACGGGGGCTTTAATGTCGAGACAAGAAGCAAGCGGTCTGTAGCTCGCAACAAGACATAAACTAGGACCTGGAGTAGGCCCGGATTCTCGGTGTTTACGGTTTAGGTTCCCCTGATAAGGGCAGGTGAAACAAAAAGGGTACCCTCCGTATACCTAGGATACCCTTGGGTCTAGTAAAGCCATCCCAAGCCAAAAGAAGTCCCTATCCCTAGACGCTTCAAACCTGTTCTCAACCAAGAAAGACCCCGCCCTCCCCCCGCTAGACCCTAAACCCGAAGCCCTAAAACCTGAACCCAAAACCGTGACTTCTCCCCCAAACCTGCACCCCTAATCCTTAGAGCCCTAAACCCTAAACCCTAAACCCCTCATCCGTCAAGCCCCAAACCCTAAACCCTACACCCTAAACCCCTCATCCTTAAAGCCCTAAACCCTATACACCCCAAGCCCTAAACCCTAAACCCCAAACCCTAAACCCTAAACCCCTAATCCTTAACGCCCCAAGCCTCTCCTGCTTGGAAGCCGAAACCCGAAGCCCAGAGCCCGGTCAACGAAGGTCCAGCACGACCTTGCAGTGCGCCAGAAGGGTTTAGGGTTTAGGGTTTAGGGTTTAGGGTTTAGGGTTTAGGGTTTAGGGTTTAGGGTTTAGGGTTTAGGGTTTAGGGTTTAGACTGAACCCTGAACCCTAAACCCCACACCCTTAACACCCCTAAACTTACGGGTTCTCAGTAGGGAGTTAGGGGTTTAAGTGCCCTATGCAATCCCCCGACGTTGTACACAGCAGATATAAGGCCTCCTGACACCATAACTTTCTGTTAAGAACTTGGCCTGTAAAGAACAACGCTCCGCTCCCACCCCTTATACGTAGAGCCCTGCATACCCTTGAGCCCTCAACCCTACACACCCCTAAACTGACCCTAAACAGCCAAAAACCTGACTAGTTTCGTGCCTTGCTGTTTTTCTAAATTGTTATAATGTATAGTGCAAATAGGGCTAAATAACAGGGGATCCAAATTAAGGGCCCTTACTCCGGATCCCATATCAGTCATGTTTCTTTATCGGTCTCTTGTATATAGAGTTTAGGACCCAGAGTAGGCCCTTATTCCTTTTTGTTAGGTTTTAGGTTCCCTAAACCTTATAAACCCTAAACCTAAGCCCTAAGCCCTAAGCCCTAAGCCCTAAGCCCTAAGCCCTAAGCCCTAAGCCCTAAGCCCTAAGCCCTAAGCCCTAAGCCCTAAGCCCTAAGCCCTAAGCCCTAGGAGGGTTGCAGGGCTCAGGGGTTCCCAAGGAGAAGGCTTCTCAGGGCTGCAGCTCCAAAGGAGCTTTTGGGGATTTGGGGTTTGGGGCTTAGGCCCTAAACCCTAACCCTAAACCCTAAACCCTAAACCCTAAACCCTAAACCCTAAACCCTAAACCCTAAACCCTAAACCCTAAACCCTAAACCCTAAACCCTAAACCCTAAACCCTAAACCCTAAACCCTAAACCCTAGACCCAAGACCCTAGACCCTAGACCCTAATCGCTAAACCCTAGACCCTAGACCAAGCTTAGGCTCTACAGTATGAGATTTGGGGAATTCCAATGGCCTGATAGGGCCCTTAGATTTCCCGTAGGAGGATCTTTGAAAAAGGCTCCCCAAACTCAAGGGTGCAACCTTAGGGGTCCAAGGTAGAGTCCCATGACCATACCTAAACCCTAAACCCTAAACCCTAAACCCTAAACCCTAAACCCTAAACCCTAAACCCTAAACCCTAAAGCCTAAACCCTAGACCCTAGACCCTAAACCCTAAACCCTAAACCGCGCACACTCGCAGCTTGCGGCCTGCAGCTACAGCAGCGTTAGCCTGCCATCAGAGCTCTTACAAGAGGGTTTAAGACTTAGAGTTTCTCAGCCCTACCTGGTCCCCCAAACCCTAAGCCCTAAACCCTAAACCCGAAACCCTTAGCTGCTATTTTCGAGGGCTGTCTCATAAAGTATAGTGGAGCCTGCCCTACATTGACAGGAAGCTCAGCCTGCCTGGTCCTAGAACATAAGCCCAAAGCTCGAAACTAACTGACCCTAACCTACCGAAATCCTAACCCTAAACCCTTCCAACCCTAAACCTTAAACCGTAAGCCCTAAGACCTAACTCTAAAGCCGTGAAGGGGTATCGGGCTCCCTGAACACCGCTTGGCGCATCATGCTGCATGTCTGCCGCCCGCTCAGACTTGGGTGGGCGGAGGAGGGAGAGAGTACAAGCTCTTCGTCACACCTTAGGGTTGAACTGGGGTTGAGGGTTTTAAACCCTAAACCCAAAACCCAAGACCCCCAACCCTTAACCCTAAGCCCTTAAATCATGAATGACGAGTGCCACTTGGCTTTCTTCTGGCTGGCTCTTAGGACTTTAAGCTTTTGGGTTCTTGTAGAGACTACAATAAGGAGCCCAAAAGTTAAACCCTAAACCCTAAGCCCTAAGCCCTAAACCCTAAACCCTAAACCCTAAACCCTAAACCCTAAACCCTCTTCAGAAGTAAGCCCAGGCCCGTTGCTCGTACTCTGTCGCCCGCTCCTTGCAGTGGTTCGGACTTTGGTATGGGGGTTTAGGGTTTGGGGTTTAGGGTTTAGGGTTTTGGGTTCAGGGTTTAGGGTTTAGGGCTTAGGGCTAAAGGGCTAGGGGTTTAGACTCTCCGGCGGTGGCTCAAGGACAGCTGTAGATAGCTAAATCATAGCAGCTCAATATCCCATCTAAGCTTTTTCCCTGAGAACGCCGCCCACACCATAATCAGACGTGACTTTCATGTAAGTAGAGTCTCCCAAGCCCTACTTAGCCCGGAGAAGCCTTGCCGGCACAGACCGCACACCCCGACGTCCACCCTGAGTCCCCCCCCCCCCCGAACCCCTAAACCCGTAAGGCTCCTGAACCCTAAACACGAAACCCTAAACCATGCCATGCAAACCCTAAACCCTAAACCCTAAACCCAACCCTAAACCTACCTAAACCCTAAACCCTAAACCCTAAACCCTAACCCTAAACCCTAAACCCTAAACCCTAAACCCCCTAAACCCTAAACCCTAAACCCTAAAAACCCTAAACCCTAAACCCTAAACCCTAAACCCTAACCCTAAACCCAACCATGTTTCCTCACGTCGGCATACGCCATGGCCGTCACTGTTGCTGCTGCTGCTGGTACCTGCCGTTTGGGCCCGTTCCGCCGGCTTGGGGCAGAGAGAGGCCCTCTCCTTGAGCCGATTTGGGGTTTGGAGGTTTGGGGTTTAGGGGTTTGGGGTTTTGGGTTTGGGTTTGGGGTTGGGGTTTGGGGTCTGGGGTCTGGGGTTTGGGGTTTGGGGGTTGGGGTTTGTATTAGGGTTTGAACCTCAGCTTAGGGTTGGGGGGGCTCAGGTTTTCAACTCACAGGATCTCAGGATCTTCTGGACATGTTTTCTCTCCCCTTCATTTGCCGGAGGTTTCTCTTTTCTTTCATTTGCCGGGGCGGGGGGGAGGGGGGGTTCTCTAAATTAGGGCCTGTAGGAGGGGAGGGGGAGGGGGGGGGGGGGTATCTGGTTTCATACTTGTTCTTCTATGTGTTCATACCCACAGGTTTAAAGTTTCAAGGTTTAGGATTACATGAAACCCTAAACCCCAAACCCTAAGACCCTAAACCCTAAACCCTAAACCCTATGCCCTAAGCCCTAAGCCCTAAGCCCTAACCCCTAACCCCTAACCCCTAACCCTAAAGCTCAGCAGGGGGACCGCGGCTTAGAGAAGCGCCCGTTCGTTGGCCAAGGGACCCTTTATTCTTCTTTCCCCTATATAGCCCATATACATACACATATATATATATATATATGTATACCTATAAGCATATATGTATACAAATACACACATTTCATATATATATATATACACACATGCATACATACATACATACGTACATGCGTGCGTACGTACGTACGCACTATATATATATTATACACATAATGTACATATGCAGATTTGTAGATATATAGATATATAGATATATAGATATATAGATATATAGATATATAGATATATAGATATATAGATATTTAGATATATAGATATATAGATATATAGATATATAGATGTACAGATATATAGATATAAAGATATATAGATATATAGATATATAGATATATAGATATATAGATATATAGATATATAGATATATAGCAATACCTACCTTACACAGTCCCTGTATACCTAAGTAGCCCATAGATAACCCTTGACTTTTGTTGGCCCCCGAGGTGCTCGACTTTCCGCTGGCTGCCAAGGCATCGCTGGTGGCCCCGCAGCTTTAGGGTTTAGGGTTTAGGGTTTTAGGGCTTAGGGGTTTGGGGTTGGCGGTTTAGACTTTGGGGTTTAGGGTTTACAGAGCAATCATTGAACAATAGCTGCAATAACGGTAAAAGTTTTACCGTTATTGCAGCTATTGTTCAATGATTGCAAAACTTGATTGCTATGTTTGTTTGAGCATATCTATATCAGGTAGGTTCGTTTTTTGGCAAGAAGCCCTTCTTTTATGCACTTCAAAGTGCTCCTTTCACAATGGTCCATCCGTTTAAAGGAGCCCCCCGCATGATTGTTTCGCGCAGAAAAGCTCGGCTGGAAGATAGCTGAGCTCGGCTGGCACCTCACATGCTCGGACCTCTTGTAGCGCCCCCCCCCCCCCCATTCTTTAGGGCCAAGTTCGCATAAAGGCCTGGTCAAAGTGAAACAGGGTTTCGGGCAGTTTAGGGCTTTTGAAGTTGAGGGGTTGGGGGTCAGGGGATTAAAACTTACCCTTAAGGTTGTACCCCTAAAGGTTTCTATGGCCCTTATACTTTCTTAAGGATCTTTGAAAAGGTTCCCCCCCCCAAACCCAAGGGTACAACCTTAAGGGTCCAAGGTATAACCCTAGACAGGGGTCATTTGTAGCAACCCTGTTGCTTAGGATGGCTGTGCAACAAGATGACGTGTTTTCAAGATACGAGCAGGTGCAGCTGAGGCGAGAGCCTTCTCTCACGGGTGCACCTGCCTCCCAGTCTCCCCCCCCCCCCCCCCCCGATCGTCCCTGCAAGCTCTGAACCCCAAACCAGAAACCCTAAACCCTAAACCCTAAACCCTAAACCTGAAACCCTACACCATAGCCGGACCGTCGACCCTACCCAACCATAAACCCGCAACTAGCAGTCGGCCCAATCACGGCATCCCGCCACGTCACAAAAACACCCTTGGAACAACCCTAAACCCTAAACCCTAAACAACGGGTACCCCTAAACCCTAAACCCTTCTCTCGTAGGCTTGATCAAAAGCAGCTAGGATATCTTCATCCCGTTGGGAAAGGGCTTCGTCTTGCTGCGCAGGCTACTCTTACTTGGGGGCGGAGGCACAGAACAACAAGATTTTCCCTAAAGTCTGAGTGACCCTAAACCCTAGCCCGAAACCCTAAACCCTAAACCCTAAGCCCTAAACCCTAAACCCTAAGCATTTGAAGCCCTGAGGCTGATGAGGCAAAGAAGGAGCGTGACGTGGCTGCTATGAAACCCTAAGCCCGAAACCTGTTTTAGGGTTTTCGGCTTTTCAGTTTTTGAGGGTTTTTTGAGGGTTTTGAGGGTTTTAGGTTTTTAGGCTTTTCAGTTTTTGAGGGTTTTGAGGGCTTTGAGGGTTTTATTTTTATTTTTTTGTTCCTACTTTTTTGGGGTTCTAGGTTCCCTTACAAAATAACCAACCCCCGAAAGGGTGCCCTTATTGTTCTATGGTTCCTGGGCTAGCAAGGCGTTTAGAGCGTTTGGGGTTTCAGGGTTTAGGTTTAGGGATTTGGGTTTAAGGTTTAGGGCTAGGGTTTAGGGTTTAGGGTTTAGGGTTTAGGGTTTAGGGTTTAGGGTTTAGGGTTTAGGGTTTAGGGTTTAGGGTTTAGGGTTTAGGGTTTAGGGTTTAGGGTTTAGGGTTTTGAGGGTTGATCTCCACGGCAGGGGCCGCACAGGAGGGGGTGAGCCTACCCTAGGGCTCCAAGTATGCAAATTAAAAAGTCTATTTTGGGTTTAGGGTTTAGGGTTTAGGGTTTAGGGTCTAGGGTTTAGGGTTTGGGGTTTAGGGTTTAGGGTTTGGGGCTGTTTGGAGCTTTTGGGGAAGCTTTAACCACTTTAGGGTTCAGGGTTGGGATGTCCCCCTTATACTGACAGTCCTGAATCGGGATTGTAGTATCCCGTAGTTGAATCCTTACTAAGGACTGTAAGTATAAGGGGGAACATCCCAGGTTCAGGGTTTGGTGTTCAGGTTTTTGGACCCTTTGACGGGGCTTGCTGGATGCCGGCCGCAACCTCACAGAATATACCTTCAAATATCTGGAGGTTCAGGATTTAGGGGCTAGGATTTAGGTATAGTTTCAAGATTATTCCCTGATTCTGCGGCATGGGGGGGGTCCCTTTGCACAATCCGCCCCTATGTGTTTTTTTAATGATCCCAAGCCCTAGGTCCTAAACCCTAGACCCCGGATCGGAAGAACAGCCCTAAACCCCAAACCCCAAACCCCAAACCCCAAACCCCAAACCCCAAACCCCAAACCCTAAACCCTAAACCCTAAACCCTAAACCCTAAACCCTAAACCCTAAACCTGCAGTTATGAGGAACCCTAGACCGCCATAGCCTCAGTTGAAAGGCCCCAACCCGCCCTAAAGCCCAGGTGAGAAGTGCGGGCCCTACTTCGAGTTCTTCGAGCTACGGTGCAATCGCACCTACAGCCACCTGGTGGTTTCCGAGATTAGGGTACCTTGTTGGGGTCCTTAGGGTTTAGGGTTTAGGGTTTAGGGTTTAGGGTTTAGGGTTTAGGGGTCCTTAATATCAGAGAACCCTACTATTTGGGCTTGCTCAGCTTTCAACAACATGCGAGCCCGTGGACCCTTTCATCTTTGGGTGTGGGCTTTCGGGTTTGGAGGACCGACGCCATGGGCCAGAGGGAATACTAAGATCCCTGTTGTAATTTGAGTATTAAAAAAAGACAAAATACTAAGATCCCTGTTGTAATTTGAGTATTCCATAAGCCCTAAACCCTAAGCCCCTTAAGCTTTCTAAACCCTCGATAAAACCTTCGCATTTGCGGAATGTTCCTGAAGTAGGGGCATTCAAGTCTCTCTGGGCAGCCAGCCTAGGCACGAAGACCTTCAAATGCACGGGAGGCCGGATGTGCAATTCGGAGACATAAAAGCTCCTCCCCCCCCCCCAGAAAGAAAATAGGGTTTTGGGTCCCCGCAGCCTCCTTCTTAAACCTGAAACCCTAAACCCTAGCCCTTCCTTCAAAAAAGCTAACGACCTCGTTTTCGTTTTGCTATTCATGTTTACGCAGGTTGGAGGGTTTAGAATGTAGACTCTACGGTTCAGGGTTTGAGCAGGTGAGGTTCTACATATATATATATACATATATATATACATACGTATGTGTATATATATATATATAACATGTTCTGTGCTTAACGGTCATATTTAACAAGTCATAAAGGAAAACCCCTTTTTGACCATAAGGTTAGTATCTAGGTACCGGTTCGTGCCCATAAGGGAAAGACTTTCACTTCTGTCCTGCTCCTGAGACCCAGTCCCCGAAGCCTTTACAACCCCTCTGAACCGTAAAACCTAAGACCCTAAGCCCTAGTTAAACCAGAAACCCCCCAAGGCATCCTTAAAAACCAGGAGTGAGATCAGAAGGGCCGACCGGGCAGATTGAGGACAGCTGCTCGCTCGAATGGGGAAGCTTGATTTCTATGTTGCAGCTTCCGCCGGCAGTTTTGACAAGTTCGTGCAATTGCATGGCGTCATCCGTAGTAACCGTTGCAACGTTTCGAGTTTGCGTGTGACATGCGTGTGGCAGCATCCATGTCGTTTTTAAACGCCAAAATCAAGATGGCGTAACGTAAAGATTTTATTGATGTTCACAAGGAGTTGAAGTGTTTGTTGACATGGCTAGAAGATAGCTACCAAGCCTACATCATGGCATATTAAGTGAATCCACATTTGGTCCCGAATTGAACGATGCCTTTTATGAATATCAATCACAGGACCTTTTAGATATTGGTTGCTTGAACGAAGACCTTAGTCGACGAGAAGACCCTCAAACTTCAACCCTGAAACCCTTAAACCCTGAACCCTTAAACAGCTAAACCCCTGAACCCCTAAACCTTATGCCGTAACCCCGCACAAAAAGCATCCCTAAACCCTAAACCCTAAACCCTAAACCCCAAACCGTGCGTACTGGGCTTCCAGGCCCGGAGTCCAATTCTGGAAGCCCAGCACAGCACTTGGTCCAAGACACAGGGGTAGGTAAAGAATGTGCGTTTTGGTGTAGAGGGATTGTGGTTTCGAAGAAAACCTTAAACCACTAAACTTAGGCCCTAAACCCCCACCCCAAGCCGCACACGTAAAACCCTGAACCCCTAAACCCTTAAACCCCAAATCCTAAAGCCATGTCTGTGCGAGAGCTGAGGCTTCACATGGTGCGAAGAAGAGGCGGGCGTGGGACTAGATGCAAGGTTTAGGGGTTAGGGGTCTAGGGTATGTATTGGGTGTAGGCTTTAGGGGTTCAGGATTTTTTAGGGTCGACTTAGGGTTTAGGGTGTATATAGGGTTTCGGGTTTAGGGTTTTGGGGTTTGGATTTACAGGGCCCCAGACACCAAACCTGCACCCTTTGTTTCGGTCTTGTGGGGTTCGGGGGGTCACTGGTCAGAGCTTTAGGGAAACCCTAAACCCTAAACCCTAAACCCGAAACCCTAAACCCTAAACCCTAAACCCTAAACCCAGCGCTATCCACATACGGTACGATTAGGACCCGGAGTCGGCCCTGACTACCCTTTTCTTAGGGTTTAGGTTCCCCTTCTTAGCCCGTTTAAACCCAAAAAGGGGTTTAGGGTTTAGGGTTTTGGGTTTTGGGTTTTGGGTTTAGGGTTTAGGGTTTAGGGTTTAGGGTTTAGGGTTAGGCCGCTCTGGGGTCTAGATGATGGTGCGCCCCCGAAACGACACAGCAGAGTGTGTCTGGGGCACCTTCGACTCTAAGGGGAGTTTCATGGGCCCTGAATATGGTCCCTAATCTCCCTTATGGGGTTTAGGGTTTAGGGTTTAGGGTTTAGGGTTTAGGGTCTAGGGTCTAGGGTCTAGGGTTTAGGGTGTACGGGCCCCTGATTAACAGGTATGTACCGGGTATACCAAGGGGTCTCCTTTCAAGTCACATGACGAAGGGGCCATGCAACTACCCTTAGATGTGCGGGTTGCGCCATACATCCTTGAAGGCGTGCTCGCGTCCTACGCCCTAAGCCCGGCACACCCTAAACCCTACACCCTAAAACCCTTAGCCCTAAACCCTAAACCCTAAGCCCTAAACCCTAAAACCCTCAACCCTAAAACCCTGAAACCCTAAAACCCTAAACCCTAAAACCCTAACACCCTACAGACCCTGGGCTTGCCAGGCGAACCGGCGTTTTGCGTTTGAGCGCCTGTTGGTTTGGCAAGGGGTGCTATAGGCTTAGGGTTTCGGATTTCGGGTTGAGGGTTTAGGCTTAGAGCTCAGGAAAGGCCCCGCGTGGGGTATTCCACATGCGCATGGGCGCAAGCATCTTGAAGCAAAGAGACCATGACTAATTTGGCTCATCCCTAAACCCGAATAGCTCCTGTTCAATAGGGTTTTGGGTGTAGGGTTTAAGGTTTCGGGTTTAGGTGCCATGCTGCTCACACACCCTGGGTCTGAACGTCTGAAACCCAGCTCACGCCATGCCGCGGGCAGGATCCGTACGTCTTCACGTGGGGCGAGCCCATCTGTCACTGAGCTCGCCTTTGGGAGCTGTCATGTGGGTGGTTTCCTAAATTAGCGTCCCTTTTTGGGTACCCATTATAAGGGATCCCAAAAAAGGGCCTCCAACTTAGAGAACTACCCATCTGCAAGCTTTGCTCAATAAGAGCAATTTTCCTGTTTTCAGCACCCTACAATCTAAACCCTAAACCCCAAACCCTAAACCCTAGACCCTAAACGACCTTGATTGGGGCCAACCGAGGCTACGTCCACATAGGCTCAGACTCCTCTTTGTGGAGACATGGCGGCACCTGCGTGTGTGGGTTTGGGCTTGGTTTGGGGTTTTCGCAGGTGATGTAAGGTTATATAAGGTCATATGAGGGTATGTGTGTCTATATATATATACCTGGGTCTCCAAAAGACCCTATTACTTTTGGTTGTTTGGAAAAAACCGGGTTTTTTCGGAAACGCCCGTAAAAAAAAAAAAACAAACGCCCGTAATTCGGGAAACGCCCGTAATTCCGAGATCGGGGAGGATTAGGATTTTGCGGGAAACGCCCGTAATTCCGAGACCGGGGAGGATTAGGATTCTACGGGAAACGCCCGTAATTCCGAGATCGGGGAGAATTAGGATTTTACCGGAAACGCCCGTACTTGCAAAATCGGGGAAATGAGAATTCGGCATAATAAAATGTACCAATACAACCCACCAAGCACCAAGCTTATAGTGAAGCCTGAACCCTGTCCCCTTCCAGCTCCTGCAAGGTTGAAGGGTTTAGGGGTTTAGAGAGGGAACACAGGAATGCTCCGGCGACCCAACTGTAAAATCCGACCCACAATCCTTCTCAAACCTTTCCCGAAGCCCTGTATAGACCAACGATATATGGACCTGCCCAAGCGACACTTATCAGGAGACTTGATAACCCCGGACCCCAGAGACCCTAAGCCTCAGCCAACCTTTCTCGAAGCCCTGTATAGCACAACAATATAGGTTATTCTGAGTCTTTAACACCAACCCTGCCGACCTCCAAGCACAAGCGACACTTATTATGAGAAGACGAAACAAACCCCAGACCCTAAGCCTCAGGACTTGCAGGGTTTATAGGTTGGGGTGGGGTTGGGGTATAACGGTTCTGCCACACGACCGTATATGAGGAGACCCTGTAGACAAACCCATATAAGCCCTATTCACCATATAAGCTCCAGCCAGGACTTCCGAGGGGTTTGGGGTATAGGTGTGGGTTGAATTGGACCGGATTTGTTAACCTCATTTTTCGTTCCCTTGCCACGACAGTTGCGAAGTTGGACTGTTTTTTCCAGCTGCTAGGATCGCTAGGATCGGCAATAGCAGCCCAGACGCCCGTAATCTTTATTAAACGCCCGTAAAAACCCGTAATTCGCCCGTAAACTTGTTGATTTAGGCTTTCCGTGGGGTTTCCGTGGGCCCTTACGGAAAGAATCCACGCAAAAACGCCCATAAAAAACCGTAAAAAAGCCGTAAAAAACCGTAAAAAACCGTAAAAAACCGTAAAAAACCGTAAAAATCCATAATTGGGACTGGCGCGGAAAGATCACGGAAAGGCCTTAGGCTCTGTGATGCCTTGAAAAACTCTCAGATCCAACAGCTCAGCCCACCCTTCGAAACATAGAACCCATAATTCCACGGAAAGCTGTGAACTCCCTACGGTAAACACGAAATCTACGGAAAACCCCCTGAAGTCTACGGAAAGCCCCTGTTTCCGTGGGCCCCTGGGTTTGAGGGCTTTAGAGTTTAGGGGTCCTCTGGATTGTAGGTCAAGCTTCAGTTTCAGGGGTTTGGGGATTTCAGGCGGCTTTCCGTAGATTTCAGGGGTTTGCCGTAGATTTCGGGTTTTTCGTAGGGAGTTCACAGCTTTCCGTGTGGAATTATGGGTTCTATATTTCGAGGGGTGGGCTGCATGAGTTGTTGGATCTGAAGGTTTTTTCAAGGCATCACAGAGCCTAAAGCCTTTCCGTGACCTTTCCACGCCAGTCCACTTATGGATTGTTACCGTTTTTTAGCGGTGTTTTATAGGCGTTTTTATGCGTGGATTCTTTCCGTTAAGCCCATCAAGCCCTAAACCCAAAAAGGCCTTAAAACCCTAGAAGCCTAAAACCCTTGCAAGAACCCTAACACCCTATAAAACCCTACAAAACCTGCAGGCTTTATGGCCAGGCCGGCCCAGGAAATTCCAAAAAACCCTTTCAAAGCAAATCCCCAAAAAACCTCAATGGCCAAAATGGGGTCCCAAAATGCTTGAGGTTTTGAGCAGGGTGGGGTCCCAGGGGTCTTTTAGGAGGAAGCTTGGGTTAGCAAAATCCCTGCAGGCTTCGGGTGAAGGGCTTATATAGGGCTTTGGGATGATAAGGTTTTCAGGGGCTCAGGGCTTGTTGTTTTTGGCATATTCAGCCCTGTTTGTTTGGATGAACCCGGAAACCCCTAAACGCCCATAAAACCCCTGAACGCCCATAATTCTGCACCAATCCTCACAAACCACTAAACGCCCATAATTATCCGTAATTTCAAGAGCCAAAAGCAGAACGCCCATAAATTTCCTAAACGCCCGTAATTCCCCCTAAACGCCCGTAAAAACCCGTAAAAAACCCAACGACCAAAAATAATTGGGTTGTCGGGGTTCCAGGTATATTTATTTATTTATATTTATATTTACATACATATATATATATATGTGTAGAGGTCATGAGGGGGGATATATATATATATATATACATATATACATATATATATATATATATATACATATATATATATATATATGTCGCCTCGGCCTGCACCTGGATGGAACCTTCTTGGCCCCGCAGTCAGCAAGGAATGCTGTCCCAAACCCGTACAGGAAAGCGAGGAGTGGCCAAGATCTCGATTTTGGCCTCGGATGTCCAAGATTGGTCAGAGCTTGGAGGGTACTGGAGACAAAAGGAGAAGTATGTCAAGCGGTGGTATGAGCGGATGGATCTAAAGTTCTGCCAGCTGGATTTGCAAGGGATCCGGCACCCCGCCTCATCACTGACCTTTGCATTTCACCCGGAATGCACGGTTCACAGAGATGTGTGGCGCCGTATTCTGTATAATGTTATCACCGCCTCAACCGGATTGTGCGTGGTCGGAACATTCAACGACGAGGAGATGAAGGCAGTGACAGGGCTATTGCATGGCATTAGAACTTTCTCTTAGACAATTTTACATAAAAGAATTTGTGTGTATATATGGTTCAGCGTCGAGCGTCCTGGCCCCCCCCCCCCCCCCCATGGTATCCCCCCCCCCCCCCCCCCCAAGCCTACTCTACGGTCCCTAAACCCTAGACCCTAAACCCTAAACCCTAAACCCTAAACCCTAAAAAACCCTAAACCCTAAACCCTAAACCCTAAACCCTAAAACCTAAACCCTAACCCTAAACCCTAAACCTTAAGTCTTAAACCTTAAACCCTAAAACCCTGAACCCTAAACCCTAACCCTAAAACCAACCCCCAACCACACCACAGGGGGGGGGGGATCATCTTAGTACCCCATCCGCGGGAAAACCCTAAACCCTAACCCTAAACCCTAAACCCTAAACCCTAAACCCTAAACCCTAAACCCTAAAACCCTAAACCCTAAAACCCTAAAACCCTAAAACCCTAAAACCCTAAAACCCTAAACCCTAAACCCTAAACCCTAAACCCTAAAAACCAACCCCAACCACACCACAGGGGGTGGGTGTACCATTGGGGGGGTGGGGGTGGGGGGGGGGTTGTATAAGGGGGAGGGGGGGGGGGGCCCGCCGGGGCTGAATCATATATATATATATATATGTATATACATAGTATGGGATATTTTTAGATTATAGATGGGCTTTCAGAGGCTTTCCATGTTCTCTGCCTCCAAGCGACGTCCTAAGTGCGTGAGAAGCGTGATTGCGCAGGTGGTCGTTGGGGTCTGCCAAGAACTGGGTCGACGAGTTCAGTGTCAAAGGAATCCGTACTACGCGGTCCCAAAGCCAGGCGGAGCCTTTTCAGCACTGAACATTCTCGCCCTCTTTCCGGCATTGCTGAGGTCCATGTGTCTTTTGTTTCTGGCCGGTGGGTTTCCTGCTTTCCCAGCACTCCGAGGAACGACGCCACCCTTTCTGAACTATCTGATTCTCGTGCGCTGAGCAGAAACACAAAATTTGCCCTCTGCGCGCCATAAAGATGGCACGCGACTCGCCAGCGACTTGTGCTTCGTGCCTGGGATGACCGGGCATCAGAGTCAGGGCCAGAGACACGGGCTCCCAGGTGTCCTGCAAAGAATCGAAACCCTAAACCCTAAACCCTAAACCCTAAACCCTAAACCCTAAACCCTAAACCCTCCGCAGCTGGCGACTGAAGCATGCGGCCTCCACATCAGTGTGATCAGTCGCAAGTGAACCAATGTCTCAAAAGGCTGATAGCATTACAGCATCTCGCTGTTTTAGATGGATTGCGAGACAGATGTCCGCAATGGCATTGGACTATGCCAATGCGCTGCGGCGCCGTAACTTAGCTGCAGATCTCGGACTGGTTTGGCATGCAGTGGCCCGTTGCAGGCATGCAGTGGCAAGTGAGTGAAGTGAGTGAAGTGAGTGAGAAGGTCAAGATTGGAACTGCAGCAGCGTTTGGGCTGCTCGCGTTGCCATGGCGGCTCAGTTTCAAGCAGACATGCACGAGCTAAACAAATTCAAAGCTATTATGGCCATGAATGCCTCCTCAAAACAGCTTCAATCATTAAGCCGGCTATATTCTGCAGGCTGCAGCTCCAGTCGACTCTTGGCGCGGAGGCCTCAATGTTGTACGATGTTGTGCCAGCGTATCAGTATGTCATGTTTCTGCACTCGCTTCGCATGACCCCCTCTAAGCCCTACACCCAAAGGGAACCGCGGGGCTGCCAGGCAGGTGGCAAAAGAAGCCCTAGAAACCCGAGAAGCAAATCCAGAAGTGCACAAAAAGTCGAAACCCTAGGCCCTACAAACCCTCTCAACCCTAAACACCCTAAACCCCTATAAACCCTATAACCTATAAACCCTATAAACCCTATAAACCCTATAAACCCTATAAACCCTATCAACCCTATGAACCCTATAAACCCTACAAACCCCATAAACCCTATAAACCCTATAAACCCTAAACCCCAAACCCCGTTT
Organism: Symbiodinium natans; assembly: GCA_905221605.1. Classification (NCBI taxonomy): domain Eukaryota; class Dinophyceae; order Suessiales; family Symbiodiniaceae; genus Symbiodinium; species Symbiodinium natans. The sequence continues at coordinate 449,153 of CAJNDS010002132.1, read as the reverse complement.
AACCCCATTAACCCTAAACCCCTCTAACGCCTGGCCAAAAAGTCAGTGGCAGGCTGGGAGCTGCCCCGCCGATCCGGCGCGCTCCGGGTGCCCCAGGAGCCATTGGAGGGGCTTTCCTCTACCCAACCTAGGGGGGTAACTGGTGGGGTTTAGGGTTTAGGGGTTTAGGGGTTTAGGGGTTTAGGGGTTTAGGGGTTTATAGGCATAGGCCACACAGCGATTCATCGTCCACTTCTGGGCTCATTAAAAAACAGGCGGGTTAGAGAGGCGACGACGTCGAAGCAGAATCACCTCAAAGTTTGCCAATGAGAGTCGAAGTTGGGAGTTTTTCCTAATAGTACCACCTGCCAAAAACGGATAGAATCCCTCTTCTTCTAGTCACCAGGAACTCTCTCCCCAAAGAGATTCGAGAGATTCGAGAGAGAGAGGCGCCCCAGACTACAAAAAAAACACGCACACAAAAACTCGCGCGAGTGAGGTGCGCCTCGGTGTGTCCGGCTGGCCGGATCCTGGTGCTGGGAGCCGGGCTGGCGGGGCTCACGGCCGCCCAGACGCTTCGGAGGGCCGGCTGTGGCCCTGACGCACCTCCTGGCGTTTCCTTGGAGGGTCAGTTTAGGGTAGTTGAGGGTTTGGGGTGTATTTTGTTAGTTTTTGAAATGCGGCTTAGTCGGGAAACAGATGTTTTTGGAAAAATGTCTGCTTCAGGGTTCTAGGAGTTGTCTATGAAGGCACAAGACAACTCCCCTCTTCAGATGGGACGGAGCACTGCGCGGAGTGCCAAGGTGAGGTGCTGCTTCTGGAAGCGAGTGGGCGCGTCGGCGGAAGAGCCTCCGCGATTGAGACGGGGCCCTTCCGAGGCTTCGACGCAGGCCTCTTTGAAGGAGGATTCAGGGGTGTAAGGGTTTATAGGGTTTTAATGGGTTTAAGGGGTTTAAGGGGTTTAAGGGGTTTGAGGGTTTCAGGGCTTCAGGGTTGAAGAGTTTAAAGTTTAGGGTTACAGAAGGGTTGGGTTACAGTTGTTGTATGAAAGGGATTGGAAGGGCAGGGAGAGCAAGAGATGCAGGCGCGCAGTGGGTTCATGGTGGCGAAGCTCTGCGGCAGTAAGGTGCTCTGCGCGGACCTTGAAGGGTTTAGGGTTTAGGGTTTAGGGTCCTTGCCACTGCAGTCACTGCAGTCAACCCGTGAACTCAGGAAGAGAATGTTCCAATCATGGCGCTGACTCGATTTTTCAACTTGTCTCTGGAGCAGATCGGCGGCAACACTGACTTCGAAGGCCGCCACCAAACTCAAGTCACGTCGTTTGGGCGCGTGGTATCTAACAACTGCAAGCATGCGACACGGCGCTGTGGACAGAAGCAGAATCGTTCCCGGCCAAGGGCCCTACAGCAAGCATCGCCTGCTTCACTTGCAGCGAGCGAACGACACCCTGAAAGCAGAGGCTGCCGACTTTTGACATGCTAACATGACAGCCTATCATATATCTGCGAAGGCTTCTTGCAGCGGCTGTTTGCATCAAAAGCCCAGCAGGCTTTCAGGCACTATGCCGAAGCCAAAGTGCTGTTCGACCAGAAGGTGGGTTGGATCCTCGCGCAGAAGGGGGCCGACTTATCACTCAGCGGCCTGCCACACAATGTCACAGCAATATGAGTATCATTTAGTAGAGTTATTTTGAAGCGTAATGGCTTCCTACAAATACTAAACCCCTCCCTGCTTTGAAATAGTATTTTTAGCGGACCCTCCCGGCACCCAGCCCTATACTAGACCTGTTTGAGAACTAGGGGGGGTGGGCGGTTGAGGGCCTCCGCCCTTGAGTTTAGGGGCTCAGAGGGTTCAATTTGGGTTTAGGGCTTAAGGCTAAAGGGCTGACTGGAGCTGAATCTCTGCAAAAGGCTGCGACTCTCGATTTCGGCTTTGGGTTTTAGGTGTCGGATAAGGTTTTCCCGGCCGAGGCGAATTTTAGATTTGCGGGGGTGGGGGGGTGTGTTCGTATTAGGGGGATGAAGAGTACAAGAATAGAAGCATCATATATTACACACAAGTGAGAAGACTCTTTGTTCTTCACCCGCTCAGTCTGCGACCTCTCGCTTATTCGCCACTGGCAAGCAAGGATCTGCATGGGAGCTGATCATGAACCAAAGTCTCGTCGCTTGGCTCTGACCATGGTACCAGTAGAAATTGGCAGAGCAGAGTGCTCAGGTCCCTCATTCTATATCCCCCTTGGGAATTATTTAATTATTTATTATTATTACTATTATTAAGGTTCTAAGGGGAGCATAGAATTTCAACGCACACCGTAACCAGGACCCGCTGCTGGAGTGGCAGCTGCGTGTTCGCAGCGAGCAGAACTGGGGCACCAGCGCGGAGCAGGTGGGCTCAAGACTGGCGGAGTTGGCCATGTACAGACGCCCGGCTCGGGTTTAGGGTTTAGGGTTTAGGGTTTAGGGTTTGGGGTTTAGGGTTTAGGGTTTAGGGTTTAGGGTTTAGGGTTTAGGGCTTAGCAAAGCAACAGTGGCAGCTCTTCATGTGCAGAAAGAGTGCGGGAGTGCGAGGGAGGAAAGCACCGTCGCGCTCAGGCGTCTTCTATTCCGAGGTGGCGCAGCGGCAATGTCAGGAGATGGGAGTGATGTCCTGCATCAGCGCCATCCCTTGTGTTTTCCAATTGTGCATAAAGACTCCTGAAGAGCATGACCCAAAAAACAGGTGGAGGATATGCCCGATGCGCCACCATCTTGGAGAGACTCTTCTGCTTCTTGGGTCGAACTCTGAGTTGGCCCTAAACCCCTAACCCCTAAGCAAAAAGACCCTGAACCCTAAGCCCTAAACCCTAAGCCCGTTTTGCCTAGCTTTTGCCTTTCTGACAGAAGCATGCCATGCCGAAAGGACATGAGAGGTGATGCCAAGCTGCGACTTGCCTCTCTCAAGCTTTTTTGAAGTCCTTATACTTATAGGGTTTAGGGCTTAGGGTTTCCCTTATAAGGTTCAATGAGAGGGCTCTGCCATAGTGTCAGTGTGTATTCATGGACATGATGTCTGCTCTCTTTGCAAGGGCTGGCGGCTTCAGAGCCTCAGCATGCAGTGAAAGCAGTGGTGTTTTTGTTGCTTCTCATTCCTCCGGAGACACTGCAGACACAAAACTCCAAAGTTGGTAACTGCGTGGGTTTTCTCCTTTCCCTGCATCATGTAAGGCGCACTGGTGCGGGAGTTGGCGCAGGGCCTGGACGTGCGCTTCCACACTGCGGCCACCTCCATCTCCCTCGAGGATTCGGTGACGGTGCACACGTCCAGCGCGACCTATCAAGGCACATGCTGCGCATGACACGCACACATGCATTCATGGGAGAGAGAGAGAGAGAGTGTGTGTGTGTGTGTGTGTGTGTGTGTGTGTGTGGGTGGGTGCGTGGGTGCGTGCATGTATGTGTGTCTGCTTGTTCTTGGGTTTGGGGAGTCACGTCTTGAAAGCCCAAAGGATCGGTGCAAGCTACTATGATGCTGCGTGCACGGGGGTCCAAGGCCCCAAGGTCACGAAGCCCAAACTGGTTGCGCTCGCCGTTCTTCCTTGTGCCGTGTTAGATATTGAAAGCCGAAAGGTTCCAGGTTCCAGAAGACGCTCAACAACAAGACATGTTTTTTTGCCAGCTTGGCGAGCATGTTGAAGCCAAGCCTTTGTATCAAGTACGCATGTTCGACAAAGCAAAGAAGCACGCAGCCGAGCACGCCAAATTTGAAATTTGTTCAGGTGCATTGGGTTAGGCACGCGCCGTAGCAACTCGAGGGTGGAAGCACATGAGTCTAGCATTTTCTGCCTGATATCTTAGGATAGTATGGTCAACAGAATTATATAACCCTTTTAAGGTTCATGTATATATATATATATGCATACACATGTATATCTATTTCTATACATACATGTATCTAAGGTGCAGATTTACGGTAGTTATTCGAGTCTAAACCTTGCAACCGGTCAGAAGATGTCAGAAGGCAAAGCTGTGATCGTCACCGTTCCCCTGACGGTCCTTCAGCAGAAGATCCATTTCCAGCCACCGCTGTCCAGTGCCTTCCATGCGGCTTTGCTGCACTTGGAGGGAAGATGGCTTGCTGATGTGTGCTGTGCTCTATCGCCTTGAAAATAGCGCTTCTGTCATCAGGCTTCATTGAACCGTGCCTGCGCAGCAGACAAGCTCTTTGTGCGAGATGCCATCAGCCTTCATGGGCTAGCTGCGCGAGCTGCGTTGATGTTGCGTCGTTTCGAGGCTTTCAGATGGGGGACGTTGCCAAGCTGTTCATAAAATTTAAAGTTGGGGAATCTCCCATGGGCCACTTGCCTGAAGAGATTGCAAGCGTGGCAAAGCTGCCCATGAAGTCGTAATTAAGTGTGGTTAGGCCTCCACAGGCTAAGCTGTTTGGCGAGTTCTTGCAGAAAGCTTAACCTCATTAAGTGAACCTCCTACACCTGTTCGCGCAGGCAGTGGCACGTACTTGATCTCTCAGTTGGTATCGCAGACGTCACGAAGCCTCCTCTATTATTGCATCCGTGCCTCGGCGCCCCTATAAACCTCGGCTCTCGGCGGGTGGTTAAAGAAAAAACCCATTAAAAAAGGCTTATAAGCCCAAAAAATTCCCTAGGGGAAGCAGCCGCAACCGCAGCCGCCAACGTTCCTTCAGTGTGCCTTGCCGGAACGTTGGTGTCTCTGATTATTGTTCTCAACAAAGAGTCGAGCCAAACGCACACACTGAGAATGTGCCGAGCAAAGGACACTGACTTGCTTGCTGTCCGGCCCGTCCTTTGCAGAGGCAGGGTAATGACGATCCATTTCCTCTAGACCTGAAAGATGAAAAACAAACCCAAGGCATCATGTTCTGAAAAGCTAGTCGACCCTTTTGTTCTGGAAGTTTTTTGATGACGCTGCAGGATTCAGCCTTTTAGCCGTATTGAAGCTTCAGGTGTCCACTTGTGAGTCTGACCCCTTGAGCTTACGCTTCACGGGTCTTGAAAGCGGGGGAGGGGGGGGTGGAGTGAGGGGTCGGAGCCCCCGAAAGCTCACAGAAGTCCTGATGTGAGAGCGACCTGAATCATCCTGAATCAATCTTCCCTAAACCCTAAGCCCTAAACCCTAAACCCTGGGAGGCCCTGAAGTTGAACCAGAGCCAGGAGGCGTTGCGGGCCCGTGTTGTGGAAGAGCTGTTGCAGATGCAGCTGGGCTGGCTATGGCTGGTCAAATGAGGGTTTCCTGGTCAAGTGAAGGAGCTGTGAGTATGCTAAGGTTCCCACAGATGCAGCCGACGGCTGTAGAAGCTGTGCTGCTGGTGTCGTTCTCCCGGGACCCTTTCGTCCCTCAGCAGCAAAGAGAAAGCTCAGCAAAAAGGCATATCAGAACGACAGATGCAAATCAGGTTCTGGGATCATGGACCTGCGGGAAGGCGGCTGCGTTTGAACGAGCTTTCAAGGAAAGCCCTGAAGCAACTCTCGCAAGCAGGTGGGCTCCAGCAGCCAAGACTTCAGCATCTACGAGCCCAAGCCACGACGCTTGGCTGGAATCGCAGCCTTGACAGATGCCTTTTCCAGTTCTCCTAAGCAACCCCACAATCCCCAAGACGCCCTGAGCCCTGAAACCAGACACGAAATGCGTGTGTTCCTCGATTTCGTCCCTGCGGAGTATCACAAACGTTGTTGGCTAGGCGGGTGGCAAAAACAAGCCCCCAAGCGCTAAAGGGTACTACAGTACTATAGAGTCCTTATACACATTCTGTCACTGCAAGCTGAGCACTCCAGGCTTGGCCTTCGCCGGCGAGCACACCTGTCGCCTGATGTATGGCACAGTGCAGGCCCGTTGTTGAGTCCAGTGCCAGTCCAGGACGTCACTCGGACGTGTGCCGAGAAGTGTGCAGAAGCGGATGCTTCGAGCAACGCAGGCTGCCGTGGTCTCTGGCGCGCGTGCTGCGCACCAAGCCTCTTCGGCAGCAAGGTCTCGCAAGTCAGCCAGAAGGATTGTGGCAAGGCTGGCTCTTGAGGGGGCAGTGGACCCTGCAGCAGAGGTCTTGGCTGGAAGACCTCACACGGCAGCAAACGATGATTGGCCTTACTTCAACAAGGAACTGCAACTCGCAAAGGGGGGCAGGCAAAAAGGGCCGCCATAGATGTGCCAGGTCATTGCGTGCTGAGTGCAGAACTGTGAGTCGCATAGGGCACCCTGGCCATCCCCCAAGGTACTCGCTCTGCGTGGCTCAGCTGATAACCGTTTGAAAAGGATTTTGCCCCCCATTTTGTGCACTCCCCGGGCTGTGAGGATGAGCTTCCGAACGCATGGAGAGATGCACCTTGGTGGCAGGGGCACAGATTTGGTTCAGGGTCTTTGTGGGCCGCTTATAGGGCTTAGGTGCCAGCCAGAACTGCCAGAACCCGCCACAAGAAGGGCCATGTTGCGCTTAGTCCGTTGAGCCTTCGTGCCGTCAGGAGCATTGCGGAGAATCCTGCCTCAATCTCTGGCCACCCCTGCCAGACACTGTTCCAAGCCTGTTTCAACACTGGCAAGGCCGGAGGCTTGTTCTGTGAATGCGACCAATAGGGTTTAGGGTTTAGGGATGCATTAATGCCGACCTTGAGCCGCAGACAGGCATGACGAAAAAGGCACGCCGCTGCTGGGGCAGACTCGGCTGGAGGTCGCTCTCCTGGGCGCGGCAAGCGAGGAGCCGACATCACGGGCTCTTTGCAACGCTCGTCACATTAGTGGCATCGCAAAATTGAGGGAATCCGGGGCTTTCTATCAAACTTCGGGCTCTCATCGTAAGAAGAGCACGACAACAACTGTTAAAAGACATGCCAGGAAGCCGGCCTCGAGCTTTAAGACGTGGCTGCAGCTGAGCTCTGCTGCCGCTCGGCGCATGTTTTTTTGCAGGGCGCATGAGGAGCCGACGATAGAGAACACCACTTGCGACAGCTCTCGTTTTTTCGAAAACCCCTTGGCAGCCAAGGAGCAGGAAGCAGCCGCCTGCGTGGGTTTCGCGGAAGAAACGTGGAACGCAACCTGGCCGCATTGCCTTCGCCACAGCTGCAATCCAGGGAGCCATGGCCAAGTGCCCTCGAAGGAAAGCCATCCTCTTGCACCGATCTTTCCTTCACTCGTTTCAAGAGCACCTCAGGACGCATCAGGGGAGCTGACGGAGATCATCCTGTGCAGATCAGGATCTCCCCACTTTCAGTTGTGGGATTGCTTGGCCCAGAGCCAGCAGCGGGATTGGCACCTCGTCCTCAGTAGGATCAAACCTTTCTCACCGAATCCTGGGGGACAGCCAGAGCTCGAAGCAGTTAAGGCGAGAGTTGGGCTTCAACCGAGCCACGCTGCCTCCCGCCTACAAAAAAAGCAGCATCATGGCTCGTCCTCATAAAGCGCAGAAACTCAAAATCACTCTCTCTGAGGAATGAAGAGGTTCCAAGTGCCTTGGCCTCCTGGCTGCTCAGAGTCCGGTGCAATAAGTTGAAGGCCATGGGCTGTGGTCGAAGCCCCCCGTTCAGGCCACAGTCAGTTGGAGCAGACTGACCCCTCTGCAGCGGAGAGCGGCCATCCGCATCGGCTATCGCCCATGGATGTGGTGAGCCTGTTTGGCTTGCTGCGCGCCCCAAAGTGATAGCGGCTGGTCGGACTGCCAAAGGAGCAGCCCCCTTTAGCACAGAGCAAGAGGACGAACAAAAGCTGCCGCCGCCTGCTCGCCCCCGCCCCCCCAAGTTTTTTTTTAGGAAGCCAGCAAACTTCGGCAGGTGTGCTCCGCGTCATTGGCCCACGCCTGGGCAAAGTTCGAGGCAAAACAGCGGGCTTGGAAGGAAGAGTCGCGCTGGCTGGTCTTGAGCAACATTGGAGGCTTCAGAAGCCCACCCGCTGATGTACCTGCTAACTACTGCTCCAATCTCTATGAAAGTCGCTTTGCAAACAGTGTACTGTATACCTCAAGAACCCAAACCTGCTGTTTTTTGTAGGTTCTTGTTAGAATATCCCTATCTAAGTCTTGTAGGTTCTTAAGGTATGCAGATTCCCGGATCGAGAATGCATCGTTGGAGCTCCCAAGGCCCAGGCCTTTTCTTGCGAGCACGCTCGCTTTGCCCAACAACTTGCAGCGCGCGGCGCACACAGGATTACGCTGAGTGTGCCCATGGATCTGTTCTTGGACCGCCCACGCTCTGCACAGTAGTGCACAGTTATGAAGATGATATCGCGGGCTCTAGCGTCATGATGCACGCCCTGTTTCACACTGCGGGAGTGGCGGGGAGTTGTGGGACAGCGAGCTACACAACAAAACCCATGCAAAAACCCTGTTAACCTGTCTGTGTGACTTTGAAAGCTATGGGCTAAGAGCCAAGACAGCATTCTAGCTGCGCTACTGAACCCCTTTTCTCCCCTAAGCCCTAGAAACCCTGAACCCTATAAACCCTAAATAAACCCGCACATGAGCCTCATTTGCCAGGCAGGACGACCGAGAGATCCGTCTCCTGGAGAAGGAGGAGGAGCAGCAGAGATCATGCACAATTGCCCCGTGAGGGGTATAATATCAGTATCTATATATATATATATAACTACTATCATATATATATATATATATATATATAGTTGATGTATATGTATTTGTATATATATATATACGTGTATGAGAGATGGATGTATCAAATGTATAGCATAATATATACAGCACGTATATCTTGAGCTTGGTGCTTTCTGGAGACGGCCAGCAGCTAGAAGATCTAGAGCCTGCTCTTTTGAAGTTGACATCCCCGCAGCCACGGTTTGCTCGGCCATGATGCCAGCGCGGATGCGGCCAAAGTGCCATGAGGTCGAGGAAGTCGCGGAGCCCGCAGCGCAGGCTCGGGAAGTCGAGCAGCCTTCCTAACATCAAGAAGGCGTACCTTGCGAAGCACCACAGGAACCCGAAAATTGGGGTCATGTACCCTATACGCTACTACAACTCCTGTTTAAGGTAAGATATGAGCCATATAAAGACCCTAAGCTTAAGGTTCAAAATTGGTCCCCAAGGTATGTCGCGCCTCTGCAGCTTTGCTCCGTGGACCTCCATGCCAAGACTTTCTCGATCAAAGATATCAAGAAAGGCGCAGCTGCTTGGCAGCACCGGACATGGGGTTCTGTTTCTTCGACATAGCCTGGTACCTCTTATTACTACACTGCTATGTCACTATATTACTACATCACTATACTAAATATCTGTGTATATATATATATATATATATATGTGACTCTGTGCTAAGGTATCTCAAGTAGCTATTTAGGGAATCCCAGCCCGAGGTCGCCGGCCGGGGAAGCCAGCGGCTGCCCTTCATGGCCTTCGAGCGAGGTGTCGAGTGGGAGCAGCCGGGAGCCAAAGCGACGCCTCCGCCACGACTCTGGGTTTAGGGTTTAGGGTTTAGGGGTTTGTAGGGTTTGTAGGGTTTAGGGGTTTAGGGTTTCGGGTTTGGGGTTTGTAGGGTTTAGGGTTTAGGGTTTAGGGCTTGTGCTTTGGGATTTGTTTATTTTTTTTACCCCCCCCCCCTGTTTTCTTTATAAGGGAGCCTATTCATAGGTAATTTTGAAAGGGTGAAAAGCACAACTCAGGACTGCCCTCTTTGAGCCGCATCATGCATTCTATCCAGAGCCTTGGGGAGCAAGCGAACCCCCCAAAATTTGGGGGTCCTAGACCCTATAGACTACATACAATTCCTCTTCAGGTAATACTTTAGTATGAACCCTGAACCCTATAATTTAGGCTCCCTTTTTTGGTCCCTCTTAAGGAGCATGCAGTTCTCCGACCAGAGCCTGTCGGCGATGAGCAGCGGGAGCCTGCGCTCGAACCCGGCCTTCGGCGGCTCTGGGCCCTACCGGGGAGGCCCACGCCTCCCCGTGAAGCACAGCCACTTCGTAGTGGAGTAGGTAACCCTTTTTTGGGGGCCTTAGAATCCCTTTATAATCCCAAGGGCCTTAGAATCCCTATTAATAATTCCAAGGTGAACCTTTAGGGTCCGGTAGGATACCGGACTACTAAGGCAAGAAGAGGCTGCAGGGCCTCCTCACCAAGCCGGCGTCGAGGCATGGCCGCTCCCCAGGGGCCACGAAGACCGACCGGCCGCCCTCGAAGAACCGGAAGCGCGCCGGTTGGGCCGGCGTGGAAGCCCATGAGTTTCGGGTGGACACCGTCGACCTCGAGGACCCCGAGCCGGAAGAGCCCACGCCGAACCGGAAAGAGTCGGTGGTCTCGGAGACGGCCTCCAGTGATTCCAGCTCTTCCTTTTCCTCGGACTCCTCAAGCGTGCCTTGGCCGGAAATATCTGTGCATCTTTTACATGGAATCGAAGAACATGTGCAGCTTGCCTTTGGCTCACAAGTCGTCCTTCCAGGATTCCTCGAGCGATCTGGGCTACGACAGCGAGGAAGAGGAGCGCAAGAGGCAGGCTTACTCCAAGCGGACATCAGGCCTGACCCGCAGAATGTCAGCGTTTGCGCCTTGTCCTGCTAAGCAAGGCATCAGCCGCAGGGTTTGGGCAAAAGGGCTTAGGAACGAACATGTTATACGGCGCATTCCCAACAAGCTCCGGCCGTGGAGACCTGAGGCAATGATGCTACCTTTGCTCGATTCCAACAACCAGCCAGTTCGCCGATCCTCTGTGGCAGAGGCGAGGAGTTGAGTGTGGGGTGGGACCAGGTGGTCACCAGGTCCCCTCAACTTAATGAATGAATCATGGTTATGGTATAAGAATAAAAGGCAGCAAGCACGTTATCGGCTCGTTGAGGCGTTCTTGAAGAACCTCGAAGAAGATGGGGATGATGGAGGCAACGACGAGCTCGACTTCCCCTGGAGTGACGAGGAATGCCGTGGCTTGCTGTAAACGTGATAAAACGTTTTAGGGGTGATAGGGGGGTTTAGATTGCTATAGGGTCTAAACGCTTCAGAACCCCGGAAGAATTCCGGGATTTGGGCCCAAGATGCCCAAGTTTTTGCACGTCCTCGGCTCGAAATGAATGGCCGCGAGTCCTCGACTGCCTTTGTTGTGAGCGGCGCAGCCATAGGTTCTGAACACCCTGAGACGGGCAAGAAGACCCTAAACTTTGGCCCTAAACCCCAAACTCCACAGCGGGTAGGAAAAAGCTGCAAAGCCGAGGCAGTGTCTTCATCAAGTTCGACACAGACACCGCCACCTGCCATGTCATGTGGGCCAAGAAGTCTGCACAGAAGCATTGAACAAGGCTTCCTGTGCTCTCCATCTTCGACCCTGCCATCCTAAGGACGGTGAGGTGGCCACCGAAGAGTTGGAGCTGATGCTCAGGTATATGGGCTGCGTTCTGAGACCCGGGGAGATCGAGAGGCTCGTCAAGGACATGTTCAGCTATGCGACCGTCAGCTGGGAGGAGACTGTGTCCCAGCTCTGTGCCTCTTCTACTGGGCTCTGAGTTCTCTGAACTAGGTGGGCTTCTTGGGGGTATGTTTGTTTTGCATTTTTCCCTCATTATTGGATGTAAGAGGATCATGCTTGGGAGCTCCCTTTTTTCAGAAGCTGTTTATGAAGGCCATCCCCGGTGACTTTGCTTGTTGCGCCAACTTGGGGTGCAGAAAAGCGGGCGCCAGGAGTGGATGAATTTCTTGGAGAGATATCGGGAGGCACAGACATGTGGCTCATATGCTTGTCGGACGTCCACTGTGGGGATTCAAAGTGGGTTTAGGGTTTAGGGTTTGGGATCAAAGCGTGTGCCACAGGTTGATGAGCAGTACCTGAGAGCGGAGTTCGCAGCTGCAGATAATGACCACAACGGGGTCCTCGACGTCCAGGAGCTTCGCGCGCTCTTGACCAAGCTGGGTTACGTCACGGAGGCCTCTAGCCCTAAACCCTAAACCCTGGAACCCTAGAACCCCAGACCCCAGACCCCAGACCCCAGACCCCAGACCCTAAACAAAACTCTTTAGCAATCCAAGCCTTCGCTTCCAGCCTTTCCTTTCCGAGGCGCACACGGTGCAAGAGGCTATGGACACAATCGGGTGTGGAGCCACAGGCACTGTGCCTGGCCTGAAAAGTTTCGGGGTTGAAAGGGCTCATAGGCTGGCTTCTACAATTATCGCTGGCTTCTACATTTTCGGGTACCCGTTCTAAGAAAGTCCTTAGAAAGGGAAGTGGGTGATATTTGGGGGTACATGAGGGATACACCCTCTTTGGGATGGGAAGCCCCCCCTCCCCCCCCCCCCCCCCCCCCCCCCCCCCCCGCCCGCCCCCCCCAGGGAAAGACTGCTGCAAGCTGCAAAGCTCCTGCCACATAGGGGGGTTTCCGAAATTAGGGGTACCTTGGGTCCTGATGATAGGGGAATCCAACTTGTTTGGGGTCCATGTTTGGGACACCATGTAAACCCCCATATGTGCGTGCTGGATGGTTGGAGCTTTTCTCGGCCGAGGTCAGCCTTCGGAAGTTCGAGAAACTGCGGGAGCATCTGCGGTGCACTGAAGGCTTTGCAGCCTTAATCCAGCAAAGTAAAACCCTAAACCAAAAAAGGATCCTATTTTTAACGAATTTAAGGTGTGCTCCTTATAACTCAGGGGTATTGGCCTCTTGGGGAACTATAAGGTAGCCCCCTCCCTCAACCCAAGACCCTCCTGCCTTCAGAGCTCACCAGGCCTGGCGAAAGACGACGTCAAAGAGCTTCGGGAGCTTTATGACCGCATGGCAAGGACAGCAAAGGCGCAGCTTAGTGTGGATGTCAGTGGCCGAACCCTAAAGCCTATGAAGCCTATGAACCATGTAAACACCATATATATATATATATCCATAATCCCTAGAAACCCTAAACCTATAAACCCTGTAAACCCTGTAAACCCTTTTAGCCCTATAAACCTGGCAACCCATGCCCCAAAGCTGTTGCCGCCATGCAAGGCCCAAAGCAGGTCTCGAAAGGTGGACATCGGCGCCTTGGGACGGTACCATCGTTAGGGGCTTTGTAGTACAATCACAGGATTGCGCTCCCTAAGCCCTAAACCCTAAACCCTGAACCCTAAACCCTAAACCCCAAACCCCAAACCCCAAACCCAGCAGGGCTCGGTGTGAAAAGCTTCGTGTCTCGGAAATGCCCCCACCTGGCTTAAAGCCTCCAAAGCGCGGCTCTAAACCCAGACTAAGGAGCTGGCAGCCAGAGTGACATTGCCAAGAAGCTCATCGCTGAAACCCAAGAGATGCCGGTGGAAGATGTGTCCCGCCTGGTGCAGCGACCAAGCTGAAGCCCTGGACTTTTTTTGGGGGCTACGGTGTTAGTGCTTTGGGTCCTTGCTACAAGGGGGTGCCACATTTTGAGATAGGAACCCCCCCCCCTCCTCCCCAAAAAAAGGGACCACAGCTTAGAGACTTCGACACCCTTGTGTCGATCCTGTGAGGTACCTGGGCTACAGCATCAGCGCCGAGAAGCTTGAGGCGATCGCGCAAGAAGTGGACAACGACTCAAGTGGATACATCAGCTTCCAGGAGAGACTCCCCCCCCCCCCAAAGCTTCTTGGGATACTGCAATGACTTATTTTGTTAGCATACTTTGCATGACGTTCATAAGATCATATAATCAGAATACTCGTATAGTACCATAGTAAAATCGCATAATCTGGCCTTGAGAAATAGGTTCTCATGTATCTCAGATGGCACAAGATCGGTCGGCTGTGTCGCCAACCTGCGCCCTGATTTTCAGGAGCTTCTCAAGTTGATTCGGAGGGTCCGCGACGCCGAGAGAGAGGCCATCGCCTCTGTTTTCGATCTCTTGGCCGAAGATGGCTCCCCACTGCTGCTACAAGATCTGCCCCGTGCACTTGTAGAGCTGAAGCGACTTGCCTGCCATGCGACGCATTTGGCTAAAAAGTGCTAGATCCTTCGAGCTGCGGTTTCTACCTAGCGGATCACAGCCACCATGATGATCATGACAATGACTGTTTGCTTCAAGGTATTTCGCATCAGATGACCTGATCTTCTCCATCCTGGACGAACTGTACCCGCTGGATACGCAGAGCTGCATGACCCAAGATGAGATAGTGCCGTGGCAGCATGCGTGCTGCAAGTAGTCAATAGTTCCCAAGTCACGGAAGCTGAGGCAACTTTCTTGCGCGAGTTCCGTGAGAAGGAGGGCCTGACGCAGCAGGAGACGGCGGACATCCGTGAGGCGTTCGATCATCAATGCAAGGTGGGCTTGCATCCTTCGAGACTTCGAGACCTGTGATATTTGGGAGTTTCCGAAATTAGGGTTTAGGGTTTAGGGTTTAGGGTTTAGGTTGGGGTATTCATGACAAGGGAATCCTACTATGTGGGGGACCATTTTAGGGGTCCCTGAATTCGTAGACCCCCATTTGTTGACCAGCGTCACGCGTTGGAGCCTCGACAGGTCACATCGCAGCGGAAGTTCGTCCAACAGCTGGAAGATCCCAATGTCAACGTTGCTAGTCCCAAGCTGCCTGGCTACAGTCATGGACAAGGCTGACACACAGAAACCCCAAACCCCAAACCCCAAAAACCCAAACCCTAAACCCTAAACCCGAAACCCTAAACCCTAAACTCCGAGCCCTAACTCTGAACCCTGAACCCTAGCATCTGCAGGGATGGCCTTTGTGAGTCTCCTGAGTGAGCATACCTGCATGGGCCATTTTTACCCTCTAACCGCTTAACAAGGCCCTTTATAGACAAGGGGGATTTTAAGGCCTAATATCCCTAAACCCTAAACCCCGAACCCTAAACCCGAAACCCGAAACCCGAAACCCGAAACCCGAAACCCGAAACCCGAAACCCGAAACCCTAAGCTAGCTGGAAAGCATGGGGGGGGGGCAGCCCAGGACAGCAGCACCGCCCCCGAGGGAGAATTCGGCGTCGACGGCGAAGCTCAAACCGGCCAGCCAGAAGGTCACGGTGCTAGCCAGCCCTGCGCCGGGCCAAGATCTCACGTGGGTTGGGGGTTTGAGGTTTGGGGTTTGGGGTTTAGGGTGTAGGGTTTGGGGTGTGGGGTTTAGGGTTTAGGGTGTAGGGTTTGGGGTGTAGGGATGAAACCCTCAGCTTGGCCCTAGAAAGCCCGAGAAGGCCTTTCAATACACCCTGCCGAGTGGCTTCGTGTCAGCTGTGCGCGGGTGAAAGAAATGGACCCTGCAAACCCTATATGAACTCCATGATTCCGAGGAAACCCTAAACCCTAAACTCTATGAACCCTATGAACCCTATGAACCCCCCACACACTGCAAAGTTCCTCTGATCTTCACTGGGGATGCAAGATCGCCCAGGTCGCCTCCCCCAAAGCGAGCTCCTCTCCACGACCGAACAGCCCGTTCAACTTCGAAGCAGCAGTTGCAAGTTTAGGGTTTAGGGTTGGTTCGGATCGGCTGTAGGACAGCTTTTTAATGTCCAGCCCTAAGTATGGGGCACCCCCCCCCCCCCCCGAGTTCCCGACGTGGCCTAAGGAGAGTGCGCCCATCGAACAGGCACTCGACCCGCTTCAAGCGCTCCGTGCCTGCATCCTACAGGGTTTAGGTTTTAGGGTTTAGGGAAGACCCAAAACTAGCTTGGGGTGATAGGGGTTATAAGCTTACATAGTGTGATACATCCTGAAGACCCCAAACTAGCTTGGGGTTTAGAGGGTTTATCTAGGGTTTGTAAGGCTTCTAGGGTTTAATAGGGTTCATAGGGGTTTTTAGGGTTTACAGGGTTGCAGGGAGGCTCGCGCCCACCCTCTCTTGTTTCCTTCTCCGGTGTATCACTCTTCGTCATGCTGCGAGGGCTCATTTGCGCCCCCGGGATACTCTGAAATGAGGCCCCGCCCCTCGGAACGCTCAAGCGTTTTGCTTTTCTATGGGCCTTCCTACAAAAAGCCAACGACGATGCATCTCTCGTGGAGAGTGTTGCATGTCCCAGTAAGGAGCCGGGTGATGCGATGGTTCAGCTTCGTGAGGCCCTTCCAGGAAGCCATGGCCTTAGTCTCCGATTTTGGGGTTTGAGAGGAGGGTTCGTAGGGCTACTCTCGGGTCTGGGAAGCCAAAGGCTTCAGGGCAGTCTTCAAAAAGGGTTTTGTAGGAATTTGGGTCTCGTGTCGCAGCTGCGGCCTACATGGGCCTGGGATGCTTCGAGGGAGGCTCAAGAAAAGGCCCAAGGCGCATCGAACGTGGCTCAGGAGGTTCTCGTCCAGCAAAAGAGGTCATGTACCAAGAGTTTGCGACAGGTACCCCTATGAAAAAAAAAAAAAAAACAAAAAATAATGCGATACCCTTTGAGAAGCAGGATCCCAAGAAAGGTTTAGGGTTTCAAGGCTCCAAAAGGCAAAGTCTGACATTTGCACAGCATGAGGACCTTTACTCCGTTTTGCACTTCGTCATTTGTCATCTCAGATATGTGGACACCTGGCTGTCTTTCCAAGTTCTCTTCGCGCATACTGCTTTTGAGATCTTTGAGCATACCCTCTATGATGTCACTGTCAAGCTATACAAAGCATTCCAGAAAGTAGTGTCCTATCAAGTTGTGCCTGAAGCTTGGTGCCGCGAAGTGGCGACTCTCGCCCTGCAGTCATAGGCACTGTGGTGTGGGGGCGGGCTGGGCAGAAAGGGCAGCAGTCGAGTCCCTTGTGAAAAAAGGCTCCAAAAAGCTTCCCATGTGGGTGGCTGTCAAGATTATGATCCCTTTTGGGGTACCCGAAATATTGGGTGCCGTATCGGAATAGGGATCCAAAAAGGGACCATAATGTGGACAACCACCCATGTGCCCAGAGGTGCAAGCCTTGGTTGAGCAGTTCGACCTCGACGGAACCGGAAAGCTCGAATTCGAGGGGCGCCTTTGGACAACTGGGGGGGTGGGGTCGGGCTGGGGGGTATAGGGGGGCAGTAGCGGGTAGCAGGGGGGCAGTAGGGGGTAGTGGGGTAGCAGGGGGGTAGCAGGGGTGTAGCAGGGGTGTAGTAGGGGGGTATAGGGGGGGCGGAGGGGGCGGGGTTCGGGTTTCAGGGTTTCGGATGCAACCAAAAAAAATAGGGGTTTAGGGCTAACCTTAAGAACCGCAAGCCCACTTTTTGGTAGAGTCTTATCGTATAACTCCCCTTCTAGGAATCTTAGGAACTCTAAAAACAAGGTAGGTTTTGGGGTTCTTATAAGGAGGGTTTGGGGCTTAGGGCGGGGGGTTTGGTGGTTACTCCTGAGTTGAGATACATCTGGCAGTTGGCGCTTTAATCCCTGCGTAGTCGTTTCAGTTTCTGCGGAACTTTGAACATGTCGAGGGCCCCCAAACCTAAGCCCCAAACCCCTAAACCCCTAAACCCCTAAACCCCCAAACCCCCAAACCCTAAACCCTAAACCCGTCAGTCCCTTCTTGCCCTTCTTTGAGTCCATGCGCCGAAGGTTCCTGAAGCTCATGCGCGGCTTCGTCCTGGCAGCTCAGCTTCTGTTCGGGCTCTTCAGGTCTTCAGGGTCTTCGGGGTCTTTGGGGTCTTCAGGGTCTTTAGGGTCTTTAGGGTCTTTAGGGGTTTAGTTGGGGTCTTTTGGGTCTAGGGTCTTCAGGGTTTAGCGTCTAGGGTCTTATTTATGGTTTAGGGTATTGAGGGTCTTTCGGGTTTACCTTAACCACCCACAACCTACTTTTTTGTAGGAGTTCCTATTCTAAACACCCTGACAGCATTCTTGAATGCCCTACAAAACAGGTCGGTTTCGGGTTCTCTTAAGGGTTTTTACGGGCCCAGCCTGGCCCGTCGGTTGCCCACTGCACCAAGGAAGAGCGAGAGAAGCAGTGGAATGTCTTCAAGATGCTGGACAGCCGAAACACTGGGCATGCGCGGGACTGAGTGGATAAATTTCGAGGTGCTCGGAATATGGCGGGCCCCGTGCGGCTGCAACTCTAATCCGTTCATCCCCTTTGCCACAATCAAGCAACCAGACAACAGGACATCCCCGAAAGCGTTTTAAGTTTCAAGAAGGCAGCCAAGCCTTAAGACTGGATGCAGCAACACCATCGCAGCATCACGAAAGACAAAAACCATAACACTACCTCCCTGATCAGAGTCTGGTCATGTCCCGCCCTGCTTCTTGTGGCAGGTCTTGGAACAGAAAACGCTCCTCCTTTTCACGGGACCGAAATCAGGGACTGTCTGCTGACGCCAGCTGCCCCACTACGTCTCCAAGGGAACGTCGAGGGCATCGCGAGCGGGCTGGAAATTAACATGGCCCACAACAGAGCACCGGGCATGGTCAGAAAAATGTCCCGCAGAATCCGTTCTGCCATAACCCCCCCCCCCCCCCTGCCTTGAAATCAAGCATCTGCGTTGAATCGGAGACATGGAGACGATCTGGCGCCGCCTGCCACTTCGGGGACACCCTCCGTTGGCTGAGCAACAAAAATTGACAAAGGCCGTGTACATGTGGCGTGCGCGAGGTGCTGAGATATAGACGGTGCATCCCTGAATGTATCTCTACAGCAATGTTTGCATTGCTACTCGGCCGAGGTGCCTGTAGCAAGGCTTCCATATGCCCTCTCGAGACTTGGCTTGTGTGGTATCCTGGGCTAACTCTGGTAATTCGCAACGCCAAGGCTGTATTCTGGTGGTGTGTGCGTGTTGCTGCGGCTGACTCGCTTGCAGAACGGCTTTGCTGTACCCTAAACCCTAAACCCTAAACCCTAAACCCTAAACCCCAAACCCTAAACCCTAAACCCTAAACCCTAAACCCTAATGTTAGAGTATTGCTGTGGATAGTCGGGTGGCAAAAAAATGTTAGAGTCCCTGTAACAAACCCCCCCCCCCCCAATCTTGTGTTGGTCCCCGGGGTTTGGAGGGGTGGAAAAAAATTGCGGGGTGTCAATTATGAGGATTCTGGGGGTCTGGGGTCACCTGATACCTGCTTTCTCTGAAGAAACAGCCCTGAAACAGCAGTTTCTCGCAGCTCTGGAGCTGCAGCAATCTCAGAAGACAAGCAATCTCAAACGAGATCTATTCTCTAAAGACTGAGCCTTGGAGCTCTTTCAAGCCAGCTCAGCTGAAAAGTCTTCTTTGCAATGGAACTCTTAAGCCATTTTCAGTAAAATTTTCAATTCCTGGCCAGAAAAATTTTTACAAATACCACCCTATTATTATTATCACCGGACCCCCCTATATAGACTTGTTTACATACATCGGCCCGAAAACCTCCCGTAATGGAAAGTAGTCTTCGGCTGGGGCCCTCTGGCCCGGCGAATATTACTATTACCACCCTAATTCAAAAAGCGACTCTCACATTAAACCCTAAACCGTAAACCCTAAACCCTAAACCCTAAACCCTAAAGCAGAAACCCTAAACCCTAAACCCTTTCCTTAGTAAGGAAGTTGTATGACGACACCAGCTCTGGCATGACCAAGCGGGGTGAGCAAGCAGCGCGCATGGCCGGCTTCTCACTTCTGGACACGCCCCTCGGCAGCTCTTTGGGCAGCTGTGCACTACTCGTATGTGTATACATATGGGTGGTTGTCAAAATTATGGTCCCTTTTCGGATCCCTAGTATAATGCGGCACCTAATATTTAGGGTACCCCAAAAAGGATCAAGATTTTGACAGCCACCCATATGTATGTATGTGTATGTGCATGTGCATGTGTATGTACATGCTGTGCCGATTGCCGAACGCCCTAAACTTGTTCAAACTCCGAAAACCCTCACATTTTCGAGAGTTGGCTTCAGTCTTGCCAAGGAAAAGTCTCCTAAACCCGAGAGGCCTCCCCCCCCAAAAAATACTCCCCCCCAAACAAACAACAAATACCATATTCCTGGCAATATTATTCCCGGAACCCCGAGGCGCCCTAATTTGGTGACCCCTTCTTTCGGAAACTGACTAGGAAGAATGCTGTCTCACGATCAGCCTTTGAGCTCTTCTGTCGTTATGTCCGACGCTGGCCAGCAAGATGCATCTTTTTGCTCTTGACCTCGTTTGCCAAGTGAAGGACGACGATAGCAATACTGAACAGTAGCAGCCGCATGAGTCGTAAAACTCGTAATGCTTGGAATCATGGAAATAGTAATTGTAGCAATAGATTTTGTAGCGGCAAGCTCAGACCCGAGACGAGGCAAGATTCTGCTCCAGGACATTCGGCAAAATGCGTGCTACACTCCAAACGAGGCAGGGCACGCGGGGAGCCACACTGGCACTTCATTGCACGTCCTTGTTGCGTGAGCTATGCCAGCTCTCATCAGGTCGTGGCATTGCGCGACTGCTTCCAGCGCTTCGACAAAGATGCTCGATATTGAACGTATGGTCACAAGCCGGAACTTGCAATGGCACCCTAAAGCCTAAAAACCCAAAAAAACCTATAAACCCTATAAACCCTCTCAACCCTAACACCTGCTCGGCGACCGCTTGCCAGGACAAGAGTGGCACGGTGGAGAACAGGGAGCTCGCCAAGATCATCGCGGAGTACTTTCCTGAGGCGACCTCAAAAGTAGGTCTCCAGAAGCTCTGTCTTGAATTGCACAAGTACCAGAAATCTGATAAACCCCTGCAGAAGATCCAGAGGTAACTCCTCGAAACACAATGAAAAGAAGCCTGACATGGGCACCTCTCCCTAAACCCTAAACCCCACGGCACCTTTCCACACATGCTTCTGGCTCTTTCTGCAGGCTACGAAGTCCAAGGAGCCTTGGGTCGCAGAGCTGTATCAACTGCATAGAAGACACCATGCGGGGGGTGGGGAGTTGAGGGTTTAGGATGTTTAGGGGGCAGCATGTTTGCTCCGGGTTGCGAACAGGATCTGAGCATCTGAGTGGGCCTGCATGGAGGCACTGATCTGGCAAAGTCTCATAAAATCAAGAATCCAGGCGGCCCCCAGCAACTCAGCACCCCAAACCCGAAACCCTAAACCCTAAACCCTACAATCTGTGCTTCTTTGAACGCATCCGTCAGCCTGACCCGAGGAAGGGCGAGCCGAGGTGCAAATCATCCTCAAGGAGTCTCCTATGGGGCGGCCCTAAACCCTAAACCCAAAACTTTAAACCCTAAACCCTATGGGGGGGTCCTCAAGGGGCCTTCTGAGAGGCATGTCTTGGTAGCCCAGTGGTACCCTTTGCCCTTTTTTCGGTTTAGGGTTTAGGGTTTAGGGTTCAGGGTTCAGGGTTTAGGGTTTAGGGTTTAGGGTTTAGGTTCCCTTGTAAAGTAGAATCTGGTTACTGGGCTACGAAGAAGTAGATTTAGAGAGCTTTTTGCCCAGGGCTCGAAGTTCGGCACAAGTTGGGTCTTCAAAGGCTTAGCTTCCCTTGGTTTCCTGGCCGTGGTAGGATGTTGATCAAGATGGTAGTGGCCGACTCTCCTTCAGCACCCTCCTGGTTCTGATGCGAAGATGCGACGACATCCGCGATGAGAGGGCTTCCTGACACCACTTACTGCCATGAGATCTGCTTGCAGCTGCCTAGCAGCCTAGCCACAACAGCCTAGCCACAGCGACCCCCCCCCACAAAAAAAAAAGAAGAACTGAGGATCTACAAATGGAGATGCCCCTTGGTTCGCACTGGTCACGATGGCTGCGCGGCTCACAGGCTTTGCTGTGCAGCTGCGGAGCCTGGGATGAGCCCCTGACTACTCCTTGTGTTTAAGCAAAGTGCCGTGCACATCAAGCGCTGAAACCCTAAACCCTAAACTAAACCCTCCTGGTGATGATTGAGGGATGGGGACGCCTCGGGGCCCTTTTTGCTTTCTGGTACACACGAGAGACCACGATTGTTCCCTGCGGAGTGATCTCAGAGGGGTCAGCTAGGCGGGTGGCAAAAAAAACCCTAAACCCTAAACCCTAAACCCAGGCAGGTGGTGCAGGAGCTGGACATGGACTACGAGGAAGTGGACGGTTTCCGGCAGAGCCTTGGCTCGGCTGAGGCTGAAAAACCGTCTCGAAACCCTGAAACTCCCCTAAACCCGAAACCCTAAATTTACTAAACAGCTAATGAGTACGGTAATGTACGGTAGGAAGGTCCTGTTTTTTCCTGGTGAGCGCAGTGACCCGAGGATCTTCGACCTGCATGCCAACTGGGCGGCTCGGATGCCCTCGTACAAACCCTACAAAAGCCCTTTCTCAGCTAAGCCCTCTACCAACCCTACATAAGCCCCCCATCAACCCTAACCGGGGGTTCAGGCGATGTGGGGTGGCGCATACTAGGCAGTCTGGAGCTCCATGTCTCAGTTGAAGGGTTGAGAAGGCATACTGGCCGCTTTCTGAGTTATATTTCTGCTGTGCTTTCTGTGCGAACCGCGGCCTTCATCGGTTGCACAGATAAATGGAACCTTGGAAGTAGTCTTGGGGGGAGGGCGGGGGGTAGCAGGGGAACCCATGAGCTATAGCCTGCGACCTTTCAGAACAGAGCCCTAAGATTTCGCATGCGCACATCTTGCAGCTGCGGAGGTCAAGGAGCTCACGTTCGACTCTCTTCTCACAATCATCAGCTGCTCGGCATTTTCTCTCATTTTGCTCAGCAGCTTGCAGCTTCTTGGTGTGGTTTAGGGTTTAGGGTTAGGGTTTAGGGTTAGGGTTTAGGGTTTAGGGTTTAGGATTCAGGGTTTAGGGTTTAGGGTTTAAAGTTTAGGAGGGTTTAGGGTTGAGGGTTTAGGGTTGAGGGTTTCGGGGTACACCTCAGGCCGCATAGCTGACATGAGCGAGGACGATGTCAGCCACCTGAGCGCGATGGTCAGGGAGGTCGCAGGGCTGCGCTTGCTTTAGGCGGATTGTTTTTGTGGGGGTTTTAGGGTTTGGGGTTTGGGGTTTAGGTGTGGGGGATGGGGCTTTTCTGTGCCTGTGCCCTTCCAGGTGCATCCCGAGCATCGGTTGCTGCTGCGGTTCCCTCACTTTCTGCAAGTGCTTCCTGGCAGCACCGGAAAAAAGAAGCCAGTGGGGGCAAACAAGCTTTGTCCGATCTGTGACAGTTCAACTCACAAGGATGCGCCGCCTGACAGACGAGAACACTGGGAACATCAACCACGCATGCGCGCGGGTGCTCAAGAAACAGCGGCTTGGTGACAATCTGAGTGGTCCTGTCCGAGTGTCTGGTAGACAGGGCGATGCTCAAGACAAGAATTCTGAAAATTGCAGTAATCCGAAACACTACACGTCGCCGACCTCGGACTGACCTAGCGCGCAAGAGCACTTCGTTCGTTCAGGATTTTGGATGGTTTTGGGGTCCTACAGGCATCTAAAAGGTTCCAAAGGCTGCTTTGAGAGGGTCCAAATAGCTGGCCTGGGGTTCAGGGAAAGGGGCGGTCCTAGCAGTTTCGACTCCCGGGAAGGGGGGGGGGGGGGGGCCGGCGGCAGCGGAGAGGGGCGGGGAGGGAATCAGGGGTCTCTAAGCGTGCACGCTTGAAGGTACCGTGGCTTTGCGGGGTGCCGCTCAATGACTCTTGAGGGACAATTGGGTGCAGCATACAGATATATAGAGATGAGGTGATGTTGCGTTTCGCTTCGAGTCGCTCTGCCTTTGCTGTTTTGAGGCAGACCCGTGCATCGATGCTGGCTGGGCCACCGACCTGATGGATCCCTTGGCATCTTGCAAATCCGAGAAGCAAGCTAGAACGGTTCAGGGTTTAGGGTTTAGGGTTTTATCTTCAAGCTGGAGTAGAGGTTGCTAGGATTGTGCAGCCCAAATCTTGGGCCAGCATGGCGTCGAAGTGCGAATTTGAAATTTGGAAGCCGCCTGCTGCCAACATTTTGCTACGAGTCTTGTTCTACTAGGTTTCTCAGAGTTAGGCCGGCTGTATCACCCATTTGGCATGAGTCTATCCCACAACTCAATTCTCTCTCTTTGCCATTGGTACTTTACAGGGGAGGCAGACTCAAAGTGTTTCATGCGAGCGACTGAATCCGAAGGCAAAGCCTTCCTATCTCAGGCCCATCTTGTCACATTTGTTCTGGTCGACGTACGATATAGTACGATTAATAATTCGCTCGCTTTTGAGTTAATGAGACAGACGGCCATGGGCTTCCCGAAAGGGAGGCTCTGCCGTGTGCGTGTCACCGCGTAGTTGAAAGGGCGTACGCATGCTGCATGAGGCCCTAGACTAAGAAGTTACTAAGACGAGTAGGAAAAGGACCATCCCGTTCCCTATGCTGGAACCCTGGAGGGTCTGATCGCAGCCTTTATTCGTAGGAGCACACATAGAACCCCAAACCCTGCACCCTCATCACCATTTTGGAGCCATCCGAGACAACCTCGCATGTCAGGAGCTCCGCAAGAAGGAGGAGGCTTTGGAGTCGTTGGAGGACACTGGCATGGTGGCCTTTGATCCTCCGGGTATTTCGGGGACGACTCACGAGCGCCCTAAAAGGGCGCTGTCTAGCCCCCTGTAGCCCTACAATGGGGATTCTGGGATTCCAGCCGCACAGCATGCCCAGAGCCCTCAGGGCAGGCCTAGAGCTTCGAAAATTGGTTTAGGGTTTAGGGTTTAGGGTTTAGGGTGTAGGGTTTAGATGATCTCAATTTCAGGGTTCACCTGGTCCCGCTTACAATGATCGTGTTGGCGGTGCAGGATGAGGTGCAATTCGAACGTCGCCGAAGCGGTGGCGAGGCCCAGAGCCGATAGCATCCGTAGGAGCGGCGCGTACTGGTCGGCCGTGCTTGGCAAGGGAGTGGCCCTAAACCCTAAATCCTAAACCCCTATAGACTTGTTGGGTAGGCGTGTGTGGTTTTAGTTGCAGAGTGTGTAGCATCTAGCAGCTCAGGCGCGCGACACACAGCAGGGGCAACGGGGGGGCAGCACCTGGTGTTTCAAGTCTGTGGTTCCAGGACACATGTCGTATCAAAAGGGCGACGGTTTATGTGACCTGAAGAACGCAGTCCCCATCACCCGCGGGGCTTGTGTATTGTGGATGGGCTACTCTTGTGGGTGAAGGTTGCGAGATGGGGACGCCTCGGGGCCCTTTTTGCTTTCCGGTACACACACGAGATCGGCTAGGCGGGTGGCAAAAAAAAGCCCCTGTAGACCCTACACCGAATTCTAGGGTGGCCAGAGTTTTGCGGCCCTAGATCCGGGTGCAACTTCACAGCTCCCAGGCAGCTGCAGAGCCAGTAGAGTTCCGCATGGCTGACGAGGTCCGGGCGGCGCTTCCAAGAAAGTGCTCTCCTTTTTTGGGTAGTTGGCGGCAACACGCACGGGTTTTCGGGTTCAGGGTTCCTTTAACGAGAGACCTCGTTCAAGAAAGGTTTACCCAAAACCCTACTGAACCCTATGAACTCTATAAACCCGAATTCAGAAGCCTGCTGAGCAAAAAAGCAAAAAGATGATATCAGGTTGGGATGCACACTAACAGTCCTTAAACGGGATCGGGACCAGAATAGGGCGTACGATAGTCCCGACTAAGGAGCTCTTCGTAGAAAAGGGGGAACATTCCAGAAACATCAGCTGTGTCAGCTTGACAAAGCCAGGCCAGCCTCCGCTCCCGCTGCTCCACTGGTGGCCAAGTCCTCCACTCAGGGCTATTGGGCTGCGGGCTCTTCGGGGGCGACTCATGAAGTTCCCACAATGGACCCCCTTATAGCGCCTTATATACATCCGGATTCAGGGAACCAGCCCCCCTCCCCCCTTCCCTAAACCGAAACCCCTTCCCTAAACCCCCTCCCCTCCCCCCCGCATGTGGAATCAGGAGCTCCACGACCCAGACCCGAGACAAGTGTTGCGCCCTCGGCTCTTGAGAGATGTTGCCAGGGTAGCGGGGGTTTACGAAACTAGGGGAGCCCCAACAGAGACCCCCAAACAGTAGGACTCCCTTCTAATCTGGACCCAACAGAAGGTACCCCTAATTTCGGAAACTGCTAAGTCTCTTTGTCTCAAAGCAGCCCTTTCCTCCGACTCGAGCAAGGCGTCCTGCCACGGTGTCCCATGTTTCGGACGAGACTTCGGTGGTCCCTCTTCCCAGCGACCACCAGGCCTGCAGTCCCCAAGTCGCGTAGCAAACCGGGCGAGTTGGCAGCTGGGCATTCTGAAATTCTGAACCTCAACCCTAAACCCTCAATCTTGCGAACCGCTCAGCTACGCGGGTGGGAAACCGCAAGTTGATGCCACCTGTGCTGCCTTGAAAGAGGAGGACGAGGAAGCCGAAGCAGATGAGATGTGGGACATGGCTCAGAGCTCAGCATTTGCAGCTGCTCTGCGCACCTTTGTACTATGGCCCCCCTTATAGGAATTATAGTTTTCTCTCAAGACAATCTAGAAATACTACATCTGAGGACTGGACCGCTGTGACAGGGCGGACAGCCATAGGCGGAGCGAGTTCCTGCCGATGTGTCGGATGTGTCGACATGGAAAGCTTTCATAACTCGGCTGTTCAGGCAGCAGTCCTGCAACGTCGCCGCTGCTCGCCATGCACAAGAGAGGAATTATAGATAGTTATAGCAAGCTTTGTTATTGGCTTCTTTTTTGCAGTCTGACCGGCACCAGGTTGGTGTTCTCCCGAACGGAACCCTAAACCCTAAACCCTGAACCCTAAACCCTAAACCAGGAACTTGCCGGGGTCAGTTGTAACCATTCCCTTGGCGGTCTCCATCCTGGAGGCCCTACGAGCCGCCAGCACGAGGCCCTCCTTTTTGAACGAGTCGGCTTCTGCTGTCTTTGTGGTCTTTTCAGCTTCTTGAGCTGTATATCTCAATGCGGCGCAGAGAATTCTGCAAGGACTTCAGGACTCCGAGCGGCAGCTGCTGCAGCAGAAGTTGGAGGAGAACCCTTCCGTGCTCACACAGCTCGGTACAGCCATGAGCATTTTGGGGTCTGAAACGCCGGGATCAAGCGATGAGGCACGCCACTCTTGACGTAGGCCACAGGGTTTAGGGTTATAGGGTTCAGGGTTATAGGCTTTATAGGGTTTAGGGTGTAGAGTGCCACGTGATGGTGAGCTCTACGAGCAGCCTTAGTGAGCCAGCTTGAGAGCTTCACACGAATTCCCACAGGAGAAGCGGCTGCTGGCTGAGGCCCACAGTGGGGAGGAGTGCAGCCTGCAACTGTCGGATGCCAGTTCATGTCAGGACAACATACGAAGCTACATGAACCTGAATAGTAGCGAGTTCAACGTGACGGAAATGTACAGGTCAAACTGCAGGGGGTCGCTCAGCTTTATGCTTTCATGATGTTGGGCGCCGTGGCCCCCCATGCGGGAATGAACAGAAGGAGTAATTGATGGAGAACCTATAGAATATCCCGATATGCCGCCACAACGAATACTTTGCATGCCATGGGCTCCAGATGCTTCCAGGACCATCTGACCTTGGAGCGCCGAGAGTTCGACAAGGGTTCCATGCCGGGAGTCCATCCAGACATTGCAGAGAAGCTGGAGGCCGCGCATGCTGCAAGTATGCTTTTTAGGACCTCTTCTTTTGGTTCTAGGTTATTCTAGGTTCCCTTATACAGTAGCCAACCCCAAGAAGATCCAAAAAGGGTACCCTCATCATGATTACCATGTTTACTGGTCTACCAAGTCACCAAGTCTGCTCTGCTTTCGAGTTTTTGGTTGCTGTTTCCAACTCTGGCACAATGAGATGTCACAAGCCACTGCGCAGGCCCGAAGGCGGGCCATGGACCACGCAGAGCAAGACGCGCGCCCCTGACCAGCCACTTTTTTTTTTTTCACTTTTGCTGTGCATTTTATAGGGACCTTGCAGCCACCCTTCCTCATGAGAGCGTGTAGGGCTGTGGCAGGGCGTAGGTGAAAGTCTGCCGCGCTTTTGCTGGCGGGGCAGCGCTTACAAGTTCTATACATGCTACATCAGTTTCACTTGAACCCTGAAAGCAAAAGGCTTTTGCATCAGATGCGACGTGCTGGCCCCGCCCCAGTAGCAAATATCCGGAGTTGCCGGCGCTGAAGTGAACAGAGCCCTCCGGGTTTCATCCGCCAGGAAGCAGAAGGCTGCTCCTGGTCTTCAACACGTGTCTATTTTCGGGTGTGCCCGCAATCTAAGTCCATGCCAGCCACAAATCCACGGGCGCCTCCGTTCAATCCCCGACAGCTCGGCCCAGCCTGGCCGAGCCAGGCGTGTCGATGCAGCCAACAGGCTGCAGGCGAGCTCAGTTTCACCGTGACCGCAGGCGACCAGCACGCCGTCTTGCAACGCATAGCTTGTGTTGAAAGAAAGCCTCAGTGATTGCGAGGAGCTCTCTCACAGTGCAGCGATTCGCTCTCGTCCGGAGCAGTTGCCAATCACAACATGGACATCGCACTGGATTGGACGTCGAGGCACTGTGCTTCAGGCAGTGCTGAGGTGCTATGGCGCAAAACATAGGACATAGGAGCGAGTGGGAGCAAAACTTATTGGGACGTCGATGTCCACTGCATGTTTGCATGTGTTTGCCCAGCTGTTTGCTGCGCAGAGCAAACGCCGACGAGTGTAGTTAGTGGGATTGATGGAGACAAGCTGCAAGCGTGGACCTCACAGAAGATGCGCAGTTCAAGTCAAGTTCAGCTGGACGAATCTGGCCAATCTAGGCCTGGGGCACTGAGGTGATGAACGATCTGAAGTTTTTTTGTTGCATGCGGCCAAACTCTTCTGTGCGGCTTTGTGCTGCGCAGGTTTTGGCCATTTTGGCAAGCTCGAGGCTTTGGCAGTCTTCCCTTGCATGCATTTGTTGGCTTTTGTCGACAATGGGGTGCTCTTGGCGCCATTCTCAGGGGCAGGTCGAGCAACGCCGGCATGGAAGAGCGCAAGCTGGGGAATTGGGATTCTGACGTGATCGGTATCTGGCCCGTAATATGACAGCTGCAGAATTTGATTTCCACCACTGCTGCGCATCTGTACCTCCAGGTCGTGGTCGCCTGCCTCTAGCCAGACTTCTTCAAATCGTTCTCCAGCCCCGCAGCCCCACATTGGAGTTGCAGAGCTGGAGGAACAGCTGGGTGCCATCGTGTGGTACGCACAGCAATCCTGCTGATCCTCCGTCCCGCTTGAAGTGCTTGGCGGAAGTTTTCTCCTTTGCGAGATGTGGAGTCGCATGACCTAATGCAAGAGGGGCGGAGGTTTTAGGCTGTGCTCCGTGGAGGTTGTGAATCCCCCCCGTGTTGAAAAGGAGGTGCGTATCCGGTTACAGTGTTTCATGAACATTTGAGAGATCATTTGGTGGAGAAAATTTGATCGCGTTTTGAAACTGTATTTTGAGTGAGCACAACTATGATTGAGTCATTGGGTGGAAGAATGTATGTCAGTCACGAATTACTGTTTTGAAGCCTTGTGGCTCGAAGCACAGCTGTCGTTTGAGATTCCATTCCATGCAAAATGGCCATCCCTGCTGTTCCATGACCTTTGCTTTGTTCCTCGCCTTCCTTCCGGTCACGGCGGCCATCCGCGAGAGCGTGGACACCACGGCGCTTGTCAAGAATCCTGTTCCGGCAGGCCCATTTCAGGGTCCCCTTGCTTTGGCTTCTTTGGTCGGAGGGATGGTGCTGATTTGCCCAAGTGAGGTTGAGGGCTCTGGTAAAAAAAGGCTTCCAAATCGCATATCCGCCGATTTGAGCCTGCAGTTTTGCAATGTCTCAACGTGCCCTGTTCCCAAGCTCCCATCACCGTCACTACTTGCGGCCCAACATCATTGAGTACATACGAATCTTAAGGGTTCACATGAAGGAGGCCCTCTACGTTGTCTTGTTTTCTTGGTTTTTCACGACACCAAAGCCTGAGCCTTAAACCATGAAGCCTGCACTTCTGACACGAACTCCTAGAGAGGCTTATTAACGAGTCTCTGACACCCAAACCCTGAAGAAATTCTGAAAGCAGGTTGCCGCGATGCTGTGTGTCGTCCTGCTCGTGCTCCATCAGGGGAGCCGCGGATTGACCAAGGCCGCTTCGAGCTGTCGGTTGCCGCCGCCTGGTTTGGCTGTTATCATCATGTGTTTGGGGTCAAGGGTTCAGGGTTGAGAGCGTAAGATTGAAGGATGTGGAGAAACCTGTGCGTTGAGTTTCTCTGCACCTCATTTTGCTAATGTGTTGCGCCACCTTCCAAGGCCGTTCCTTTACACTACCAATGCAAATAGGACCTTAGCACTCACAACAAGGTGAAGCCTTCTGCACTTTTCCTACTTGAGGTTGTGCTAATATGTTTTCCCAAGGCGTGCTTCCAACATCTATTTACTTAGCCAGGCACGTCCAGGCATGTGATTTAACTGATGCAGAGCAGACCTTGACCTTGTTGACCTTGTACGAGTTTCACAGCAGTGGGACTGCAATGGTACACAGGCTCTCTTTGCAATTCAAGCCACCCCCGGAGAAACGGGCTTAGGACTGTTGGTCGAGAGTGCACCTGTGGGTTCATGGGAGGACTCCTGGCAACATTGAAACTCCTGCAGAAACCCAGGACATGAGGTGGTTCGCGTGGCGCCTGCCCTACAGCACGCGCCGCGACTGCAGTGTTTGTCGTGCCCAAAGTTGGGGTCACGTAGTGACATCTTGTTATTTGTGTCGTTGTTGCAGTGGACCATTTGTCCGGCACCCTCGTATTTGTTCAGAAGATGTGTTAGGATGTGTGAACGTCCTCGGAGCCCCTACACTCCGACGAAGTCAAGGATTTGATCACCCCCAAGCCTTAACTTAAACCCTAAACCGTGTTCTTTGTTCGGGCTCTGACTTGTGGAGCTGGCTCGGGGATCACAAACGGGAGGGTGCAGGAGGATAGGGTGTGGGGCTTGTCTTCTTCCCCGGACCCTAATCAAACAGAAAGTCCACAGGACGTCCAAGAGCCTTTTCTGAGCAATTTTGCTGCAACAGATGGGCTTGGAAAAGCATCCGTATGTTTCGGCCAGAAACTTTGGATGTCATGGTGTTGAGCCAACAGCCCTGAAACCCAGATAGCTCACGGCCCTGAAGGATACGGCCAAATATTCCCTGCACCATACTGTGGCATACTTGGAGGTCCATGGTCTAACTCAATTATGAGCCCCCTAAGTCTCGTAGGTTTATTATACTTAGGTTAAAACTACAGTTAATTACTCGGACCTCCAAGTACTCTGTAGCATAACTTGCTTTCACATGATGCGCGGCTCCAGGTATGGCATATTCCACAGCTGCGACTCGCCCACGCTCCTCACCAAGGCTGAGGTTGTGCCTTGGATCAGTGCTCTTGGTAGCATCAAGAAACGGCCAGGCAGCCCTGGAGTTTGAAGTTCAGTGCTTCAGGCTTGTCGCTTAGGGAGAAGCTGTTCACCGCAGGCTTGGAAGCGTCCTTTTTGCTCTGTGGCGTTGCGCTAGGTAGTTGTGCTTCAGGTGCGGACGACCCCATCAACGGCTCCACAGTTGATGTCTTCATCAACCCCAAGGCGGGCAGTAGCGCATCAGCCTAAAGGGAGCGGAACTGCATGTCAGTGTCCATCCACCGGTGGAGCAACATGGTCATGTCTGGAGCTTGCGGTTCCGGTTGCTGCGAACGATCCTTTTAGTTTTGACACAAGGAGTGATACTTCCAGCCTGCAGGATTTCAAGCCAAGGCTACGTGGCCAGCTTTACAAGACAGGCCCATGCCAAGCCCCCTGTCCGTAACTCCTGTCCGTAATTCCCACCAGCACTTATCTGGGCAAGGCTCCGTTTAGCTTTTGCAGCCACTGACTTGAGCTTGAGCTGGATGCACCAGCACATCCTGAAAATGTAATTTCTACCGACATGGGCAGCAGTGCATAGCTAAGTCCTGCAACCACGAACTGTGGGCCCCGAGCATCGACCCCAACCAAAGATGAAACATCGCCCCGAGACCTTGGCTCTCAGAGCCTTGACACCGCCTTGACCTCAAGCCAAAGATTCAGACGCGCGATACTCAAACTTTTCGGGTCTTCATGCCGAGGTGGTGATGAAGTTACAAGGCTCGCCGCCGGCGTATTTATGCGCCCACAGCCCAGAGCCCACATGCACCTTGGCCGGCCACAAAATCCGGAAGCTGCCGGACACCAAGCATGAGACACCCAGAACCCATGTTATTTTCTTTATTATTTTCATCTTTTTAATATTAACACCCCCACCCCCACCTCCATTTTTGCGTATTTACCATAGATCATGATTTACCATAAAGAGAGTATTTCATATTTGGGGGAGGGGGTGGCGGGGTAATCTTAGGGGGAGGGGATTCCACCCAGAGACAGAATCGCAGTTCCTTTTCCTGAGGGTTCGGACCCGCGCGATCAAAAGTCATAGATGAAGCTTCTCGGAGGGAGCGTGGTCTGAACTGAAAGGTATTTACAGCCCCAAACCGTGTCACCGAACACCAAACGCCTGAAAATTCAAGACTGCTCCATCAGTGACCTGTGAAGCATGAACCCCAGACCCTAACACATCAATCGCACCTAACACGCTTCTAACAGAAGTGTAGCGAGGCCAAGGCAGTGGGAAATCCTCGAACGGAGGGGTCTTGTGGTTTAAGATTTTGGAGTTGTTGGTTGTTGTTTGTCGGATTGAAGAGTGTTCGAGAGCCGACTGCCCACACCACCATTTTTTGCCCCCAAGAACGAACAGATTCTGACCCTGCCTGCGGTTCGGCCAGCTTTGCGGGAGCGAAAAAAATCACATCAGGCATCTGCCGCCTGGACACCGAGAAGGACGTCCACGGCTACGTGGCAGCCCTGGTGGGCCGCTTGCCGAGCGAGACCTTCGGCAGCCTCGTGGAGCTGCAGCTAGCCATGGAGAGGCCAAGCGCCAGAAAGCATCCAGCGATACAGTGCAACATGAGGAGAGCAAATCGTCGGGCTGGACAGTGTGTGTGTGTGGAAGTTCCGTTCCAAGCTAGTTGGTAGTTACTTTTTCGATTCATAGCTCGTGTTCAGAGAATCGATAGTTTTACGAAGCAAGGGGCAGAGGTGCCCATGTCACTTCTTCTGCCAACGAAGCTGACTGACATGAGGCAAGGATATAGATCAGGGACGCCTGATCTACGTACCTGCAGACTCATTTGAAAGAGTCAAGATTTGTGTGAATGAGTGAAAAGAGATGTGACAACCGGCAACGACCGGATTCTCCATGTGTGTGCCCGGCAGGTACTTCTGACGTAATGGTTTGTCGTGATGGTCCGAAAGGATCCCGTCTCAGTCAAGGCGGTACCTGTAGATCAGGTGTTACGTTTTTGGTAGCTCTGACATTTGCTTGTAAGAGGCTCCAGATTGCTTGCCCAAGGTTTGATTCTGTTCCGTCTACTGTAGGGTAAGAATCTTTTATGAGCCTTTTCGCAAGAGGACGTCTTGGTTTGAGCTGTTAGAATTGTCAGCTACTTGCCCGATTCCCATGCCCTTCTTCCCTTTTCCCTTTTTATGTTCATATTTGCTCAAGAACGATGACGTGATGTCTTTTTTACCACCAACGACTAGCTCTACTACCAAACATGTCGTCGTGGGGGAACAAAGAGTACTACCAGCAAGGCAATGATGGATGGTACGGGGACCAATCCTGGAGTCGCTGGAGTGGTAAGTACGAGCCGACAACTCCCAAAGCTCGGCCAGACACATCACGTCCTCCTCCTTCCCCTCATGGTAGCCATGACATTCAGTGAGTTTTCGAAGATTATCTCGACAAAACTCAAGTTCATGGAAAAGCGCTTCATAAGCGCATTCGATTGTCGGCCTGGTCAGGGAAGTGCAGGTAGGTTGTTGAGTGACACTCGTGTTCATGAGCTGTGCTGGATGGGTGGCGCAATGTTCACTTACGTTTTCTTAATGCTGGCTAGTTCATCACGATAGTCTTCTGCCGAATGATTTCTGAAGTTGTGCTTGTTAGTCACTTTCTTTCAGCCATCAGAGAAGAAACGATGGGACATTGACCAGCTTGCTTCGAGTGCTGCGTCTAGTACAGCCAGCAGTTCCAAGGATTCACAGCCATTGCTTCATACTGTTTCATCAAGCAGTAGTTTCGTAGACAAAGCTGGCAAGGCAGACAATGCCAAAGTCAAGAAATCAACGAAGCTGATCCAAGAGATTGTTAAAGTCCTTGAAGGTTTTGCGAACACTGATTGTCTTGCTAACAAGGATCGTGAAATCGCTGCCCTGAAGCGCCAACTTTCGCAAGCCCAAATTGACCCTCCAGCAAGAAATTCCAGTCAAGGGCCAGCAAAGAAACCTCGATTGACTTCCAAGCAGCCCTCACCCGCAACTTCCGACTCCTTTAGCTTCAACAAGGGACTGCTTGACCTTCAGGAGGTGACAAACCGTCCTTTTTCTAATCAGGCCCCTACATCTCATACCAAGTCTGCCGTCAACAAGTGGGTTGAAAAACTCCCTCTTCAAGGATCGCATAAGACGATTGTTGTTCAAGCCCTATAAAGATGCTGATGGTACGTTGGACAAATTGTCCAAAGAAGAGAAGGCCTTTTGCCAGATCGGGCTGTTCACCTCGGCCTACCGATTTATTTTGCGCAGAAGGTGATCATGGTTGGCATTTTTATTGGCAGCATCTGACTACTGCGAATAGGTGAGGATGTTCATGAGTCCTCACAGGCCAATGACTAGCTTTGTGTTCATGGATTTCTCCAGGCGTACACGGTCATTCTCGAGCTTCCCTTTGCCCCACGTCTTCCCTTTCGTAGCCTTTGCGCCTTTCTGTGGATTACCCCCCTACATTCCTCCCAATCCTGTACCCCTCAAACAAAGTCCTGGAAGAACCGCCAGTCGTTTTGTTGGACAGTCGCTGCAGCAGATGTGTCAAATCCTTCAAACACCATTTGCAGTCTACGAGTTGGTATTCCCGAAGCTTGATGCTCCTGGCACAAAACGTGGTTCAATGATGGCTGCCCGCAGCTCCTCCAATACAAACGCTTTCAGAATTTCTAAGCTTGGGCTTTTATGAGCATCCTGTTTAGCTTCAGGACGTTGATGGGAGCTGCTCAATGCAAATTCTTGGGTTTGACTTACAAACCGCGCCACTCCCAGCTTTTTAAACTTCTGATGACAGATGACGATCTTGTCCTCAAGTACGTCTGGCCTGACCAACTTGAACAACTTCAGCTTCAGCAGCTCAATACTCTTTTTCAGAGAGTCGGGCAATGGTAGGATGATTTGTAGCTTGTCTTGCTCAATTGGAAGGTTGACAGAGTTCCTTTGTGAACAATTCGGTAGACATGGAAACGGCCAGACTAATGCTGGACCTACACGCAATGAGTTGGCTGCCGAAATCCAATTCCGAGAATGGTGATTCGGATGGATCCAGCTCACTATCAAGTAACCTCAGTGAGCTAGTGGTCGACTTTGTTGAGGTCACAAATCAAGAACGCAATCGCCTACAGGAACGTGCGAGTCAACTTGAGGATAGGGATAGGGCGATCACAGCCGTCTTCACGAATAACCCCGCGCCCCAGAGTTTCGCCTTTAAAATATCTGGTGATGCCCGGCGTGAGACCTGGATGCAAAAAGATATCT
This sequence comes from Symbiodinium natans, assembly GCA_905221605.1. Classification (NCBI taxonomy): domain Eukaryota; class Dinophyceae; order Suessiales; family Symbiodiniaceae; genus Symbiodinium; species Symbiodinium natans. The sequence goes on along the minus strand of CAJNDS010002132.1, from coordinate 413,862 downwards.
TTGTATGCCTCATGCAAAACAAAGACCTCCTGATCAATTTTACTGCCGATGTTGCCCAGTCCTCCGCGTATGTTGACAACGTAGTTGAACGATGCACCATTGCCCGCACCTTTGTCTTGCCAGGTCCAAGTAGTTCGAAGTAGTTCTTGTCAGGCCTTGTGGTTCTTGTTCGTTGATCTTGTTGTCGTAACTACTTTTTGTTATACTGATCTTTCACCTTGACTTGTTCGAATAATGACTTTGCCTCGCTGCTATGGCAATCGCAATGGGATCTACCGACCAAAGCTTTGGCTACCTCGATCTTTACACTTGACGAGCAATCGAGTTACTCTTCTCCGAGCAAGTAGACAATGATCACAATTACCAAAATCGTTGCAGATGAATCACTTGTTGTTTCCAGTGGTGCTCGAGCCAACACTGCTGATCCGACCTTCGTACTGATTGGCAATGCCGCTCTGCAAGTGAACAGCCAGTTTTGAGATACAGTGATAGTAAAGCATTCTTCCTAGACAGATCGACATTTCTGCATCTGATTCTATGAAAACGTGATTGCAAAGCGTCTGTAGCTTCGGACTCTTCGGAATTGCGACATTGATGACTGTTCAGGTTTCGTTCGCTTGACGTTTCAGGTTTTCAGGACCGAGAGCACGGGTACATGTGTACTAACATTAAGTTCTTATGAAGCCTTAAATTTGCCACTCGACCTGTTGCATTCTCACAGCTTCAGTCAAGGCTTTCCCTGATGCGACCAAATAAGCTGCACTGTGCCAGACTTACCGACTGCGTTGCGTTCTCTGTCCCTGATGGTATGTTGCAAGGGTACTAAAGTGCACCCAGTGTCGAAGCCCTAGATTGTGCCTTATGTGGGTCCATGAGAATGGATGCGTCAAGCTGCCCGACGGTTTCTGGATTGACTGGCAAGAACATTCGGAGTGGAGTTACAGATTCTGCAACTCGGAGACATACCATGATGCCTCCTGGCGAGGTGATTCATGGAATGACTGGAATTCTGGCAATCAAAACCTTCGTTTATGGTGGGAAACCTCAACTTCATCCGGTTCGTGGTAGGGTACATCCTGGAATCAACAACGCACTCGTTTTCAACCCCTTCGATGGAAGCAGTTTCCCCGACGTTGCGCACTTTCTTCAACGAAATGCTAAGTCGACCCGTAACTCCAACATCAAGATGCGAAGCCTGCATCGTGTTGTAACGAAGTGTGCAATCAAGAAGACCGTTTTGGCAAGTAAAGGGTCATCTACAACCCTAATTCGATAGTGTGGTGTCAAACACTCTGACCGCTAAGAGCCAAGACGAACGACATCATCCTTTCTGCTCTGTACGCAAAATTTGCCCAGTCGATCAGTTTTTAACTTCAAAGGATTTGATGGTTTTTCAGGATTGCTTCTTGAGCGGAGCTTTGATTGGTTGTGAAAGGCTAGTCAAATATTTCTGGCAACGGTACTCCTAGTTGGATATTCGAATCATGTATTTACTGTGTTCTCTACGGGCCAAAGAGTTCAACTCGTTTCTTCTAATTGCAGAGCCGAACATACCATTGCCATGTCCTACAGAGGAGATGCTGCATCCATCGACATCATTTATCATCGTCTTGATCAGCTGGAGTTTTGGACAGCCAACCATGACCGCAACATTCAGCAGTTTTACTGGGCAATCAACCGCAAGCTTTCAGAGAGTGAAGTACGCTTCCAGCAGTTGTCGGAGATTGCTTCAGACTCAGCAATTTTTGCAAGAGTTTCGGAGCTTGAGAGTCATGTCCAGCATCTCTCGATGATTCATAAGACTGCTCAACGACTTGATTCAGTGATTCATTGAGCAAGTAGATCACATTCAGAAGTCTTTTGATTCAGCTACTGCACAGCACTTTTCTAATCACGCTTTCTGGGAAGATCGTGCCAGAAAGAAGTACTTCAGCATTCAACATCAATGCCATGAGCTGTACAAACGCTTCAAACGCAGAATGGATAATTTTGAGGATGTTCTTTTGAAACGTCCCGGGCCTCCTCCTACTCCATCAGCATCAGGATGGAGCAATAACCGGCTTCGACCGGGTACGTGTGTGTGGAAGTTCCGTTCCAAGCTAGTTGGTAGTTACTTTTTCGATTCATAGCTCGTGTTCAGAGAATCGATAGTTTTACGAAGCAAGGGGCAGAGGTGCCCATGTCACTTCTTCTGCCAACGAAGCTGACTGACATGAGGCAAGGATATAGATCAGGGACGCCTGATCTACGTACCTGCAGACTCATTTGAAAGAGTCAAGCTTTGTGTGAATGAGTGAAAAGAGATGTGACAACCGGCAACGACCGGATTCCCCATGTGTGTGTGTGTGTGCGTCGCATGGCACTTAAAGTGCAACTTCGCCATGTCGGTACGTGTTGTTTGGGTGCAAGATGGGATTCCTGATGCACCGTTAGCTGAACATCCATCGCAACTGCGATCCAAGAGAGGATCCTCAAGATCTCAGGAAGATGCAAACCCAGACGTGACCGAAAGCTTTGAGCAGGCAGTGCCCGACCAGCAAGATCCCAGATGCGGCGCTGCTGTTGCTGGTGGCCTGTGCGCTCTTTGTTGTTTTGGTAGCCAGGCGGAATCATCTCGATATTTCCGAGTTCTGCAGTTTGAGTGTTCACTGCTCGAGCTGTTGCCACCTTAGGTCTTCGGAGAAGCACTTTGGTCACTGCAGTGCTTGGGTGCTGCCAGTGTCCTTGGAGACGAGGTAGCAAGAAGGGCAGTGGTGTCACGGCTCGCACGTACACAAGTGACGAGATACGAGCTAGGCGAAGATGCTGCCAGCCATAGCAATAGCGGTTATGACGCCACAGAGCACCAAGGACCAGAACCCAGCGAAAACAACGCCGATGTGATCGTTATGCCGCCTTTTGCACAGCTGAAGTCGTGGACGGCTTCCGCCGTGGGGTTTCCTTGAGCAAAAGTTGCAGTGCCATCCGAAAATGCGTATGGCTGCATGCTCCTGAAAACGTAGTTGGCGCCGCATACCAGGCAACTATCGTTCCAGTCGAAATGAGTGCTGCGTTCGCTACCTAAACTCTGCCTTCAGCTTGCCGGAGTTACACAGACTTAAGCCTTGCAGAATTTATGGTTTTCACCTCTAGGAAAGTTCATCAAGCCTTTAGCAAGGTCCGGTAGCAAGGAACAGCCCAGCAAGGTTCGTGACCTTGACGGGCACCACGCAATCCATCGCCATAGCGGCTTTGACTCGCTATGACGCCCCAGAGGTCGTTTTGCACCTTGCCTTGACACTAGAGCAGTCATCTCGTTTGCTAGCAAGACCAGGATTGCTCGAGACTGGCATGTTTTTTTCGCGTCATGCGACATTTCCAGCAGTGGTCTCTTTTGCGGTCATGGTGGTAAAGCTCTAGACAGGGATGAGGTCTCTTGCTGGATGCATGAGCTTTCGATGCAAAACTCCATTGTGGTCGTTGCCTATGCGTTGAGGTGGATCATGATCATGACTACCACCATCTTCGCCCTGATGGGCGTGTGGCTCTTCTACACGATGCTCGGGCGAAGCCAGGTCATCCACTCGTGCTTGCGAGCACACGTTTGCGTGCTTGAGAGTCCATCCGCTTCAGGCTTCGTGCAACTTGGCACCCATTGCAGCATGCTGTTGGCCACGTTGCAGGGTACGCGCCACTTGCAGTGTCAAGTTAAGGCAGTTGCTGACGAGCTTCGTGCTGATCTACGGCATGGTGGTGTTGGGCTGCGTCAGCCACCATGTGAAGTCTGTTGCGGACGCAATTCCTGTCGTGGTTCTGCTTGGCTCCGGAATGGTGGGACCGCTAATGAGCCTTCGATGGAACTAGCATCATTTGCTAGCCTTTCCACTGTTTCAGACTTCGTCTCCAAGGGGTAGCAAATAGAACAAGCCGACTTACTTGGACGTCCAACCCAACTATAACTGTAGCTATAGCTACCCAATTACAATACACGTAGGGGACTTAAGGGGCTCATAATTGGGTTATTACTACAGCCATAATTGGGTTATAATGATACCATGGACCTCCAAGTATGCATCACCTTGGTGCTGGAATGTGGGACGAGCTGTGCCCGTGCTTTCGCAGTTGCCGCAAGCCAAGGGGTCTGCTCAAGGCCTTACGTGTTGCAAAGGAGGAAGAGCAGATGGCTCAGCAATTGCAGCTAAAGGCAGGGTAACGTGTCGGATGTGAGGCATGAAGTCGAGAACTTTTTTGCTTGGGCTAAGTCAAGGTATGAAATGGGACCTGACTTCCTCAACAACATTGGGCCCTCTGTAACAGAAGGAGCGTATGCTGCCCGATGTCCCTCCACGGACCCTCGCAATAGTGACTTTCCTTGCCTCCCATTGGCCTTGCTGCTTGCTGCCTTTCTGGGGACTCTGTTCCTGGCAGATCATCTTGTGTAGATCGCAGATGCAGCTTTGACATGTAGTAAAGGTTGTTTACGGCTTGCATTGGCATAGGCTCGTTGAGCACACTTGTTTTCAGCCATGTTCGTTCGCAGCAAGGGCTACGTGCTCGCCCTGCCACGAAGGTGGAATGGCCAACTGAGCCTGAGGGCCATGATGAATCCATCCCTGGCCGCAGGCAGCGGACTTTGCCAAAATGGCTAGCCCACACGAGCAGGACACCCTCCGACTGGATGCTTATCTTCTGTTTTCTACCATCCTCCCGCATGCAGGAGACGAAGTGGAGCTTCATCCGCTGGGCAGACCTCATCAAAGGAACGAAGGCCAGTTCGGGTGTTGGGATTGGGTTAAAATCATCCGTAAGATGGACTCGCTAAGTCACAACTTTGGCCAGGGATTCCACGGAGGGACTTAGACTGGAACGCCTTAGCTGTGCCTCCCTTTGAGTCTATTGTCAGGAAAATTCATTGTCCACTGAAGAGACTGGCACCTCCCGTCCCCCTCCTAGTAAGTCCTCGGCTGAACTGTTTTGGATTCGGGGCCTCAGGCTGGCCCGGCGGACGCTGGACCCGGCGCGGGCGCTGCAGGCCGTCAAATCCGGGAGCAGCCAGCCTGAAATTTTCAAGGGCCGCCTGCCACCAGTGCAAGGAGGCCTTCTTAGGCTTCCTGGATTCTAGAAGCAGCTGCATCCATGGTGTCTTTCCAGAGATACGAAAATGAAACATTCTGCTTCATGCCACACAGTGGGTTTCGTGCGGGCTTGTAGACATCAAATGGGCGCCATGATGGCCGGCGTTCAACTTAGGAAGTCTTTGGGCATTGGGTTTCCCAGTCCATGATTCACCTGCAGCAGCGGTGCGGCAGTCTTGCTCGTCTGTGTGCCATTCAAATCTGCAGAGCACGTTCTTGCAATACAGCACGAGTGCAAAGCGATAACTGCGTCCCTGGTCCCTTCAGGTCTGTTCTCGGATTGCTCAGATTGATCGTTGTTAACAGCAGGCCGCGACTTCAACATCTTCCGTGACGTCGCCTGGCAGCGTGGCGCCGTCTATGAGCGGACGGGCTCCCCAGCAGGTTGGGTCCTCAGACAGCCACGAGCATCACTGCGCAGAAGACATCACAACTGCGAGGCTTCATGGTGCTCCCCAGCTGTGCATGTGCACTGCTCGTTGTCGCTGCCGTTGCTTGCGTCTGGACCAGCAACCAGCTCTGGCGATGCTTGCACAACACTTATCAGTCGGCGACTGAGGCTTGCAGGGTGCTGGCTACGCGTGCTCGCGCGCGGGACTCTCCATGCTGGAGGTGGCAGGAGAGCACGGGCTTCGGTGCCGATGCAGACTTGGCGAGGAATTCTGTCCCACAAGCTGCAGCAGGAGCAAGCGACGACCTCGAGTTTGCGCCCTGGCAGGATCGCTACGTGCTCGACCTCGACGCGCCTCGACCTTTGTTCACCGGAAGGTTCCACAACAGCCGAATTGCCATTCGGAGCTAATCTTTGCGAACCAGGGTTTGGCCCTAAAACGCGACCCGCAGGAAGGGCCTGTGCGACATGTTGTTGCTGTTTGCGGCTGCTGAGGTTGCCTACAGCCAGGCCCACGTGACGGCCATGGCTCCCTCAGCCCGTTGGCTCCAATTCCACCCCTCCGCCTTGACCCGGCAGGAGGAGTCTGGGGCTTTTTGCACTACGGCTCAGCGAGCCCTTTCATTCTTCATTTTTTTGGCACGTATCAGATGCTTTTGATGTTCTTGCATGAAAGACCCGGTCTGGATGCAGGCATGTAGAGTAGATGTCGAAAGATAGTTCGTGATTTTATCAGTAGGGAGCAGCAGTGTTGGGATGGACCTGGGGCTCCTACGCAGAGGACACCAAGACTGGTGCTACCTCGAGTGTCTGGCTGCAAACGATGCCGGTGCCTCGAGTTGCTGCTGGTCCGCAGGCTTTAGAATGCGGGTGAGGCACATCTGTGTCCAGCATGCAAGGTGCCCCGTTATGCCTGCATTCTCAACTGTATTGTCAAGTACAGTCGGAGGCTAATTGCCGCTCGAGGGCTTTGCGCCAACCCTATTCTTTCTAGCAGCACTGCAGACTGTTCCAATCCGATCTGACTTCTGTACCTGCTCATTGTCAAAACACATTGTAGGCACCACCTTGCAATGCGCCCAAAAGACTTCGACTGCAGGTGAAGGCGGATACGTGTACCCTAAACCAATGCGTCATCACGATCTGAGCTCCTCTCAAGGTGAACATCAGCGTCCAGGGCCGGCGACCCAGCCTTCCGGCCACGACCTACTCAATCCGCTTCGCTCCCAGGCGAAAGGGGACTGGGTTGAAGATGGCTTGGGGTGCTGGGGTTCCGAGTCCTGAGAAGGCGCGAGCTTGGAGCGTTCCTACAACTACGTGCGCTTACAGATGCACATGCAGTCTTGTTTCGCAGGAACCGAAGCCTAACAGAACCTGTTCCGGTTCTGTCTTGGTTCTTCTTTTCTCCGGTTCGGTTCAGCGATGGGGACTTTGATTTTGTACAAATGAACTGCAATCCTAAAGTGTATTAGTACTGGGGGAAACGGTGATTGCGGGCAGCGACTTTCGGGAGTCATTATTGACAGTCTAAACGCCTTAAAGGGGAGGTATATAGGTAGGAGATTTTATAGGGACTACTACAAAACTACTAAAAGGGGGAGTTTATTTAGACTATGGCTCATGTGGGTTGTTTCGGAGCCCAACGCCCTTTTGTCCCAAGCTGTCTCGCACCTCACGAACCTGCAGGGCTTCCCTTCATTTTCCTACTTGGAGGTCCATGGCAATTACAACCCAATTCTAGCTGTAGCTATAGCCCAATTAAAAGCCCTCTAAGTCCCCTAGTGTATGATAATTGGGTTAAACTTGGGTCATAATTACCTGGAGCTCCAAGTATCGTTGTGACAGGCTAGTGTGTGTAGTTGGGAAAGCAAACGAGGCGTTGTCGCCTCTACTTCTTGTCGTGCTCTTGGAGTAATTCATGTACAGTGTACAGTGCACGAGGACTCCCCATCAGGGCTCCCCATCAGGGAAACGGGGCACTTAGGGCTTCCGGCCCAGTTTGCTGCATGTTTTGTTTGAAGGGCAAAAATGCCGAAAACGTGGTTCCTGACAGGGCCTGAGCTTGCAAGGTAAGCCAAACATCCTGCTCTAGTCATCTATCTCTCTCGGGCTTAGCTTGCAGTCCCTCTACCGTCTTGAGCTCCTTGAACAACCTCGAACCTTAAGCCTGGAACGGCAAGCCAGGCGCAAAGTGCCGCTGCTGGTCCGTATAACAGCACCTCGACACCGGAAAGTTCCACCGCTTCTGCGGCTGGTTGTCCCTAGGACTTGAGCTGGCCACTGCACTGGGAGTCCAGGCATCCCAAACAGCCAAACTCTTGCACTTCAGCCCGAGTCTTGCACCCTCAGCAAGCCCGAAAAGCATGATGCATCGTTGCCACCCTGAAGTCCCACCCCCCCATACGGGGCACATGTACCACTGATCGCCTCCTGAGCGCCAACCTGAAGCACCCTGCACCGCAAAGCTCGTGCTTGATATTCTTTACTCGCAAACTTAAACCCTTCAACCCTCAAGCCCTCAGGATCCCGTGGGCACCTTCCGCCGTTGCATCTCCTGGGGGGCATTGTCGGGAAGTCAGCCCCTCGCCAGGAGGATTCAGCTGGGTCGGAAAAGTCCTGCCCATACAGAGGGCCTGGAGGGAGTACCTGAGATTCTGTGGTCAGCTGTCCCTTTCAGCTTGTGTTTTTGCGTTGCTTGGTCACAACTGGGGTGGCAGCTTCCTGCGGGTGCGTTCCTGTCCAGAAGCCTCGAGTTCTATGGTGTCCGTGGACATGTTATAGGCAACTTCGGACATAACGTTCAAGCGCACTCTTGACTCCTTCGTGATTCTGTCCGAGTTGTCGCTCCCAACCAGGGTGGAACAGGTTCCTGTAGAGTCTTTCTGTATCAGTCCTACCACTACTCGAAGGATCTGGTGATATTCTTGATTCTTGAGCCAAAGTCTGCAACCTTGGTCGTAGTTAGATGTCCTGCTCCCTAACATTTCCACTGTTCGGTCTTCGTGTGGTGACCTCTACATTTCTGGGCCATCACGCTCGCTTGGAGTTGAATTGTCCTTTGCGTCTCATGGTTTCTGCGGCGGCTCAGGCTCAGCGTGCCTCAAAGCGTGGACGCCCTGAACATCTCCGTGGTACCTTGCCTCAACGCGTTTTGATAACAGACTCACATCCCAACGTCATCAAAGATTATCGTGATGGTTTCTTGTCCTGCCATTGTCTTAAGAAACGGCACTGAGTCTTGAAGCACTGAACCGGCATACTTCTCAGGTCTTCACCGACTTTGTGGTGGGCGTGCCATACCCGCGTGGCCAGAAGCCGCCAGCTGCGGCCAATGATGGCACGTGGACAATGCCGCCCGGTGGCCTCAGCAGTCCTCCCATAATTTTATGATTTGAGGCATGCAACAGTCCCCTCAACCAATTTCACATGTCTAATTTTTAGGAGGAGAGAGTCAAGCTTGCTTGTCCGGCAGAGGCCAGCTTGAAGGCACACTTTCGTTGGATTACGGTTGGGTTCCAGCCCCTATAGAAGGTGTGGCCATCGGCAGTTGAAGCATTGAGAGAGGCCCTATCCATCCAAGGTTCACGCCCAACACCGCAAATCAGACCTGCCAATCGCAGCACCTTGGTTCTGCCTATGCGTTCTTATCCTTCTTATATATACATCCTCATCCGCACAGACATGAAGGGGCTGAGGGCCTCGGAGTAATGTCTGGGCGCGTATTGGTGCTGCTGGCTGACAAATCCAGAGCGCCTCATGCGTAGTAAATTTCTGTTCAGAATTTCTGTGATGTAGTGAATACTGACGGTCATTCCTGACACCCGAGGTAAGTGTTAAACACCGCCGAAACGCAGTAAGAGCTCATGACGCATAACCTATTTCGCAAGTGTTAAGAACTATGAAGGGGAATACTGGTCACGCTCAACACTTTCCTTTTGCAGCTCGATCTTTCAAGGCCTTGGTTCAGGAAGCGTGTTATCCTTGTAACAAGGGTCATGCAGGCCACTGCAATCACACGTATACTGCTCAGAAGGGGAAGGGAGTGTCTCACCCGAGTGAGGGACGCTTCCAGTTGCTTCACTCTTGCCTTTGGCTAGTTTGTGAATGAAGGAATGGATCCTTAGGTAGTCCGATATCAACCCCAATACTGACAGTAGCTTCCATTTGCTTTTCCATTCCATCATTCCCTGCGAACCAAAGGTAAGAACTTGGCAGGTGCAGGGATGAGCCCGACTGCCTCCAAGGCTTTCACGGCCATGGAGGACTCCCCACGGCAGCTGAGACTGTCTCTTCCTTGTGAGGTTCTCAGTGTAGCTTCTGACACTGTCCCAGAAGTTATCGCAGCATTTGAAGATATTTGAGAGCAAGTCTCTGCCAGGACCTGTGTGCAGGTGTGTTGATGTCTGCGTGATTGCCCAGAGGATGCTACATGGCCTATCACTCGCACTCCGTGCAAGAGGCACGCTGCGATGCGGTCTTTGAGGGCGCAGAGCACGCCCGCAACTCCGAGGCTGTTCCCGAGACTCACTCGGCCGCTTGCCTGGCCCCAGCAATTTTGGGGGGTTTGCTTGGATGGGGAGTCAGTCACCTCATAGGCTGCCGGCTGACTTCCTCACGTTCTGTTGGCGTGAGGTTCAAGTACAGATGCTGGGCTGCATCAGCGGTGCGGCAGGGCTGGGCTTGGAGCCCTCACAGTGCGGCCCGAACACGTGCTTTGGCTGCCACCACTTCAGCTGTTCAGTGGCTGTTCGCTACTTAGCATCAGCGACGCTGTCCCCTGCATGTTGCATGTCAGGAAGATGACTCGACAGTTTGCGGATTTTGGTACGGTGCAGCCGTACTGGCAGGGGCATCTGACTGCTAGTCTTGGACTGAAGACCGCACCTTGACTGGAAGTGGTACTGACGAACCACCTGCCACGCCATAACGCTTTGAGCAGCCTTGGGTGTAGTCCGCCGGCCTTCCCCACGCAGGTCATGTCTGCGGAGATGATGTCGCTTGCGTCGGAGTTGGAGTACCTGCAGCTGAAGAAGGGCATCCCAGCCCTCATGGACGTCCTTACCAGCCTCACTGGTCACGCACAGGCTGCGACCGAGGGTCTGGGTGGCAGGGCCGGGCTTTGGCAGCGTCAAACGCAGGACGGCACGAACCCCATCCTCAACTCCACGGGCATCGTCACCGACGAGGGCGACGTCGTCGTGCATATCTCAGGACGCTCCGCAACGTCACAAGGTCATAGCTTGCATGCTACTTCGTGCTTTTCAGTCCTGGCAGTGCTAGCTACCGTCCTGCAATGCCGAAGCTTCCGCTTCTCTTCCACTGTGAAACTCCTGTTGCGTCTGCCTCAGAATACGACGCGACGCAGTTCACAACGCTGACCCTGGTCGTGGTGCCGCTGCTGACCGATCGCGCATTCGAGGCGGCCGGAAGAGATGGGTGGGTCAATCGTTGAATTCGATGGCAACCTGAAGTAACAGAGGCATCGTAGATTAAGATAATCAGATAACCCCGAAGTACCAAGGCATCATACAAATCGCTGATTAGTCTCTGTTTAGCAGGCCAGACCTGTTATTTCTAGCTCTTCTTTTGCGAGGCTTCATGTTTGGACGAGGGTTGCCAGACACGCAATCAGGTGGAGTGGGACGCCCTCCCGGCTGACGACGTCACTTTTCAGCAGAACCGGGTTGCACTAGAATTTGAAGACTCTTCAGAAAAGGTTCCCTGCTTGTCGCCAGACTTGGGCCCCATGGCCTTTCTGGCAGATTTCGAGTAGGGAATCCCTGTAGCTGCAACAGTGTTGGGCCCCGGTCGACCGTGCCCAAGGCTGCTTCACTGTGCTAATTATAGAGCAAGTAGGTCTGGACAAACATGCTTCTTCCATGAATACCTTTCAAACTACGTTGACCTATCAGCTCCTCAAGCTACGCATACCCAAACTTGTGTCACAGTCGCAAGCGTGCTCGCTGCATCGCCTCAGCCGCAGATTTTTCTGGCACGTAACCCAGAGTACCAGCTCATGGCTACCTGTATGCGGCGTAGATGGAGTTATCTGGGCGTCACAGCTGCTGCTCTCGAGTCACTGGCGTTGAGGTTTCCCCACTGTCGACCTGGTCCCTGGAATACGCGCATGTCTGGCTGTTGAATATAACCCGTGAAATAGGTTGGGTTGCCCGCGCAGAAAACATGCTTGTCCAACTCCGCCTCTGGGCTGCGGATCGTGTTGCGTGGCAGGAGGCTGCTGCTAAAGTGGGGCTGCACTATACGTACAATCAACCCTTGCAGCATAGTTGCGCCTGGAGTTCGTGGTGGGAAGCGGCCAAGATTCAAACGTCATGGATGCAGACTCTTTTCCTTATACCGGGGCCTGAAGTTGGTCAATACTATCTGGTTTGGCTGGATGCTGTCGGGGGCTGGGAATATTTCTATTCAGGACTGCAAACCGCATTGCTGTATGTCAACATCCTCAACCAATCGCAGTGCAAGCTGTATGATGTTTTAGCTTTGCAGAATACCGTGGACACGATTCTGCCTGATGTTGTTCATGTTCAAGGGTCGCTTTATGAGCTGGGGGTTTTGGTGTCGTTTACGGCTGCTCCTGACGAGTGGTTGAGAGCAGTTGCTGATAGGGCTTTGTCTGCTTAGTCTTGTTCATGTGCACTGGTGCTGTCGTGGAGCGATGGTGCAGTCGCATTCCCGTCTCAGGCAGTAGCATAGCGCGGGTTCAAAACAAAGGGCAAGTGATGTAAAGTGCTCCGTCGGCTCGCCTGAATGCACAAGCTGAGGTATTGGCCAACGAAACACGGCTGCCTCGCTTTAAGCAATGCGAGAACAGCCCCAACCTGCAGCGCTATGAGGCGTCGGGGAGTTTTGGGGTGGTGAGGAGCTGTTGATCAAGGGTCTTCCACCCAGACCCCAACTCCCAAAGCCCGAACGCCAAAACAACTCCTAAACTACACCGCGCACAAGACCCTTGTGAGGCCTGTGGTGGCCATGCCAGCTGGACCTCGCAGCCCGTGAGATTCGCCAAGCTCTCCCCTTGGCTGTCGGTCTTCTCCCCGCCCAGGTCCGGGTCTTGGCACAAGGAGTCCTGGCCCGCTTTCCTTTGAGGTCATGGGTTTTCAGCGTTTGTGAGGTCCTGCGGGAAGGGTCTCGAAGTGGGATTGTTTGGAGTTGAGGGGGGGCCGGACGAGGGTTTCTATGAGCAGGTTCTCCGTGCATCTTGCTCGCCACCACAAGAGCACGGAGGAGGTTGGCTGTATCAGCAAACAAAGCTTTTGTCCATGAGCCGCCCAAGCAGCTCAAGCAAACTTCAGGTTGAGTTGGGGTAGGCAGCCTGTCCATTCTTTCCAGACCCGAGTCCCAAGTTCCCTGCGGGAGGCCCAGCTCTGGACGCCTGGGCCGACCCGCAGCATGCAGCTTAGCTTCCAGGACGTGGACGCACCGGTGGCACTTGGGCAGCAGCAGACGGGACTGCCTGAGGCTTGCATGCATGCCAGCCTCGGGTCCCCTAGCAGGCCCCAGCCGGTCCCGTAAGGCTGCACGGCTGAAGCCTAGTTTGCTTTGCATGCAGGAACCGCGACATCTCACCAAGAACTCCGTGCTTCGTACAGGGGGCTGCAGTGCCCGAAGTATCTTAACCACCTCGATCCTGCTTGTGTTGATCCGAACATGATCATGGGGCTGCAAGAACTCTGGGTTTGTCAAACATCTTTAGTACCTGAAGAGCCTTCGTCTAGGAAGCAGCAGCTGCAGAGACCAAAAAAATGTTATAACCGGAAGGCATTTGACTGAGTGAGTGAGGAGGCTTTGGAGGGACGTGCTATGAGCCCTGAGGGCAAAAGAAGGGCCAGCATGAAGCCGAAGCCGAGGCATGGGCTGCAAGACAGCACGAGTGCAAGTTGCTGGACACGCTCGAGCCGCTTCGAGCGGTCGCACGGACTTCTGGCACTCTCTGTGATTTGCTGACAAAATGCAGCACCGGGCCAGCCTGCAAGGCGGGGAAGATGGCCCTGCTGCCGGGCGGGGTCCCTCCTCGAAACCTGCTGCACGCCTCAAGCTGCTTCGTCGCCAAGAGATGCACAGGTCTGGATGCGAAATGGCACGGGAATGGAAGAATGTCCCAGATTGTCATACACCAACCTAGAGGTATCCCTGTGAGAGTGTACGGAACCAGCGTCACCTTCCCGCAGCTCTTTGCCGGCCTCCGAGAACTGACGGCACAGCAGCTGGCCGCTGGAGCTAGGCAGCTGTGTCTAATGACGGAAGCATCCTGGACGCCGGCCAACTTGCTGCTGGGAGCTGCCCGCACCGGGAATCTGCCGGTCTTCGACGTGGGGGCAGACCAGGTGGTCGAGGCCCTGTGGGCTGGAGTGGCAGAGGCGGGTGTGGCCTTCAACACCACACAGTGGCTGCTGGCAGCACCAGCTGCCGCATGCCAGATGCTGAGCGCACGCCGGTGTGCGGAGCTGCCGAGAAAGCTGCTGGAGACCACCGTGGCGGCCGGCCACCTGGTGATGCCAGAAGCACGCCAAGGCCTCCAGGCCTATCTGCACAACAACGGCCAGAACATCTCGGACTTGAATCTGCGCTTCGTGCTTTGTGGGCAGCTGCTCACAGATGTGGGGCCATGCCTGCGAAACACGCCCAACGTCCGCATCCTGAATCTGGATGGAGAGAACTGCGACGCAACTGAGGCGCAGCTGCCCATCCAGGCCGGGGCGTTCCTGGAAGCCGTGACGAAGATGCCGAAGCTGGAGAAACTTAGGATTTATGGCCTGCAGCTCCCAGAGCCCTTGGCCCAAGGTTTGGCCCATGCACTGCGTCCGGAGCTTCATGAGGTATTCCTGAAGGGACGCCCCGGGCTGCCGCCGCTTGCCCCGGCCGCCTTTGCGGCGCTGGCTGGCGCCTGTGTGCAGATAATCCATGCGTGGGGCCCAGCTGTGGATTTGCCAACCTTGTTGATCCTGTTGTCTTCTCAGATCGAACCCATCTCCTGCCTTGTGAGGTAGAGTACCTTCTGCAGGAGCCGACGAATGTGACACTGCTTGCAGACACTTTCACGCAAAGTGTTGCCGGGGGCTGGCGCTGCCTGAAGGTTCCCTGGCTGCAGCTGCAGGTCAGACCTGCCTCTCTCAGCCTGCGGCATTCCCCACTCATCTCCCCGCTGCAGGGGTTGTACTTCTGGGACAAAGTCCAGCCGGCAGAGCGCAAGCTCCTCGAAGCCGCCCTCGGCAAGGCATTGCCCAAAGACTGCAAGGTTCACTTGGCTTCCTGAATGCTCCGACCGGGTCCATCACAACGCCGTAAAGCCAAGAGTTGCTGCCCACAGTTTTGAGAGGAGCTCGAGGGAACCCAAACTTTAGCCGTTCGGCATTCAGCTAGAGTAGTTGGAGCTTTGAGCTCGCACTCCAATATGCGTGCCTGAAATGACGAGGAGAGAACACAAAAAGTTATTACAAGCGAGTGTAGTGAGTCAGTGCAGAATATGATTATTGGGTGAACGTAACCCCCATTTACTGTTCTATTATCTGTACGGGCTAGTAGTAAAACCAGTTGAAGCCATTTGCATGATATATAACATTACCAGCCCGTATGTACTAATTACTTGGTTTTTTGGAAATCCAAACATTTAGAAGTTGCATCAGATTCATGTTGTTTCTTATTCATAGTTCTTGGTAATTATTCTTTGCTGATATTATAATTGGATGTATATATCTATATAGCAGTAAAATTATATATATATATATATATGTTTGTTTATTTATTTGTATTTATATTTATGTGTAATTGCTGGACTGGAATTCCATTCTCATAGAATTATTTTCTTATATCTTCTCATCTTTATTTGGATGAAGTTGTAGTTCGTATTTTGTATCTAGACAATTTTTAAGAGAACTCACTAAACATATGAAGTCTCATCAATGATATGTTTCACCTTCTTGGTGTTTTTGAGTTTCCGAAGCTCGATTATTTGTATCCTTCTTCATCTTTTCATTTTTTTGGCAAACTTTAGGGATGCGGCGTGGAGAAGCTTTCTATCTTCCAGATCCTTGTGAATTAACTCTTGCTAGTACACTTCTTTTATCTAATGCTGCTATATCTTTAGGAAATGCTTTTTATTGACTTTGAAATTTCATCACAATACATTATTTTCTGCACTGTCTAGTCCTGCAATTTGTCTTTTTTAGCTTGCAGATTGCAGATTAAGGAATTTCGTATTCTCGCATATTCAATGAACCATTCACTTTGTAGTTGTCTGGTCTTTTTTTTTACAACATTTCATTTCATGGCGAGCTACTGGTAGGGGGGTGTAAGGGGGAGGGGCGTAAGGGGACAAAAGCCTTCATTTAAGCTTGATTTACCACTTGCACTTAAGCGCAAATCCCATTACACCCCCTCTACACCTCCGTAGGTCGCCATGATAGGAGGCTGATTGTGCCGTTCGCACAGCTGCTCTCCTTCAGCGGAACTCCCGTCAGCAGCTTGAGAGCTTTCATTGGTGGAGCGTTAGGGCTCAGGGTTTTGGGGTTTAGAGGAGAGAGGTTAGCGGCTCAGGGTTTAGGGTTTAGGGCTTAGGCATTAGGGGTTTTGGGGTTTGGGGTTGGGTTCTGGTCAGCTACACCGCCCCCATGCACTAACACGCTCCTTCGGCCTACTGACGCCGAATGCTGGTTGACAAAATCCTGCAGAACCTTAAGTATAGTAGTAGACTACCAGAATTCCAGGGTTTAGGTGTAATATGGTGTAATATGACGTGATTTTGTCCATCAACAGTACCAGGACCAAACCCTGAGGGCCCGCAACCCCTGACGCTACTGTACAAGCCCCAAAAAACTCCCAATACTATGGTCCTAGGTTCCTTGTATGATTATGGTATAGGGTACCTCAGATGAACCTCATATTGATAGTGGGAATTGCTTAGGCCCCTATAGTATAACCAAAACCCGAACTCCAAGCCTGGGACTCTGATCTCGATATTTATCATTCTGCCTCCCACCACCCCCCAATATGAAATATTTCCTTTTGGTACCAAATATCTTCTGGGGGCATATACAATCTATGCTCAGAAGCCTTCTGAGCATCTGACCCTGCATTGCTGCCGTACGTAAGAAGTCTGATTAACATATTCAACAGAAGGCTGTGGAAATACAACATACGGTCCTCGCGCCAAGTCCTTCACTTAGAGGGTTTGCCTGTTTCCGCGCCGCCCTCAGAAGTAGGTGCGGCGCCTCTATTGTGCCACTAGTGCAGCTGCTGTGTCATTCACAGTGTTGTGGTTAGACTTCGCGCCGCCCTCGGAAGTAGGAGTGGCCTGCTAAGGTTTAGTTTCCAAGCTCTGTCTGAATGAGGTTGCGCGCGGCATACTACTGTTCGAATACTACTGGTAGAATATTTCTACTACTGGTAAGTGATTAGACTTCTACATGAGTTCCATCAACTCTGCAGCTGAAGCATGGCGCTCCTCTGCCCAAACGCGCGCGTTACACTCCTGCAACAAGCTCACCAGGATGTGGGAGCTCATGGGACAGGTGACAGAACCAATATACACATCTCCGCAGCTGGGGCTTGGGTTCCGTAGGTCTGATATTCCTTCCCCATCTTTCCAAAGAAGAATTGCTCCCCTTCCATTGCAGACTCCTCCCCAGAAGGTAATGCTGGTGGGTCGCTTGAACTACTTCTCGTCTGCTAGGGTGCTTTACCTCTCTGAGCAGTTACATCTGCATTATCAAGCCGCCCATGCTCCCCAATTCCTCCATATTCAACTTTGAATTCTTCTTTGGTCCATTCAGGGGATTGGCAAAAATGCTGGAAAAGCTAAACTTGCAGCAAGGATGATAGAAACCGTACATGGTACCTAAACCCTAAACCGGCCCAGGGAGTGGACTTCTTAACCTTCAACCCTGAGTTCCTACCACCTAAGTCCTAAACCCGTTTAGGGTTGTGACTTTCACCCTGTTTTACTACCCCTTGTATATCGCCGAGTCAGTGTTACCCTTAGAGTAGGACCCTGACTTTGTTTTCCTTCCAGTCCTATCCAGTTTGAGACCCCTAAATAGGGAGTCTACCTACACACTGCAGACGTCTTGAGCTCAGCTTGAAACTGAAAAAGGACGTGCGTAGTTGGACCGGCTACCCCGTCTCAAACTCGTATAGCGGCTGCAAAGCACCAGGGACAACCTGCTTCGGGCTTCCCGGCACCGGCAAGACCTATCTGGCCCAACAGATCGTGCTGGCCTTGCGGGAGCACGGGGGCACCGTGAAAATCATGACCAAGACTCATGCAACCGTGCAGAACATTGGGCTCGGGGCGCAGACGGCAGACCACTGGGTGCGGCGGAGCGTCCGGGACGGCCATTGCAGCGCCGCCTGGGTCGTCATTGAGGAGCTGACCCAGCTTGACGCCTTTGTGGTCATCGCCTGCCTCAGCATTTAACACAGGATAACACAGGGTCCGATTCCTGCTCTGGGGGGCTTCCGGCGGCTGCCCACAGTGCTGGACTACTTCGCCGGATCGGAGGTCTGCAGGGAGCTGAAGAATGCCCAGCTCCTGCAGGGGGATGGTCTCGGAGCGCGGCGTTTCGATTCCTTACCTGCGTGCGGAGTGTGACGGCAACGGCGGGTTTTAATTCGCACTTCCTTCTTGCCCTGCTTGGTCGTCTTGACAAGCTGGCAAATTTAATTCCCTTCCCCCTCTTGCCCTCCTTGCCCTTCTTGCCTTGCCCTTGTTGCCCCTCTTCTTGCAATTCTGGGGCAGGCAAGACGGGGCAAGACGGGGCAAGACAGGGCCAGAGGAACAAGAAGGGGCAAGACGGGGCAAGGCGGGCAAGACGGGGCAAGACGGGCAAGGCGAGCAAGACGGGGCAAGGCGGGCAAGACGGGGCAAGGCGGGCAAGACGGGGCAAGGCGGGAAAGACGGGGCAAGGCGGGCAAGACGGCGCAAGACGGGCAAGACGGGGCAAGGCGGGCAAGACTGGGCAAGAAGGGGGAACCCTAAACCTTAAGCCCTACGCCAGTGCCCTAAAACCCTCGGACTCCTCTATCGGTCTAGGATTTCGGGGTTTAGATTTTTTTGCCCGGCTGGTTGCAGAGACCTGGTTGCAAAAAGATTTTTTTGCCACCCGCCTAGCCAAGGTTTTGGGTTTAGGACAGTTAATTTCAGTTGGAGGGAGGGTGGAGGGGTTTCTTTGTGTTGAGCTGTCATTCTATGTACTTTGTGGGTTACCCCCTTATAAGGGTCAGAACCCTCCTCACCATGATTTCCTGTCCCGCAAACCTACTGCCACAAAAAACAGACCCCAGGACGTGGGTCAACGCAATCGAAGTTTCTGAAAACTACGGTGGTCGCGCGTTTCAGGATTGAGGGTTCTTGGGGTTTTGCCCTTCTGGCCCTTCTTGCCCTCAATTTGTCCGCAGCACCAAGCAAGCCCTGCAAGAGCTTTAAACCCTCATTGAACCCTGAACCCTGGACCCTGATCTCCGGCGTACTGTGCAAGCGAAATCCTGGGTGCGCACGTCGGAGCACAACCATCGCTCTCACATGGGCTGCAAATTTAGTTCCCTTCCCCCTCTCGCCCCGTCGTGCACTTCTTGCCCCGCTTGGGGCAAGACGGGGCAAGACGGGCAAGTGATTTACTTCTACCCATTGGCAAGACGGGCAAGACAGGCAAGAGTTTTAAGGGTCCCCGTTTGCGGGCGCAATGTGTGTGTCGAGCAGGATGTGCTGCTGCGTGAGGCGCGCGGTTCCGGAGTGCTTTTCCCGGCGCGGGGGGAAAACCCAGCCCCCCCCCCCCCCCCCCCCCCCACGTGGCACAGCCTCTGTTTCCGTCTGGCCAGAATTCGGCACCTTCCAGGTGCGTCAATTCTCGACTCTCCTGCACCTGCGGCGTGCGATTGGAGGGGCTCGAAAGCGGTTGCAATTCGCCTCCAAACTGAATTTCTGAGCGGCGGCAGCTCGCAGGCTCGACAAGCAGCTTCCGAGCTGCTGCTCCTCTGTGCCTGGGGCCTGCAAGCTGCCCACTCTCTGCGCCCTTGAAGCTTGCAAGCTGCCACCACTCTGCGCCCGGGGCCAATCCACCGGCGAAAAGTACTGTTTTGCTCGCGGCCAAGCCTTGAAGGCAATTTCGGTGGTCGCGCTCCTACGCGGCACGGAACTGCTCGCACAACCGGCGGAAAGTCTCAAGACTTTCAAGCCTGCAAGCTGCTGCCACTCACGCGCGCGGAATCTGCCGATCTACCTTTGGGCTTTCCGGGCCTTCTTAGAGCGGGTGGGAAGGGGGCGGTGCAGAAGTTTGACCTCATCATCCCTATCGATGTTTGTAAATACCCAGAAGTGCCACCACGGCCGGCAGCGCCTAAAGGCTCTACAGGTGCTGCATGAGTTTCACTTCAAGGTCAACCCTGCCTTGTTGCATCAGAGACCTCGCGCTGGCCCACCCCAGTGGAAATCCGGACAGTTGCCGGTACAGATGTGAACTGAGCTGGGCTTACACGTGTCCATGTCCGGGTGTGCTAGTCAAAGTCCATGCCCCAAAGCCATCCACAGGCCCCTCACAGTTTCACAGTGACCGCAGACCCGCACGTAGTCGCACACCGTCTTGCGATGCAGAGCTCTTTGAAAAGGCCTTGGTGGTTCAGTGGTTGCGGCAAGCTCGCTCTCTTGGGGATGTTTGAAGGACCTCCTAAGGGGCTATAAGTCAACGACTGTGGATGGCCTTGGCAAGTCGCAACCAAAAAAGGAAAGTAGCGTTTATCAGATTTCATGGTCAAGAGTTGGGAGCCGCATTGGCTTTTGCTTGTGTGTATATATCTTGAAGCATTGATTGCAAGACATGGGAGTCTGTTGCAAAAAAAACAAAGCGTCTGCAAGGAGGGGTAGGGGAACAGGATGGAACAGGCTTGTGATGTAGTTGGGTCCATGGTGTTTTTGTAACATCAGACTGATCGGAATGGAGCAATTTTGAACAATCCCCCATCTTCTTGAGATCGTTTAGGCTAAACATTCTTGGAGGATGTTTGCTCGTTTTGAAAGATCCCATCTTCTTAACATCCCGCAAGTGCGCATGACTGCAGTGTGTTGGCCCAGCTCTGCTCTCAGCAGCGCCACGCAGAATCGGTGCCATGGCGTCTTGGTGGTTCTTAGCCACCACAACGCCATGGCACCGATTCTGCGTGGCGGCTCTTCCTTCAACTGCTCCGCGACGGAACAGGTACAAAAAGAGCAGGAGCCGCTTCTGTCAACTTTTTATGTTTTTTGTACTTGCGCAATCCGGACCCGTGATCTCTGGACGACGAGATGTCGATTTTGCAGTTTTGGCTGGCTTTCATGACAGATAGGAGTCAGCTGGAATTCTTCTCGACTGCAGGAGAAGATGTCCTGGACCGGGCGCCCTCGCTTGGAAGTGCGTGTTGGCTTCTCAGTGACTTCTCGCCATGAGCATTTGACAGAAAGGTTTCGTGTCTTCTGAGCATCAGCGCACGTGAGAGAAGCAACCAGCCAGACCCCGCATGAAAAGAATCATCAAATTATTGAGAGCACACGGTTTTAGCTTTGAAGCAATTGCAAGCTTTACTACAAAAAAACAGCAGCCCAAAGTCTCAAAAAGGTGGTGGGTGAGAAGACCTGAGCCGCAAAAGGTCATGTAATGGGAAACCTCGGAACCGCCGCTGTCTAAACTCTACAGAAGATGTTGGGTGGGACAAGACCTGAACACTCAAAAAGGAGATGTTGGGGGAGTAGGAACCCGAAAACCCTAAACCCCGAAACCCTGCGTAAAATTGTAGAAGCTAACCTCGGGTGGGAAACGCCACAATTAAGCCCTTAAAACCCTCGAGCCCCCGGACTCTAAACCCTTTTCCTGCAGTGGCCAGCCGATGTTGGGTGGGAAACCCACAAACCCTGAAATGAGATATTGGGGGTTTAGGGTTTAGGGTTTGGGTTTCCCTCTTGCTCGTGAATTAGGCATGCGCTGTCCACTGACCCAAACGCCGTAAATGGCAGTCTTGCGTGGGAGGGAGCAATACTAAACCCCACAACCTCCAAGGTGATCTCTTACAGAAGATTTTACAGGGAGGGAGGTTCAAGAGGGGGTATGTAGCCCAAGGTTCCCTAGGACCGACCCCCCATCAACACCCCCTCGCTTAAGAACCCGATAATATGGCCGCTCGTTGCGAAGCTGATCTGGGGGCCGCAACACGAAGTAGCACTGGAGCCAGGCACCCTAGACCCTCCTTGAATGGGCGCTCGGACCGCCGAGGTTCCGCGAAAGGGTGTGCACATCCGTCATCCCGGGCGCTTCTTTACAGTGAGCTTGGCCTTGGCCGGGCCCATTCATGCTGACCCCAACTGGTTGCTCTCAATTCGTTGTTCCACTGTGATTTCTTCACTGCCAGGCTGACACGGCATTGCCCTCTGATCTCGTTGGATGGATGAAGGAGCTGGAAGCTAATGTTCCCGTGCGGGGGTGCATAGGCCCGCAGGCGATTCTGACCATGCAGAGCAAGACGTGCTGAGGGATGCCATGTGAATCCCCGTTCTTCCCTTCTGCCGTGCAGGACGTGGCTGCAGCGATCCTCTGATGAGGGCGTGGTGTGGGAAAGGCGTAGGTGAAAGTCTGCCACGCTTCTGCTTCGGGGCCAATGCAGCGCCTGAAAGTCCTGCACGTGCATCAGTTCCACTTCCACGTGAACCCTGCCTGGAAGCAGAGGCTTTTCTGAAGTGAACAGAGCCCTTCGGCGGCCTGAAAACACGTGTCCATATCCGTGTCCGGACGTTTCGTTCAAGGATCTCTTAAAGCACTATCTTGAAGTTTTTCCTGCACTGCAGCGCTTCTCTCTCTCTCTCTCGAGCAGCAGCAGCGCTTCGCTCTGCGCAGCAGCGGGCAGCTCAAAAAGGGGCAGCCCCGGCTTGGTCCTGCTAAGACGCTGCGAGGGCGCAATGGCAAGCCCGGCGCCCAAGCGGGGCTCAATCAGCACGATGCTGTCTGCTTCAAGGCCCGCGAGTAGGGCAGCTCTGCAAATGGGGGGGGGGAGGTTACCCCTAATATACCCCCCCAAAAAAGAGGAAGCCAAAACAGAAATCAAGAAATTAACCTCCGTGTGGGTAGTTCGCCGGTTTGCTCGGGCCCTAGAATAAACGCTAAACCCAACCTGCCCGCCCCCAGAGACAACAAATAGAAAACAAGCCGTATCAACCCCCCCCCCCCCCCCCAAAAAAAAACAAAGAGCCTAGACCGTAAACCGCCTTAAAGCCTTAGAGACCCTATAAGGGCGATGGTACCCTAAACCCTAAAAAACAGACCCTAAAACACGAACCCTAACCTTATTCCCTAAACCGCACACCCTAAACCCACCCAGGCCCCCCCAAAAGGAGTCTAAGTGAGTTCTTTCGGGAGGCATTATGCAGGACTCCACCTTCCTGAGATCCATCCCGAGTTCCGGTCTGACATGACCCAGCTGTCGAAAGTCTCGCGGCCAAGGAACGGAGTGGGTTTAGGGGTTTTGGGTTTATCGTTTGTAAGAGTTAAAAAGGGGGTTTAAGGTTACAGGCATAAAATAAATATAAATATAAATATAAAATAAATATAAATATAAATATAAATAAATAAATATATATATACATATATTTATATTTATATTTATGTATTTATTTATGTACATATATATCTATATGTATATTTTTTATTCATTAGGGGTGCATTATTGCGGTTCTCATTATAAGGGAATCCTACTATTGGGGGGGCTCTTTCTTCGGTCCCTAATTTTCGTACATGCCCAACATACCAGAACATTGAACCGAGTCGTGTCTTGCACTTGACCGCAATTCATCCCTTATCTTAAGGGCAGCGTGTCACACGCTGCCCTTAAGATAAGGGATGAATTGCGTGTCCCTATGTGCCGAAGAATGCTGGATTCAGCGAAGCCTAAACACTGTGAAGCGGAGGGCTTACTCAAATGTCACAAACGGATCGAACATGCCGTGGTCCTCCTTGGCCTGTTCATAGAGCACAGATCCTGCACCACTCCTGACCGAACATGGCAACCAGTGGGGTTTAGTGCATGTGTTGAAGGTTAGGTTTCTTTCCTGTCTAAAGCAGGGTGTCTTGTGTGCGGATGCTCTCTTTGAGTGCAGCGTTGGTATTTGCAAGTCTCTGAAATGTTACCGGACAGTCTGCTAACCCTAAACCCCTGAAAGCGTGTCCGAGAGGTCAGCGAGGCAAATGGCAAAACACCCTTCAAACCCAAGACATACGGGACGATATACGTGGGGCTTGGGTGGGGCGGGGGGGGGGGGGGGTTCACGAGGAAGTCGCACATTCCTGCAAATGAACCCATCTAACCCACTTCTCGCGGTCCTTTTTCTTGGGTATAATCGTAACCCGAAAAGGGACCATTATTTGGAGAAGTGACTACATGATTTCTAGATTGAGGCCCCGGCGTTTCATTCTCAGGCGCCTCCTTGTTTAAGCAGGTCGTAACTGTCTTAGCTTTTCGTAAACCTCGGAGCAATACGTCTTCATGTGAAATGCCTTCGCATCCTTCCTGGTTCGATTCCTTAACGCATGAATGAGAAGTATGATATGGCGGCTTACCATAACAAGGGAGCCTTAATATAGACCCCCAAATAGTAAGATCCCCTTATATCGAAAGGACCCCATTCGGGTACCCGGAAACCCCCAGACGCCGTGAGGATGCAGACCATTTGGGGCATGAAGGTGGAGTGGGCCCTTCGAACATCCTTCGCTGCAGCGCTGACTGCGACTTATGCCGTGCACCCCGAGGACCGGCTTGCTATTGCACAGGTCCGAGTACGGGTCCGTCACATAGCATTATCGTTTATAGGGGTTAAGGTTCAGGCTGGGTTTAGGGTCCATTGGGTTCGAATTACCATTCACTGGCTTTATTCTGTTTAGGGCAAGCATCGACGCAATCGCATTGCCTCAAAAAAAAAATTAACGCAAGCAGAGAGGTCCAATCGGCTGACTGGGACCACGCCACAGTCTTCGCACCTGTACTGGCAATTGCCTGCGTCTCTGGACCGAATCTAGGCACCGCCGACAGGGATATACAGAACAGGACTGGATGACTGAATGTATATGTATATAGTTATTCATTTACTGGCTTTAATGTAGTGTTTGTAATGTACTTGTGGTTTATATCTACTTGTTGACATGCGGCACCAGAAACCTTGCGCACTCTGACCGAAGGCGCGACGCTCCACCATGCCTGGCAGATGTGGACGGCCTGGAAGGGGCATGTCATGTCAAATGCGGCATTGGGAATTCGGGTTTAGGGTTTATAGGGTTTAGGGTTTAGAGGGTTTAGGGTTTAGGGTTTAGGGTTTAAGGTTTAGGGTTTAGGGTTTAGGGTTTAGGGTTTAGGGTTTAGGGTTTAGGGTTTAGGGGGCCTGGATGGCCGAATTGGCATTGCCAGAGTTGCATAGTTTTTTTGGCTGCAGGCCACTGTGATTGGATGCTTTGCAAGCATGGTGGTGAACGAAACCCTACGGCCTGTGCAGCCGGCGTGGCTACGAGAACTGTTGACGTGCTTTCTTTTCCTGCCACGCGGATGCAAACACACGGCTGCCAGTAGATGCTCTGTCAGTACAGATGCAGCAAGGGCTTGTCTCCAGGCTCACGGTCTTCTTCTTGTGCTCGCGACCTTGGGCACTTGTCCAAAAGCGAGTGACGCACGGACTTGACTTGGCCCTAAACCCTAAACCCTAAATTTTTTTCTGCTTCTGTTGGGCGAAGACATTCGCAAGTGCCAAAACTCCGTGCAAGGTCAGTGGGCGTGATGCTCTGCGGAACAATCCCGATGTCTGTCTCCGGCCATGAGAAAGAATGGTGGTTTCCGTGGACGACGGGCACTCCTTGCACGGTGGGTCTGTTGGCTTCGGTGTTGGCAATGCTCCTTCCCGTGCCCCACTTCGCATACCGGGAACTGCGACGGCGCTTGGCCCACCAGGCCGCGACACAGAGACAAGCTGCTTGGTTGATCGTACCCCTGGACCCTAAACTCTAAACCCTAGACCCTATAGGGTTTTCGGGTCTAAGGGCGAGGCAGGCAGTGGTGAGGAGACATGCTGCACAAGGGTTTAGGGTTTAGGGTTTAAGCAAAAACGGGCGTTTAGGGTTTGTAAGCCGATCTGGGTGAGCCTGGGTTTCTCAACACTTCCAGGCGTGATTTGCGCACAAACTGTCAGCTGGAGTGGCAGATTCAGCTCTCCAATAAAAGTTCCACGGACTAAGAAAAGCTGGCACAGCAACTTGCTTCCGATCTCAGTTGTGATCAACAAGGGGGCCTTTTGAACTCAAAGTATAATGTCTGTACTCCATTCTTTTTCCAACATGTGGAGAGCAGAGGTGTGCTTTAGTAGATACGTTGTGTGCTCAGAGCTCAGCAGGCTGTACTGCTCAAGTTAGCTGAATCATTCGTGCAAGTGCCGTGGACGGCGCACACACGCATTGCCTGGATCCCTGCTTGCAATGCTCTGCAACGTTTAAGGTATGTTCGTAAGCTACACTTGACTCCCCACAGCATCTCCACATAGTACCTTTATACCGCATTCTGTGGAGATGGTGCATTGCTTCATATTCAGTTACATGCTAGAGAATCTAGTAAATCTGAGGTTCTCCAGTGTCAGTACCATTCGGTGGCTTCGGCCTCCCGGGCCCAGCACGTGGCGGCCGCCCACTTGCTCGAGGGCTTCCGAGATAACCTTGCTGCCATGCGAGGTCTGCTGATGCTCGGAGCCAGCTCTTAGGAAGGTAGTTGCTAGTGAGAGTTGCTCTTGTCGTGATTATGGATAGTGCTCGTGGTAGTTCTTATAGGGAGTTATAATTGGTAGTTATTATATGGAGGGTTGCGATGGTAGTTATGTATTGTGGTAGTTATTCTGGGAGGAAAGTGAGCCAGTGAGCCCCTGTGGACTTGATGGAGTTTTGGCTCAGCCAAGGAGTGCGGCACAGCATGAGTGGGGGCCTTGGCAAACGGATCACTCATCGGTCACCACGCCGCGGTGTGTTCTTGGAGACGCTGCAATTATTGCCAAATGTTGCTTAGGCTGTTCCTTTGTCCGAGACGGTATGGGCGGCTCAAGCGTTCCGTCACCTTCTTCGAAACCCAGCTGACAGCCTTGCGGTCCTCTGCTACACAATGCAACCCTCCCTCTAGCTCGCCCTCACCATATCAAGGTTGTTGAAGGCACCGTGCGGTGTTTCCGACAGACAGCCGGAGCACACAAGGAGATGCAGAGCCCATTCACCACAGCAGGCCAAGCAGTTGCCCTCCGTGGAATCTAAGGTCTCTTCAAGTTACGGCTCAGTCAAACACAGGCATCAATTCTGCGACCCACGCGGCCTGGGACGCAACAATGACGGTGTATACTTGAAGCGCAGGCTTGACAGACATGTTCTGAAGCGTCATATGTCAGTTGTGTCACGAGGTCAAGTTTCAGAAGGTAACGGACTCTTCGTGGCGGGCAAGCCTGAAGGCTGTCGCTGATGCTGTCAACGAGGTTGTCACAGCCGCGGCTTAGATGAACAAACACCGCACGTTGAGGGCAGCCATCACCTGTGAAAAAGTAAGTTCTCCCGAGAAGTCGCCCGTCGCTCAGGAAGCAGAGCAGCCTTTTGATGAGAATCTGGCTTCTGAACTGGAAGCTGCGCAGAAAGCGCTGGATGATGATGTGGCCAATGCCAGGGCGGAGATCGTGTACCCGCAAGGACTTTGCATGAACTCTCCTTCAAACCTGAGCTGCCCATGGAGTCCTGAGCTTGCTGCCAAAGGCGTTTGTTCGTTTTCAGCGCCCCGCACTTGATGGACTTTAGATTTGGAAACGGGTCGTCTTGGAAAAAGGGGGGGGGGGGCATTTGTGGGCAGGATCTCTGTACAACGAAGACGAACACAACGCGGACCACTTCGTAGAGCACATCAATCGCATGGCGAGCTACTTCGCTCTGAACGAGCTGATCGTTGCATGCGACGCTGTGGCAGCATCCACCAAAGAAGCCGCTCTTGTGGGAGACGGCTTCTAATGCTTTACTTTTGCCGAGGGTCCCCCCCCCCCCCCCCCCCCCCCCCCCCCAAAACCATATCGCGAGCTTTTCCAAGGTAAAGATGTGCAAGCTGCCTGCTGCCGTGCACCCACCCGCCAGGCAGACATTCGGGCAAGAACCATGAAGCTCAACCCCTAAACCCTAAGCCCTAAACGCTGCACCCTAAACCCTAAACTACCACCAACCCTACTCAACCCAAACAGGCGGAGGCTGCTCCAAACTGCTGGTCGCGTGAGAAGATGGCTCTCCATGCCATCGCTGCAGCTCGACCCGAACACTATAAAACCTTCAGATGGGTTTAGGGTTTAGGGTTTAGGGCGGGCGAAGTCTCTTGGAAAAGGGTTTAGGGTTCAGGGTTTGGGGTGCTTTGTCTGTATACACCTGGCCAGCACATTGTGACTCGTCACCAGGGCGATGGCAAAGGAGGCCTTCAAGAAGACACTGTCACTGGGAGTGCTGGGAGCTCGGATACCCCTGGTGCGTATTCTGAGAAGCAGCATATGCTTTCACGACGAACTTAGAGCTTAGGCTGTCTATCTTCGCGTGGATTCCTGAGATGCGAGAGGGGCGACCTGAATTTATGTGGGGCTTCATTGCGGCTCGATGGCAACTCTGTTGGCAGCCACGTATAACGAGTCGAGCTGGTGCGAGACCAACTCGTGAGGCGGCGTGCTTCGTATTCTCAGACAATGAGGGCTCATCCATTAACACCGGCATCGGGCGCATTGTTGGAACCTTATTTGGAGGTAGGGCACACACGGGGGCACCGGGTGTGTAAGGCCACAAGTTCAGCATCCCGCAGGAATGGTTGGACTGATCGCCCTCAACTGCCTGTCGCAGTTGAATGTGCAGCACTACGAGACTGGCGGTCTTGTCGCAACCCTGCTTCCCTCCTTCGGGCTCTAGCAATCGTAAGGGGTCATGTTGGTACCATGTGTCATGCCGAGTCATGCCCATGGGGTTGAATCGACGGTATGTCTTGAAGCTGCTAGCACATGCCCATGCTTCTTGGGGAAGCAAAGTGAAACCAACGAGGTATACGTCATCGTCTGCGTGTCGTGGACCACCTTCTGCAGCTTGATGCGGTCATCGCCGAGACACGGATACACTGCCACGGTGGCAGCTTGACTCGACGTGGCAGGCTTGCGCGGTGCCTGCACAAGGCACCAGCACCCTTCTGATTTCCTGATCTCCAAGGCGGGCTTCAGCATCTACATCATGGTAGTCGGGAAGTTGGAGTCCTTCGGCCAGAAAACTGCTCATGATGTGGTGCTGCACCGCATCCAAGAGCAGTTCATTGGGGCCTCGGTTTACATCCTGGTTGAGATGCTCCTGTGGAGACGATCTGCAAGGGCCTCGGCCTTAGACCTGGGGCAGGCTGCGAGTGGCTGCTTGCTGCTCCCCCAATCGATACCCTCCTACCTCAGCCTCCTCAACATCCTCCTGCGATCCTTCCTCCTCTCTCCTTCTGCAAGTAGACTGGTAGACCTGGATATCAGGACCCGGAAAGTCCTGATGTGCACGTTTTTCTGAGAAGCGCGCATGTGCATACCATGGTTTCTGAACTTGCGCTCGCGAACCGCTCATCAATTATGCGGGTCCTCCTGAATAGCCCCCAAGTTCCACTCGGTTTGGTCCCCGTGAACTGCAGGACCTTACTCTCACCTCCTCGCCTGATTCCCCTCATTCAGTCCAAACTCAGCCACTCTCCAAACTTGCGCACTTCACACGCTGCACTTGCTTGACTTCAGTATGCATATATACATTCATATATATATATATATACATATGTATATATATATACGTATATATATATATATACACCCAGAGAGCGCACGCAGTCTTGTTGAGATCTGTTCACTCTGACTTTCGCTGTCCTCTCGAATTGCTATCTTTATCATGTCACAAAACTGTGGGGCTATCAGGCGCCCCTTGTGTTCAAGAGCGCTGTGCAGCTGCCTGTGCGGAAAGCACAGTGCCTGCGCGCTATGGAATCTGAGCAGCCGCCAAGAGCATAAGAACACGAAAAGCCACACTTCGTTCTGAGGAGAAAGTCAACGACGAGCAGCTGTCCATCCTCAGGGCCATTCAGACAAGCTTCAAGACGGCAGTGGCACCCCACCTCGCCTTTATCGCAAAGCAGGAGCAAACGTGCAGAGTTGTGCGAGAAAATACTCTTGCCAAAGGCACACAGAGTCATGTTCTTAGAATTCGTGTTGCAAGCAAGCCCCGCTTCACCCCGACACAGGAAAGCAAAGTAGGCTCTCTGATCGAGACCGCCAAGGCGGAGCGAGCAGGGAGCCTTGGTGCAAAAGTTGTTGTTTTCTCTTTCTCGCTGCTGTAGCCAGTAGATTCAGTAGAGTTGCGGGGAAGTTGGAGTACTGTTGGAATGTTAAGGGGACATCGGCGTTGTAAGTCAAATGCTGTTTGCAAAGGATGTTTCTCCGAATTTGAGCCATGATGCTATGGATATGAACTATGGGACGGATGGACAGACTGTCCCCGCAAGCCTCCTACTGTAGCCGTATAAACCCTACGTATAAGCACTATAAACTGTGTATACTCGATCTTGAACCGCAAGTCGTAAACCAGGAATCAGGCCGTCGAAACAGCGAAGAGCGGGCTTGTGGCTGCCAGCTCTGAGCCCACCTTCTGGAGCAAAAGCTTCCCGTTCTCCCAGTACCAGCGCCTGCTGCACAGCGAGGAGAAAGCTGCCCGGGCTCACCTTGGGAATTTGTGTTTGAGCAACTAAGGGTTTAGGGTTTGGGGTTTGGGGTTTGGGGTTTAGGGGTCATTGATATGGGTGGTGGTCGGCTACTTCCCGGAGCTTCTCGTGCATCGCTTTCCCAAGGCTTTGCGTTTAACCCATACGCTGGCCGCTGCCACTCGCGACGCAGCGACTCGTGGTTGCATGGGCTCACAAAGAAGGATGTCTAAGACACACCAGATTTTGGTTTGAGTGTATATGCGGTGTGCTATTATGCTTTATTAATGCTCTAGCACGGCTTGTCCGAAAGCATACACGGAGAAAAACTTGCAGCTGACGCGGCGGCTGACAGTTTTAGTCGCGGTCATCTGCTCAGGATCGAAGAAATCGACGAGATGGTTCCAACCTTGGTCGCGAGCTACTCGGCTGCTGCAAGCAAGTCTCTGGAAGCAGTGATCAAGAAGATGGAGTCTCGGATGAAATTTCAGCATTTCTTCTTGAGTGTCTTGCTCCCGGGTTCTTTCAGGCTTCCCAAGGCCAGGGGTTTGGGAGATGGGAGGCCCCAGTTGAAGGCAGTCTGGGGAGCGTTTTCATCCGCCCTGAAACTCAGGACCGTCGTTTGGTTTTTTTGTTCCAGACCCCGACTCCCAGACCCCCCGCTAGACCCCTGACATTATTTTGGTGATGTTTGGGGGTTTCGGGCTTAGGGTTTGGGATTCAGGCGCATTTGGCCTCGGCTTTTCTTCCCCTCAAGCACTTCAAGAAGGGCCCCTGGGACATCGCCCTGAACTCTTAGTGAGTCCGTAACTGTAGTCAGCGCCGTCCTTGCCGCCCTCCTTATCCCTTCCGGGCTTCTTGGTCACGCCATGCACGCAGTGTGGTCGTTCGGGCTTGCCCGGATGGGGTATTCTACCCTATATATATATATACACATACATACATACATACATACATACATACATACATATATCTCCCGATGCCAAACTTCCTGAGATTCTCTATAGACTCCGTCTTGTCCGGCACCCGAGGAGCAGTGGGAAGCCATGGGCAACTCGCTTTGCGAGATCTGTCGGTTCACCGTCGACAGTGGCGCCCATGCCCATGGAACACTGGACTTGGAGTCCACGTTGCCCGAGTCCGAGGTCATCGTGCTTTGGACACCGAAGTAGGGGGCGGAGTTCGGTTCTTCCATGTTCTTCCTAAGCCCTACACCCTAAACCCCAAACCCTAACCCTAAACCCTAAATGGGGGATGGTCCCGATGATGTGCTGGTTCACAGTGCAGTCGCGCTCAGTTGCTCAGACTCAGAGATAGCGCCGAGTAAACCCTAAACCCTGGAAGAGTCCCCTGGGTCCCCAGCAGTCCTTGAGGCTGCAGCCCTGGCGCTCTTCGACCTGCAAAATGCCGATGGGCTCCTGCGAATAGGCGCGAGCAAGCACTTCGAGAGGCGCTGGGCGTTTAGGGTTTAGGGTTTAGGGTTTAGGGTTTAGGGTTTAGGGTTTAGGGTTTAGGGTTTAGGGTTTAGGGTGCACATCATCCGATCATCAGACCGCGCAGCCTTGACGCTGCGGGGGGCAGCCCTGTGTCTCAGCTCCGGGGCCAGGTTTGTCGCGACTCACAAGCCAACCTCGAACAGCTACGCGCTGTCCGTCAATGCCATGCTCTTCTGCCTCCTGAACTTCACCGCCACGATGGTGGAGCTGGGAGATCGGCTTCGTGTTGTGCAAGCCACTGAGCGGGCTGTTTTGCATGCGTAGGACTGAGTCGGCTTTGGCTCCCAAGCACATATGGTGGGTTCCCAAAATAGGGGGTACGCTTGATATACCCCCAAAATAGTAGAGGGACCCCCCAAAACGGGTGCCCCTATTTTCGGAAACCCCCATATGGCAAAGGGTCCGGTGGAACTGCCACTTATGCAGAGTCAGTGCCAGGTGGCGCCCACCTGCTAACTGCGCCTGCTGTTTGGAGTCACGCGACTTAATCGATTCGGGCTCTTCCGGCTAAACGCCGACGAGTCTTTAAGCAAATGGTTCAGGAAGCCTGACAGCCTGTCCAGGGGACACAGGGACACAGGGACAGCAAAGCAGTGCGCCGATCGAGAAGCCACAGGCATGTATTGATTCCAACCCAGCCAGTCTTGCAGAGATCTCCGTGAAGGATTTTTCCAGCTCAAGATATATACAACGTGGCTCTCAGCAACAGCGGCCACCTTGCGCATGTTTGCGCTGCGTACTTCTACGACAGGTTGGGACGTGAGAGAACGATCAGATGGCCAAATGAGGCTGCGGATCGGATGCCCCCGTCCGACTTGGGGGTTTACGATTTTAGGAGGTACCATAGAGGGCTCCTTATTACACGGAGATCCTACGATTTAAGATTGTAATTGTGGCACCCACCTATTTTCGTAGACCCCACTTGGTGCTGTCCCCCCGGCTCTTTCAGAGTCTAATCGCCCCGTTGCTTAAAGCACGGAGGCCTGCGTCCCTCCGTATCACCTGGAGGTTGGTGGCGCCTGCGCCGCACGATTCTCGTGAGGAAAAAAGGAAGAGAGCAGGATCCCGGCATCTGCGATTGCATTCCTTTGGGGTGACGATTGTCTGAAAAGTTTTAGAATTGGCCGAAGGGTCTGGGATTTCTGCCAACAGAAGTGTGGCTGATGCAAGCAGCAGAGGTGACTTGCACAGTTACAGCTATTCTGTTCTTGTGAAGGTTCGTTCTGTGTTCGTGACAGAAGCCCCCGTCGAGCAGCATTTACGTGTCGTTAGAAGACGAGTTGATGAGGCCAACTGGTTGATGCAGATCACTTTGACAAGACTTGCTATGCGCAGTCGCTCTTCCCTTGCAGTAACACTGCCTAGCAGACAGTCCAGCACTGTCTACATGCGACTCACTCTCTCTCTCTCTCTCTCTGCCTTTGTCCCTCTCACTGCTTCGGGCCTTATGCTTGCGATTGACAAACGAGATCATGGAAGGAGTTGCAGTATCGAGTTGTCCGTCATCAGCTGCAGCGATGCATGGAACCTGCCATCAGCCATCTGTCACACTGCGCTCTTGGCCCAAGTTGCGGAAAGCTGGGTGACTCTCTAGTCCTCTCCCTGCAACCCGCACCTCAAGGAATTCGCTGGACAGCTCCCTGCTTGCTCTCTGACTCATGACTATCGGTCAGGTGCCCGTACAGGTGATGTGCAACGTTGTGGATGGCTTCAGGCTTCACGTGGAGGATGTTGATGGCGTTGGCGTCCCAAAGATGTCGATGGCTATCTCCGTGAAGCTGGGCTTCCCCATTCACGACCTTCTCAAGATGTTGGCCTTGTGGCAGGAGCGTGCGGTGGACGAAGAGGGCCACACACGCCGTGCGAAGGAGGCTGCTCGCAAGGCAGGCGAGGTCGCGGCTCCCCTCCGCAACTCCCCATTCTATGCCAAGTACAAGACCGGGAACAGCTGGGAGCCCATCTCCTCTCCGAAGGTCCTCTTGCTCGATGAGGTGAAGCTGAGAGCCAAGACCTTTGCCGCGCTGCCCCTTCCCGAGCACGGGCGCGTGACCTATGCGCAGTTCGTGGCCGGGAGAGCTCATGCTGCCGACGCGGCCGGCACAGCCAACGCGGCCACCAGCCCCGCCGCCAACCCGGGCAGTGAGGCTACGGCGGATTCTGGGCAGAGGCCCGAAGGGCCTCCGACCCCCAAAGCACCGCCACAAGGCTGGACAAGTCCCAGCTGGTTCGCAGTTGTCCAGCAGAAGGCATCCTCGGCCTGGGAGTCCTTCTCACAGCCGTAAAGTTTGAGCAGACTATAGGATTGTGCCTGAGCATTGGATGGTCGTTTTCCCTAGGACTCGAGGATGCTTGAAGCTTGACGTAGACCGCATTGCTTCTTTGATGTCAGTGGTCAAAGGCGCGGAGAAACTTGAGATGCCGCGCCCAGATGGACGGTTGACAAAAAGACTTGGGTTGCCTGCGTCCCTCGTGTTTTTTGATGCAATGAGCTTCGGCAGCGTGATTCCACACCGCATTCTGGTGAACGTGTAGATATCACTCGCCTCTAAACATCCTCAGGCCTCCGCAAAAGGCACCCAATTTCGAGAACGTGGTGTGTCTTCAGGTCAACATCAAGTCATCAAGCAGGTCGGAAGCACTTCTTTGTCGGAAATGATTTCGACCATGCGCATGTTCAGGTGTCGGCCGAGACCTCCCAGGGCAGCCATTGGCCCCATGCATCTCCAAATCCTGCACGTGCGAGTTGGGTTGCGCGCGCTTGAAGCC
This sequence comes from Symbiodinium natans, assembly GCA_905221605.1. Lineage (NCBI taxonomy): Eukaryota > Dinophyceae > Suessiales > Symbiodiniaceae > Symbiodinium > Symbiodinium natans. Next base: position 379,336 of record CAJNDS010002132.1, on the reverse strand, counting down.
ATTGGGCTCCGCAGGTTTGCGAAACACTCCCAGCCCACTCCATGTCTGCAGCCGAAACCCAGAGAAGGCACCCAAACGGCGATGCCCTTCGGGCCAATCATCGCAGGCATTCAAGACTATCGCTTCACAAGATGGAAGGAGAAAAGATAGAAGAATAGAGAAAGTTACGTACAGGACCCTTCAATCTAAGAATAATTCAACATACCCCAACGCATACCCCTTAACTTATAAAGGAGAATACAAGGAAGGATTTTACCCTACCCCTTAATTTCGTTGAAGGGTATTGAATATTTCTCAGATTCAAAAGTTCTTCGTTGTCAGATGGCTTTTGCACGGCTGGCACTTTGCTGGGCTCTGACAGCTGCTAAGCGTCTCACAGAGGACAGGGGGGGAGCTTTTGGGACACGATTTGGCTGCCACATCCGGACATGCAGAAGCTTGTTGCTGTGCATTCAGACATATACGGCAGGACCTCAATGATCAGACTCTTCTGGCCCCAAACTTGCAGGATCAGGCCGGTTTGCTTCTAGAGGTCCTGGCTGTGGCGCTATGTGCTCGGTTCCAATCACCTCCATAGGGCTGAAGAGAGGCAACCTCCAGCATGCTGGAGAGCAGGACCAGTAGCTGCAGCTCCGCTGCAGTCAGCTTCTAGCGGCATGCGGTTCTGGAATCCCGGCCAAGGCGATCAAGAAGGCGCCAATCTGCGAGTGGTGCTGCAAAAGCTGGGCGTGGCTGAAGATGACATGCAATACACGCATTATTGCAAGTGGAATGGAGTTGAGTGCGACGAGGAGAAGAAGTGTGTCAAGGGGCTCCATCTGCCAGGCAGAAACTTGCAGGGCGAGCTGCCCATGGAGCTGGGCAAGTTGAAGCACCTGGAGAAACTGCGCCTCGGACAGAACAATCTGTCAGGCGACCTCCGAGCTTTGCATCCACTAGTGCGGCTGCAGTATCTGGACCTGTCCGAGACTAACATCACGGGAGGGCTGGATGCTCTGCGCGAGATGAAGGAGTTGGAATCTCTCTTTCTGTTCCAGACACCGGTGCACGGAAAGCTGGAGGACTTGAAGCACCTGCGGCGATTGGCTTGGCTAATTGCGTCCAAGACACAAACCAGCGGCAGCCTGAAAGTCTTGTCTGAACTCGCAGCCGTGAAGCATGTGCTGCTAGCAGAGACGAGTATCACCGGGCAGCTGACGGCCCTGCGTGGCCTTAAACACTTGACATGCCTGGACCTATCGGCGACGGCGGTTACCGGGACCCTCCAGGACCTCCTGGATCTTCCAGAGCTGGAGCAGGTTACGTTGAGGAACACGAATATCGCGGGTCGTCTGACGCCCGACTGGGCCGGGCGGCTCCCTGGGCTCAGCATCCTAGACCTAGCGGCCGGTGCCTGAGGCATTTCTACACCTACGTTGAGCAAGGGCCCACCCATGCATGTGTGCGTGTGCTGAGGGCAGCCTAGTTCACTTCGTGCCCACAGAGAAAGAAGCTGACCAGCTTTACCAACGAATTTGGGGGGGAAAAGAGATGCTGCCAAGTCTAACCGTGCTGGACGCCGCTCGTCTGCGAGGGAGAGTGCACCAAGCTTTCTTGTTGCGTCTGCTGTGTCTGCTGGAGGTCTCTGGGTGCCCACTGAACAGCCCGGTGGACGAGCTTCTTTGGCCAATGGCTTATTCGCAGCGGATTGTGACGATCCTCGCGACGCGGTCCGGCCTCACAGGCACACTGCCCTACATGGCCAATTACCTATTAGCCACTTCCCTTCAGACCTTGGATGCTGGGGGCCTGCTTTCCCTAGCACAGAACGATGCTAGTAGCATCACTTTCGCAGAGGGGGCCTTCCGAAGTGCTTTCCGGCAAGGTGTCAAGCTCGACCTAAGAGGGATCAAGCTGACGGCGGAGGAAGCGGGTGAAGCTTTGGACATGCTTCCTCCGCTGCGCGCGAAGGTGCTGGCAAACCGAGACCGACTCGCCTGTGCAAATTTGCAAGCCACGGTGTTGGATGTCACTCCGGAAATGTTCCTGGCTGACCAGCTTTGCCACTGCGTGGCGGGACTTGCGAGCCCAAACGCCACAAACCTGTGCTTTCGGTGCTGGTCTCAGTCGTTGCTTTGCTGCTCGTGATCCGAAGAGGGATGATGCCTGTCGCTCAGCTTGGCTCTGCTCGGCCTGGGAGGTGCTTCGCCCCAGCTAAAGATCGGTGCGATTCGACCAGCAGCAATGAACGTTGGAAGGATCGTGGCTGCGCGGAAGGCTGCTTTGCTCCAGCTTTTTTTCCGACACCGTCTTGTGCGAGGGTGATGAGCCGAGGCTACGAGGGCATTCTCTGCAGCATTTGTGCAGAGACGTTCCGCAGCAGGGCTGGCCGCTGCGAGAGGCCACCTGCAGTGCAGCTTGTTATGCAGGATTATGCAGGCATTGCATTCTAGAATTTTGTGTCCCAATGAAAAACTGCAGCAGGTGTGAGGCTGCTGGGCATGTCCGGGCTTGGCTGGCTGGCGCGCTGCTGGTCACCATGGCATCAGCTGGTCTATACGTCATGCGGAGGCACACAGCAGTTCGGACATGTTCGGGCTGCATGCTTCGCCCCACAGTGAGACATGCAAAAGGGCCAAGACATGCCCAGGATGATAATTTCTGTAGCATGAAGAAGGCAAGCTGAGAGAAGATGTCTGCGAGGAAGGGTGGCGACATGTCAATCTCCTCCAAAACGAAGGACCCTGGCTTAAACAGCAGCCCCAGAACATGCTGCGGACACTGCCTGCTCTGCCTGTTCGTTCTGAGGCCTTGATGTCATTGCTGCTTGGGCAGGGCCCAGTGCTGCTACAGTTCTTCCAGCTCTGGGGAGTCCTTGTGGGGCTCGTCCCCACTGTGACCGACGGCCGCAGAGGGGACTCAGAGCCGGGGCCGGCGCTGGAAGAGGCGAGGCCGTGAAGGTTGCATGCTCTCGCTTTTTTGCTCTTTCGCTCTCCTTCCTCTCACTCCCTTCCGTCGCTCTCGCTCTCGCTCTCCCTCTCTCTCTCTCTCTGTCTCTCTCTCTCTCTCTCTCTCTCTCTCTCTCTCTCTCTCTCTGCTCGCTTCTACTGGAAGCGGCTCGAAGCCTCACTACAAAAATTTGGCGCGTGGTTGCTAGCAAAATCTCCTGACTCTGCGCGGGCGCACACGAAAGGTGGTGCGGAGGCTAGCTGTCTACGTGAAGCAGTGTTTCGAAGGCTACCCGACTACCCACCAACGATTTGCGATCGCGATGGTTGGCCTTTCGTTGTGCAAACTTGGATTCGTGGAAGTAGGCGGCTGCTGGGCGAGGCATCACCGCTAAGCTTTGTAAGGTGTGAGGCAGCACGGACGCCAAAACTGAGAAGAGGAAATCTGGGAGTTGCTCTGCACTCAGGGGCGGGGAATGTGGCAATCGTCCAAGCCGGCTGCCGCCATTCTAGATGTGTTTCAGGCACATGCACAGAGCGCTTTAGTAAGCACTTTGCAAGCTCCAATTCTCAAAATCATCCTTTCTCTACGTCTCCCTTCCTCATCCGTCTTGATCCTTTCCTCCTGGCAACTCATGAAATCTACTAAAGCCCGTACGTGTGCACATGAAGGGGGTTTCCCACTGGCTGCAGCTGACAGTGGCCGGTGTTCGTGATGCGCTGAGCCTCGAGTGCTTCTTGGGCAGGACAGGGTCTTTCTTTGTGTGCTTTTTTGTTAAGGCCACCCTGGATGCGTTGTTATTGTTATGCAGCAACGATACCGCCTGAGCATCAGACTTCTAAACGTGCGTAAGACGGCGCACTTGGTGTGAGGAGGGCCTGGCGCATCAGCGCCTTTGCCTCGCCGACCCTGCCGCTGCTGCTGCTGATGCTTTGCCTTCTCGTCGAAATCGCGCATTGGCACCGAGCCGCTTGCTGGGAGAGCAAAGGCAATTGCTGGACGGTGGACGCTGCTTGTTTTTCCAATTGTGTTGGCTCGGGAAGACAAGAATTCTCTGTGTGTGTGATGTGTTTTGGCGGTTCTGCAACGTGGATTTGTGACAACGGCACGTGTATACAGCCCGTAGTAGAGGACAGTGTCTCTCATTCATATATTCTTTTGAATTGGATATGCAGTACAACATGCTAATCGAACGAATACAAGCCAGTATACCAATAACATATGAACCGCTTGTGTATATGCTACAGCGGCCAAGTAACCAGCTCGGTGTTGCACAGCTTGTCTGCTAGCCTAGACTGCCTTATTCAGGTTTACAAAAGGTCGTAGCAACCTCCCGGCAGTCTTTGTGCACAACCGAAAGGTTGACACATGAGGCCCCATCAACCCTTCAAGTTCCGCACGGTCAGGCATTCCTTACAGGCAAACTGGCTAACTTGAGACCCATACACACACAGGTTTATGAACAACGTGCGCAACACACATAACAAGCCAAGTGCCGAGGACGCCAAGCATGCACGGACCAGAACTAGCAAAAAGACGAGACAAACAACAAGCACATGAACATCTGCACCGTGTCTGCACCCACCAACAAATTGAATGATCTGTCGTGATCATCTGGGATTTGGTCCTCCAGTGATATTCTGCGGCCATCTGGGTGGGGACACTGCTGAGTTTTTCTCTTTTTGGGGGTGGGCGCTTCATGCGGGTTTTCTCCAAACTCTATAGGCGCCGACACTCCAGGGATACGAAATGATACTCGGATCTGCAGCATCCCATGTGACAAGTGTTTGTTTAGTGCCCAGCGAGGATTCTCTAGTGGTAGGCACCGCAGCAGGGCAGGATTTTCTACGGGGTTCTCTTCCAGGGATTTCAGGAGTACGGATGACCGGGGAACACTACTCCGAAAAATACTACACTCACACAGCTTTCACTTCTCGACCAAGGGCCGATTCAAAATCATAATTGGGTCAAGAAGTTGTGCGTGCAGTGCAGGGTTATCACAACTTCGCTTGGCACGATATGACACAGCACCTGCGCGAGTCATTGCGCACCGTAGCTCAGAGTGCCCAAAAACAGTGGCAAAGCAAGACGTGCCGCAATCCTGCGCTGCGGCAAGGCCTCGGTGTCGATTGGGCATTGAAGGTATTGCTCTTTTGTTTCGTTGGTGGTGCCGCGAGCTGCGAAAAGCTCCTGCGCTGCCAAGACGTTGATGCAGGCCGGGGGCATTGAACACAGTACTCCGGAGATGCTTTAAGACTTGCCTTCATCATGTTCTTTGGAAGCAGTGCGATCCTGAAAAGATGGCGAGCCACTGCACGAGCACTCGTTCCTTGCTGCGCTGCCCCACCTGAGGCGCCTACAGCAGGTGCTAACTGCTTTGGTTGCCCCTGAATCTTCGAGCCTGAGGTGTGAGGATTCCGACATGGAAGCTGCCTGGGTCAGGGCCTCAGGGATTAAGTAGGCAGAGTCTGCAACCTGAAGTCCGGAAGGCACTTTATGTGGGATATGGCTCAGCCTTGGCATATGGCCTTATCATCCCCAGCTTTCTCGTCTACCTCATTGCAAAGCAGAACCTGGAGCTAGCTATCAATCGACGCTGCGTGTGCTGGTGGGCCAAAGCAAACGCGGGAAAGAAGGTCACGGTGCAGGCGAAGATGATGAAGCAGTCAGAAGATGATACCGAGACGGCCAAGGCAGGTAATTACAAGGGTCGGGGACGGGAGCAAGTACTAGTATTCGTTCGCATTCAAGCTTTCAGTTTCAAGAGCCACCCAGTCGCTCTGCCTCAGCACAGAACTTAGTCCCCTGTGACCTTGTCGGCTTTATTGACTCCAGCGTCTCTCCTCAAATTCGGCCAGGATACTGAAGCCAGGTTATGAATCGGATCATTCTTTACATGCGCGCGCGCCAAACGATTGCCGCGGGGAGCGTGCGTCGACAAAAGACCACCCCCAAAAAAAGTTGCAAGAAAGTCTCTCCCTCTCTCCCTCTCTCCCTCTCTCCCTCTCTCCCTCTCTCCCTCTCTCCCTCTCCCTCTCTCCCTCTCTCCCTCTCTCCCTCTCTCCCTCTCTCCCTCTCTCCCTCTCTCCCTCTCCTCCCCTGCGGAGAGGGTCGGGAGGGTTCGGTGGGGCTCTTGCGCACCACTCATCACTTGTCAGCTTTGTGCGCTCCGAATCCCCAAATTCTTACGGTGCTCCGAATCCTGTGGCACCGTCAATGTGAGACTACAGGTTCTGCATACCAAGCACAACGTCTGTCGCAAAAGCTAGGCTGTTTGGCACCCTTCCACAGTCGGCCAGCGAGCCAGGAGGAGAACGCGGCTGTTTCTGACAACCTCCTGGCAGCAGCCATCGCCTACGCTGCCGTCTTCTTCCGAGGCGAGGTACGCATCGAACAACAGCTGGACTCTATGCCGCTTGGCGAGCAGGTAGCAGCATCCTTCGTTCTCGTGTGTGTGTGTGTGTGTGTGTGTGTGTGTGTGTGTGTAAAGAACAGAGCCCTTGCAGGACTTTGGAGCAGACGGGCAGCCATGATGAGAACGACGATTTCTTGGAATTTGATGCCGCCTGCCACTGCTGGGCTGTGAAGTTTTGTTGTATCATGTGCACAGCCCATGGTATGAACGTGGGGCAACGTGAAATGTGGTGCGCGTTGTCTAGAGTCTAGGCCACTGGACAGGCAGCCCTTCCCATTCCCTACTGTCACAGGCGACGAATGGTTTTTCGACCATGTTTTCGACACTCTATTCGAAAGAGCACAAGACGGACATTGACATACGGCGATGCCAGAGCATCACCAGGCTGGATGCACACCCTTGATGGCGGCAGCCCCTTTCGCAGTGTTCTGCTTGCTACCCCGCCTGCCAATCGCCTCACGCATGTGCTGAGTCAGCTTTGGGAGCTTCACGTTCTTCCCCAGCCTAGGTTCTGCTGCCTGCAGTGCATTGCTAATCAAGACTTCATTGGCGTTCATTCTGTTGTTTCTAGGAGTGGCCTGCAGACAGGCAGGCATCTGTCGTCGCAAGGGGGCAGGTGCTGAAGAAGTGCTAGTTTGAACAATACAGTTTGAGCGAGTATTTCTCGACTTTGAGTGACTTCTCCATGTTTAACAGAAGCTAACTAAGCAAGACATGAGTCACGGCAAGAGCTGACTGCTGAAGTGTTCAAGGACATGTTGGCAAGTCTTGCGCGCCGCCCAAGTTTGCAAAAGACTGTTGCATCACTTGACACACATGTCGGTCCTCCAAAGTCGCTTCGGGGTACACAAACGGGCGTACCTTTGCAGCGGCGATCTTTTTGGCTCTTGGTTGCCAGGATGCTGGCAGAGCATGAGATGATCGAAAGGAAAGCGCACGATGACCGACCCTAAGAATAATTTAGGGTATTTCGGTTGAAGGTTCGGGCTTGCAACCACTCGTTGGAAGCCTCTTATGGGGCCACAGCCACTGCCAACTATACTACGTATACGGCAATCTATGTGATCTGGGCTCCACGCTGGTTCAAAGGTGCTTGTGTGAAGTCATGCCCGTGTCATGCATCCGAGGTGTTCTGGCGGGTGCAAAAACGATTCTGTTCAAGTATGCTCGCTGGCTGCAAGGTTGTTTGGAAAGGCTTGAACTTGCTTGAACTGTCAAGGTAGCCCCCGTCCATTCCTTAGCTTAAATTTGAGATCCCTTGCAACGAACTAAACTATGCTGGAACCCCGTGTTGGGTCAAACTTATTTTTCCAGACGTCGCAGTATGTAGCAAGGGAGTGCAGGCTGCCTGCGACGATGTGTGGGTGGAAGCGTCGCTGAAAGTGGTTGCCGTTGCTTTGGTCACCACTGTGCCCTGGCTGCATCCAGCCGCTTAATTGCTGAGTATGAGTGTCGGTGACGAGGTTTCCGTGAAATCAGCGTTGCTGACACTCTTCGTCACGATCGGCATGGCCGTCCTCTTGGGTGCCCAGAAGCCGTATAAGCAGCGCCAGGCCTGCAGCAATAGGAACACCAGCGGTCACTATGGTAATTAGGGACAGCTCCTCCTATCCTCTAAGAACAGCCCTTTAATTTGAGGCTTGTAAGTCTCGTTTGAGCTTCTTGCGCAAACTTCCGATTCAGAAATGTTTTGCGATTCTGCATCCTTGGCCTGCTCGTGCAGACGTGCGCGTGCAGGGCTGAAAAGCCGAGGAGGCTTAATGGCTCCTTGCGGGAGGGAGCTTAGAATGGCTGAAGAGGATCCTCAGAGGGGAGTGACTAGCACGTCCAAGTGAGTGTTCGCTGCGCACCTTGGCACCTTGCAATCTGCAGGTGAATGATCTTCAAAGTGGATGCTTCATCTGCTGCGTGGCCGCACTCCCACCGAGAGCAGCCCTCTCAAGCCGCAAATTCGATCCAAAAATATTCATCCTAAACCCGTAAGGCTTGTCGGTGGCCGCTTTGGGCTTTTGGCATGGCAAGGGCCAGGGCCCTTGGCGGCTCCTTGCCCGGTCCGCGCTCGCGGTGCCTTTCCTCGTCGCCGGCATGCAGATGCTGCGACCAGGCCAGCGCATCTCAGCACTGCTTTTAGCCGCGCCCCTGCCACCTTAGGCTGCGTTGGGCGTCGGGCCTCCATTTTCTCTCTGCTTACTCTTGCTGCCACATTCCGTGGTCCCCCTGCGCAGATGGCCCCGAAGCCCTTGCGCTGCGCCTGCACCAGGCCAGGAAGCACCAACCGGTTCGCAGTTCTAAGGTCAGTATGAAAGTGTGGATGAAGAAGGGCGGGAGGGGGGGAGGGTTAGTTAGAAGCACTTGTTCGCATGCTTGTCCGTAGAATTCGTAGTGGGTCGGAAGCATGTGCGCCCTTCGCGTTTGTTCGCACTCCAATCTTTTCCATCTCATTCTCGCGTTGGATTGCGGGTTCGTTCGCTCTCATATCATATGTTTGTTGTTTCTCCGTGCGCTTTCGTTTTTCCCCCCGCAGGAGGCCAAGGCCAAACTTAAGGAGAGCAAGTCCGTGGAGCTGTCGGTGAAGAAGGTCAAGTTCATTTAGGCCGCGCCGAGGCCCCCAGAACTCCAACAGGATCTTTAAAGGTTCCTTGAGGTCTCTAGGGTGTCCTTGTAGGACTTATAGAGTCCGCGGTTTACATTTAAAGTGTTGAGAGTGTTTGATGAACTGATGAACCCGATGGGGCAGTTTCCTTTGCGAGGACGCCTCCATCCACGGCCATGCCGCCTGCCAGACGAAAATCATGACATGGCCAGATACTGGCAGTGTGTCTATAAACTTATGACACATACAAAGTGCATGCGGCTTTAAGACATGGTTGGTGCTGTACCGGATCCGTGCCTTGGAAAAGTTGGTGCCCATACGTGGTTGCATCACCGAGATCCTTCGCCAAACACAGGTGGAGCAGCACAGCAGGAAGTTCTCCGAAGAATATATGTTGTTGAAAAGCAACTTGCAACACAGTGCGAGAGAGTAAGGTGGGTGGGGGACTCTGAACCCAAAGGATACGAACAGGGCCCACGGCCAGTGGGCGTTCAGTTTACCCTTGCTGGTCCATTCCAACGACAAACTGACAGGGAGCGGGAGAACACTTTTATTGAGCTTGCCAGTGCAGAGCTGCCGTCGCTTCTGGGCTCTTGGAACGGGGCGTGCTCTTTGTGAGCATGGTGGTCGTTTAGTATGGTGTGGCGTGGAACTGTGACGCGATGTTGAAGTGAGAGCCTGGTTTGGGCATAAGCGTGCGACAGGGATGTGGGGTCCAGACTCATTTTGGAGTGGTTGGGGTGTGGTGGGGGGGTAGTGAGTGGGGTTTTGGCGGGGTGTTGTGGCAGGTAGGTGTCGTTGCGGGTATGGTTGGTGCAGTGGGCAGCGGGGTGAGGGTTGTGGTGGAGGTCGAGGCTCTGGGGAGTTCGTTCTAGGGGTGCAGTGAGTGGGCGATTGGGTGGTGGACTGATAGCACAGAGGAGCACATGAGCACATGCACGTTTTCACTTTTTTGGGGGAGCGGTACGATTAAGTTGTTTAAGGACTTGCCCAAACCCACTCTTGAAACATTTATCATCTACCCTACAGTTACGGGCCCCATTAATTCGACTCTATTGATTTCAGGCATCTGCTGCGCTTACACCATTACTACTGAAGCTGTTCTCCCAACGTCAATTGTTGTAGCTGTTGCTGTTCTGGCTCAGAAAAAAGCATCTGCTCACGTTCGGCACGCGTGGTTTGACAAAAGTCAAGCAGTTCATGATGGCGCGCTTCATGCTTCTTGTCTCAAGTTCATGTCGAAAGAGTCTGGATTCTGCTGGCTTTGTGGCTGGTGCGCGAGTGTATTCGGTTGCCCATGTTGCCTCAGGTACGCGGCCTTGTTAGTTTCGCTCGCTGGTGCCGCTCGCCCTGCGCAGTGGACACCGGAAGGCCAAGATATCCCTGCAATCTCAGTGGCCTCTTTCGATTGCTTTTATTCACTGTACTTGCTTGTTATGAAGCAAAGCAAGCCAGAATTCAGCAGAATCGCAACCTCTGAAGCAAAGCTTCAATTAGCCGGAAAGATGGGAGTCCCGTCCACTTGAGTCTACTTGAGCCACTCCCCGCCAGCATTCTGCAGATATGGGCACCCCCAGACTGTCCTTTATAATTCATTCTATGCACAGCGGAGTGACATGTACGTCCTGTTCACGACCCCAATTAAAAGCCAATGAGAAACAAGGCGCCGAAAGTTGACAGGATCATGCACGAACTCTTACTTCTGGGTGTCCTAGTGTGGTAGCGTCTCCAGCACAACACTCTACCGGAACTTGACATCCATGTGGGGCCACTTGTAGGGCCAGGCGAAGGCTTGTTGGAATTGTGCAAGCTTTCGGGGCATGGTTGCACTTCACCCTCATCCGCCTTCGCCGCCATTTCCCGTGATGCAGGTGGTGTAAGAGATATCCATTCATCTGGGCACCTCAGCTGAAGTACAACGGTGTGCCACAACTTTAGGAATGCGGTGCTCTCTCAGCTCATGCGCAGGTTTTGAGGTTTGGTCTTGCACCTTCCTGATTAACTTGGCGGACATTGAGTTGAGCTTGTGCTATCGCTTTGCACGCGGATCAACTGCTTCTGCCTTACGACTATGCTTATCAACAGTACCGTCGCGAGACACCGATGCTTAATCGCCATTGTGCTGATGCGCACCACAAGGTAAGGCAGCGTATTATTACAGTCTGTGCCCATCACAAGCACAACCGTTTTTTCACTGGCTCCTTGGAGCTTGCAGGACTTCTTGTTGTTTATCTTGCCGGTGTTGCGCATATGAAGGAGTTTTCCCGCTGGTTGCAGCTGACAGCGGCTAGTGACGGCTAGTGTTCGTGATGCACTGAGCCTCGAGTGTTCCTTCGGCAGGACAGGGTCTCCCTTTGCGCGATGTTTTGTGCAGGTCATGCTTATAAGTGTTACAAGAAGATCGCAGGGAAATCAGATTTCGAAGACATGCAAAAAAGACTCCCGAGAGAACACTTTGCGCGAGGAAGGCCTGGAGCATCAGTGCTTTTGCCTCGCCTACCTTGCCGCTGTTGCTGCTGATGCTTTGTCTTCTTGTCGAAATCGCGCACTGGAGCCGAGCTGTGTGCTGGGAGAGCAGAGGCAAATGCTGGGCGGTGGTTGCTGGCGTGCCATTGTCTTTCTAGGATTAGAGGCTTCAAGGACCTTCCCAAAATCGTGGGGCAAGAAAGGATTTTGGCAGTGCTAGAATGCACCACTCCAGTTGGCACCAACATACTGTGCAGCAGTTCTGCTGGCCATGTCATATGGTTAGCTCTGAGGCAGTTGCAAAGCAAGACAGGGTGTCATTTCCGCGCTGCTTGCAAGGCCGCGGCGTGGATTGGGCATTGAAGGTGTTGCTACTTTTCTTTGTTGGTGGCGCCGCGAGCTGCGAGAAGCTCCTGCGCTGCCAGAAGGTTGATGCAGGCCGGGGTATTGAACATACTCGGAAGATGCTTCAAAGATTCAAACATCTTTCAACTTTAGAAATTTGTCAAAGAAAAGAGTATGGGCTCATATGGGCTCATTGGCGCCAGTATGTTCTCGAGAAGCCGATGCTGAAAGGTGACGAGCCACTGAACGAGCACTCGTTCCGCGTCGCGTTGCCTCACCTGAGGCGCCAACAGTAGCCGGTGCCAATGATATGTTCGTACCTGGAGCCTCATGCTGGAGGTGTAAGGACCAAGACATGGAATCTGCCTGGGCAGGGGCCTCAGGGATCAAGTAGCAGTGTTTGAACCGTGCGGAAGCTGCGAAAGAAGTTCCGTCAGGCACTTTACGTCGGGTATGGCTCTGCCTTTGCATATGGTATTATGATTCCCAGCTTCCTCGTGTACCTCATTGCAAAGCAGAATCTGGAGCTAGCCATCAACCGACGCTGCGTATGCTGGTGGACTAAAGCAAACCAGGGAAAGCAGGTCATTGCGCAGGCAAAGCTTATTGAGCCGCTGGAAGATGATGCCGAGACGGCCGAGGCAGGAGGGCTCCGGAAAGTCAGTCCGGCGATTTCCCCGTTTACCGTTTGCCCACATCATCACTCACAGATCCTGATTGTTGTGTATGCAATAACCCTCGGAGACCTTTCAAATCAACAATATTATCAGATAAATGTAAGTCTAGTAGAAAGTACCTTGCAACAAGCATGCTGAGAAATGCCATGAACGATTATGCCTTGGGATGCGAACTCAGGGACGGCATATCTGCTTGCACCGGCATGAAACCGAAGACCTTTTTCTTTACGCGGAATAGAACACATACGGCCACCTGTCCAGTACGATCAGCATCTGATGTCCCGCAGGAAGTTTCCCGTCAGGCTTATGTGTAAGGTAGGAGGCATTTTCCTGGATGAGAGCTGCCCTTGTGTCATAGCCTTGCTATTTCTTTGCTGGAGAGGACAAACCAGAGGTGGCCCAGCAAGACGACGGACCTGGCGACGGTGACAATCCAGATGCGGCCCCCTTCCCATACAGTTGGCAGCAGGAGCATTTGCCAACTGGTACACAGGATAGCATGTCACGGACCCACGGATGTTATAGCTGAAACAAAGTTGCCTTGCTAGGATTCCTCGACGGCGGCAGAGCTCCAGGCGAAACACCAGGACTTTCCAGCTCTCTACGTCTACGGCACGCATGAATTTAAGATTGTTTCGAGGTTGCGTGAGATTTCGTGAGATTTCGCGAGCATCCATCCTTCCTGGCATGGCCCAGTGCTTCAGCATGATGCGGTGTAAGTCTCACTTCTATAGAATCGAGGGATTTCATGCGCAATCCACCGTAACATCTGCCTTCTGGCGGGGGGGAGGGGGCGCGTGCCGCTAAAGGGCATCAGGAAACGAGAGGGGTGTTCGTTTTGGGTACTTTCCATTAATTGTAAACGCTTGCGCGCGCCACCTCGGCAGCCGGGCCGGCAGGATTTCTGGCAGGGCCCCTGAGAAAAAAGGGGGGCTCCTCCAAGCGAGGAGGGGGGGGGGGGGGGTCCCACAGGGCGGGGGGGGAAGGTTGGGTTAGGGGGAAGGAGACCGGATCCGGGTCTGCTTGTTCCAGACGCTTCTCGGCAGGAAGCCGAGCACCCATATGTCCTATGCGGGTTTAGAGTTGCTCGCCCGCTGGCGGAGGATCCAGTGGAAGCTGCCCGGCAAAAAAGCGAGCCTGTTGACGGTGGCAATCCAGATGAGGCTTCCTTCGCTGCACGAGTTGTAGTTAGGACAGCTAGGAGAATCTGCGACACAAGCGTTGTTTTGCAAGTTTGCGCAGAGTCAGAGCCAAATGAGCGTGCAACGTGTCTCCCCCAGAGATGTTCGCAGATGCAGTATCTAGCCAGGCTGTTTGACGTGCTTGCCGGTAGAAAGCCCTTCCATGGCCAGAGAGCCAGGAGATAGTTTCTGCCAACCTCCTGGCAGCAGCCATCGCCTACGCTGCCGTTTTCTTCCGTGGCGAGGTGACTATTGAACGAAAGCCCGATTCTATGCCGCTTGGCTTGCAGGATAGTCTGCATCCTTTTTCGCTGGCAAACGATGATAGCGGGCTTCAGGGGATGATGCATTGTGTGTCGGAAGAATGCTGAGCGCAAGAAGAAGTGCAAGCCGGACTGCCAGCTAGCTTCATTACAGGACTTTGGAGCAGAAGGACGGTGATGAGAACGATAAGTTCACCGAAATTGATGCTGCCCGGCTTGGAATTAGGTGGCTGCTAAGCTGGGCTGCACGAGTGGTCTAGGCAGCGGGCATGCAACGTGAGTAGGTTGCTGATGTTGAGAAAGTGTGCTGCGCGGCAACGTAACTGGCATGCATCATTGTCAGGCGACGAGCATCTTTTCGACCATGTTTTCGAGCATCGCTTCAAAAGAGCACAAGACGGACATCGACATTAGGCGGTGCCAGAGCATCACCAGGCTGCGCGTTGTTCATGGAGTCTGACATTCGAGGTTTAGTAACATCTTGCAAGAAGCTGCCTTGGCACGTTCAAGCATGTCGGCCCGCCCAAGTCGCTTTGGGTAAAACTTGGGGCGTCTCCGCAGATCTCTTGGCCACTTGCCGTCAGGATGCTGGCGGAGCATGAGGTGATCGAGAAGAAAGCAGAAGATGACCGATTCTAGGATGATTTCATGTGGAAGGTGGGCTTGTAGCTACGTGGTTCTAGCTTGCACTGGAAGTCTATCTTCGACCAGGATCGCAGCCAACTAGATCGTGTCAGCTGGGCCCGCTGAACGGTGGTTGAGTAAAGTCATGCCCATGCCATGGGTCTAAGGGATTCTGGCTGGCGCCAAGACGATTTTCTTCAAGTACGCTCCCTGACCGCAAGGTTGTTTCAATAGGCCTAGAGTTCCGTATTGGCTCCCAGAAACATGCAGTCAGCTCCTACCCAGTACGTATGTTGTAGTCCGTCCCTGCCTCGGCTCCCCAAAAGGGATTGTACTGCTGTGAACTGACCATATTGCCTGACAAGACACTTAGCCTGGCTGCTGCCTAGCTCCGTATGTCCTTTGCACATGCTTAGCGCTCCATTTTTACTGCAGGCTGCGTGCGACGATGTGTGGGTGGAAGCGTCGCTGAAAGTGGTTGCTGTTGCTTTGGTCACCACTGTGTCCTCGCTGGATCTAGCAGCTTTAGTTGCGGAGCCTGAAAATCGGTCAACCGTTGCTACTTTTGCTTCAGACGAGGTTTCGGTGAACTCTGCGTTGCTGACGCTCTTCATCACGGTCGGCATGGCAATTCTCTTGGGTGCCCAGAAGCCGTACAAGCAGCGCCAGGCCTAAGTGAATGGGAGCACCAGCGGGCACTAGTGACCGGAAGTTGTTATGCCGCTGGTCCTCTAGGATAAACGGTTTTCATGGTGACATTTGAGACCAAATGGGCAGCTGCGGTTCTGCCTCCTTGGCTCACTAGTGCCGCTTGTGATGGGCATGAACAGCCTTAGGCGCAAGCAATGCATATGTGTCAATGTGCAGGTGAATGATCTTCAAAGTGGATGCTTCATTTGCTTCGTGGCCGCACCAAGCGGAGGCTCCAGATGCACAGTGCAACCTCTCAAGCCTAAAATCCGGTTCCAAGAAGTCAAATTTGGGAAAAAAAACATGAGGGAGTATGTATGGTACAGGATGATAGTGCTCCTATTATAATCCCCATTAAGGACTGTTAGTGAAAGGGGGAACCTCCCAACCGATAAGTTTCATGAATCTACTGCAGAGCCCAAGGCTTGTCGATGGCCGCTTTGGGCTTTTGGCTAGAGACTCCTGAGATTCCTGGGCGGCTCCTTGCCCGGTTGGCGCTCGTGTTGCCTTTCCTTGCAGCCGGCGTGCAGATGCTGCGGCCAGGCCGCTGCATGCTCCTGTCATCTTGGACTGCGTTTTCGACGGTGGCCTGAGATGCTCTCATGTTTGTGCTTACTGCTCCGCCTGCGCAGATGGCCCTGAAGCCCTTGCACTGCGGCTTCACCAGGCCAGTTAAAAACAGCTGGCCAAAAAGGAGAAGCAAGTACGTAGCAGACGTACAACGACGTAATTGAATTCCACGATCCCACCCGGAAAAGGCCCATGAAATCGAGAAGGTGAATGTTTTTCGTGGAAGTTGTACATACATGTTGCTCGAAATTGTTCGCATTTTTTCGCACGCGGTTTGCTCGCATGGTTCGTTCTCCCATCTTCTCCATCTGCAGGAGGCCAAGGCCAAACTCAAGGAGAGCAAGTCCGTGGAGCTGTCGGTGAAGAAGGTCAAGTTCATTTAGGCCGCGACGAGACCCCCAGAACTCCAACGGGATTTTCTTGAGGTTCCTTATATAAGATCCATGGGTAATTCAAGGATTTGGGGAGTATGGAGTTTTGAGTATTGTAGGAATTGCAGAGTCAGTGGCTTAAAGCGGTTGAAAGTGTTTGATGACCCCAATGGAGCGGTTTCCTTTCGAGGACGCCTTCATCCACGGCCATGCCACCTGACAGACGAAAGCCATGCAATCGGCGACGTACCAGATACTGTCGGCGCGTTCATAAACGCTGTATAAACTTCAATGCGGCCTTAAGACATGGCCGATATTGCACTGGATCCGTGCCTTGGAAAATGGTGCCCATGCATGGTCGCATCACCGACCCTCAGCCGATCCTGTAAACACGGGGGTTGCTTTAGCAGCAGAACTTCCTTTGGAATGTTCAGCACAGTCGGAAGTTCGCCGAGGAAGCGATGTGCTCGAAGAGCATGGAGAGAAACATTATCATGACACATTAAACAGGAGTGCATTTTTGCAAGTGCACGACGGCCTACTTGTAAACACTAGAGCACGGCTGTCGTGGATATTTCGTGTTGCGGCGGTCAGTCCTGGCACAGCCACGGAAGCTGCACATGTGCTGTTTGCGCGTGAGGTTGCTTACAGTAGATTTACATTGCATGGGTTGGCGCATTGCGAAGTGTTTCCTCATCTCGAAACTGGGTCGCCACTTCCCCGAGTGAACGCAACGTGCCTACAACGATAGTTCAGGATGGCGCTCAGTACCTGGTTTCTAGATATCCCAGCTCCGTCGCACCATTAATAACCGCTTTTTCTATTGGAAAGCTTCTGGCAATGGAATTCCTTTTGGTTTTCTTCTCGCACTCCCTTTAACTTATTGTGAGCACCGGTACTAGTGATAATAATACTCATAATGTGAAGCGATGGCGGACTTCCAAGGGCTGGCCCTCGAAGTCACGGATTCCAACACAAAGAAAGCCACGTAAAGGGGGTTGAAGAGA
Organism: Symbiodinium natans; assembly: GCA_905221605.1. NCBI lineage: Eukaryota > Dinophyceae > Suessiales > Symbiodiniaceae > Symbiodinium > Symbiodinium natans. Next base: position 362,206 of record CAJNDS010002132.1, on the reverse strand, counting down.
GCCCCCATCCTGGACAAGGGCTTATCCGACTTTAGAAGAGATGAGTGAATATGAACTTGAAGGGATGCGATCTGGAAAGGGATGAGTTTTAAAAGAGACGAGTTTATATGGTTAGAAAAAGGGATCCATGTGATTTCAAAAGGGATGAATTTGCATGATTTCAAAAGGGGCGAGTTGACACGAATTCTTAAAACGGGTGTTCACATGATTTCCCATGCGTCGAAATCCAGAGGGCCCGGGGGCACCCACAGTAAGAAGGAAGGGTCCCGAAGAGGTGCCCAGTTTTCGAGTCCGAGGCCTTGGATTCTGAAGGCCCGGAGTCGAAATCCAGAGGGCCAAAAGGGTTTCTGGACAAGGGGCCCCAGCGGCCTTTTAGCCGAGAGGCCACGACATGATCACGAGATTTGACATTCGAAGCGGGCTCCGGCCGTCGGAGCGTCTCCGCAGGCCTTGGGATTGCTGCAGAGCAGGTTTCAACAAGCTTCGCCGCAAAGCAGCGTGGGGCTGGCGATTCTTCGCCCCAGAAATTGACTGGTGGAACTTCGCGTGCGCTTCTCCATGATATAATCGCAATAAGGGTTGTCTCTTTTCGGGAGCCTGGACTTAGGAGGCTCTTTTTCCGAAAAAGTTTCAGAATGTTGAAGGCGACGATTTGAAAAGGGTCAACCTGAGTCAACCTCGGGGAGGAATCGGCCAGCCAGGCCTTGGAACAGTGTGGTCTTTTGTGTTAGGGTTTAGGGTTTAGGGTTTAGGGCGTTCACAGCCAGCATGTGGGCCGTTTTAAACAGCAGCGGCTGCCAGGTTAGATGGGAAGGAAGCAGAGAAACAGATGGACACGGAATGCTCTATAGAACTGGAAAGGTTGCGCTAGCCCTCCACATATTCCTGTCACTCTCCAATGTCTACAACAGCGAGTGCCTACCAGAGCGAGTCTACCAGTTTCTTCACTGCTTCCAAGTTCACTCTCCGTTCCAGTGCATTTGGGGCTGCTTTTGCCTTTCACCGGCAGTGTGTTAGCACCAAGGCACTGAGGGTCGCAACGTGCGGAGTCAGCGGGGCAGGTCGATATCGTGGCCGCGGTCACCGTCCTCGAAGCTGTCATCGCGTGAATCATTGTTCGGGGAACCTCAGGAGTTCTGACGTGTAGAGGAATGAAGAAGTGCTTGATCGGCCCCAGGGCCCCCCCAACCCGCAGCGGACCATTTTTGTTCTCGAAATTTACTCGCACTTTGGATGTAGAGGGAAGTGAGCTCAAATTTTCGTATCCTACTGTAGCACCTAAAGGTGAAACGAATTGCGTGCCATGCTTGCATTACGTAGTGTCGTAGTGTAACAGTAGCGGAGGGAGGACTGGTGTTGGTGTGTGTGGACCCCAAAATGCGCATGATTGCATGCTGTTGCAGCGGCTTCTTGTTGATGGTTGGGCGACAGTTGCCTGATACTCTCCTGGCTGCTCAAAGAACAAGGGCTTTCAGTTGCCATCATTGAGTAAAACACGCAGCCATGTGGGTCACTGTTTGCAGTTTATATTGGGGCTGTGCACTTGAGCAGACCCCGTTAGCAGTGCACAGATTTTCTGGTCTTCATCTTTCGTGTGTTCAGACGGCTTCGCAAGCTGGGATGCCCCATGCACTGCATGGCCGTTGGACGCATTTCTAGGGGCGTGCTTTAAGAGCCCCCTTACGCCGACTACGCCCCTTCTCGACAGTCCAGCTCTGGGTGGTGAATGAGAAAGGCCCAGGATCTTTCCCAGGGTCATCCCAAATGTCAGCAGAAGTGATCCCTATGTAGAGGCCCGAGCTGGCACAGGGCGAAGCTCTTCGAGCTCCCACGGCGCAGGAGATGCGGTTTGGGAGAGTTTTGTTGAATTCCATGGTGATTTTTACCATATCACCACCCCTTGGGGGCTTTCTGTGTGTTGCTCGTGCGGAGAGGTCTTCCACGCCACCTAGTATGGGGACGACCAGAGCTTGAAAGCTCCAGTTCGGCCCGGGCCCTTCTTCGCTGGGATTCGCAGGGGAACAGCAGAGCTTGCTTGCAGCGCGTCCTATAGATGAACCTCATGGTCGGGTGCAGAGCAACATGCTGACATGGTTGGTGTGTTTTGATGTTTCCATAGGACCTCATAGGACCGAAGTGAAGAAGGTGTGCTGCATGTTACAGGTGTCTGCCCTGCAGGCTTCTCCATCCTTCTAGTTTATCAGGCACGCATTTCCCCGAAAGCGGGCCGAAACATGAAAGCTCAAGTTCTCGGCAGTTAAAAGTTGCCGACTCAGACAAACGGCAGGGACCGGGCCTGAGAACTGCGAAAAAATGAGAGAAATCTGAAGTTCTTTATAGTTTTTTTGTATCGACTGCATGGCATGCCCAGGCTCGCAGTCATATGGTCTTGAAAGTCTAAGCATTTTTTTGAGTCTTCAGCATGTCATCGAATCATGTGGCATGCCCGATGGTGCGGAAGAATTGGTTTGAAGCTTCAGCTTTTGTCTTGAATGTTCGTCCAACGGATGCGAGCTGCGGCTTCAGGGAGAAGACCTCTTCAGCCCGTACGAAGGCAAGGATCGCAGGCGCGCCTCTGATTGCACTCTTTAAGCACTTTCACTTGGTCTGTGTCAAGGGAGCGTGGGCGGCAAATGTAACTTCAGTTTGGAGCTCTCACTGTGTCACAGTAGCGATGGCACTACCTACAAACCACGTAGTCCCGCAAGAACTTCAGAACGCGGTGGGAGCCGGATGAACTGAAGCCTCCTCGATTGAACAACCGGGCCAAAAACACATCGCGTGCACAATGGTTTTCATGCATGCTCCGTATGAAGCATCGGGGGGATGATTCGTGACAACCGCACACCAGGACTGCACTGCCGGAGGAGCGGGTGCAGGAGCATCGGCAAGAGGCGAGACTCGCGTCATTTGAAGCTTGCAAGATTTCTGCTTAGACCTATATGGGGTCATAATACGGGAATCCTACTATTTAGGGGATCTAAATTGGGGGTCCCCTATTTTCGCGTACCCCCACAAAATAAGGTCTCCCCGACACTGCCGCCAACGCCTTGCACTTTGCCAGGCTTCTGGCTCTCAGCAACTGCTGCATGACTGCGATGCTTCCATTCCTTCCACCTCCGTATCTTGCCCGCATGCTGGAGTGCCGTCATCATGGCTTCGTGGCCCTCCGGAGTTTGAAGGTGCAAGGGTTTTTGGGGAGTTGCGAGGCTCGCGTGGAGGGCAGATGGAGACTTTCCGGGTCCTTGTTGAAAATCATTTTACATGTTTATGAGGGCTTGCACCCCATAAGTAACATATAAATGATTATCTTTCAAGTCTTTCATAGTACCCCAACAATGGTGCAGTGTTACTTGATCCAGGCAGGCCCTGTTGTGTTGTGTGTGCCAAGACCAGCCTCACCGGGAGCTCGGACACCAAGAAGTCCTGCAAGGACTGCTCTGACCTGGCGAGAAAAAAGTGCCCGAGGGTTCAGGGTTCAGGGTTGCGGGTTCAACAAAGGGTTTAGGGTTCAGGGTTCAGGGTTTGGGGTTTAAGGGAGGCTTCCTTGCGGCGTTGAAGAACATCAAGGAACTTGCGACGGCCCCTCTTCTGCGTGTATGGGGGGGAAAGCGTGGGAGTCCGCGGAACGGAGATGAGCCAGGACGGGTTTTCCATGCCAGCATCGGTGGCCAAGGCAGCCGGAAAGCATTTCACAGACTACGATTTGCTTAAGAACCTCCCCCCCCCCAAAAAAAAAAAAACACACACACAAAATTCTTCCTTAAAAGGGCAGTATAGGGATCATTGTCAGCTTTTTGGACAGTAGTAGTAGAAGGGCCGTGCATCTCTTCTCATCTTGTTGACATCGGCCAGGTGGATGTGAAGGATTTCTACTCGAAGTTGAAGGAAGTGGCAAAGCACACATCTCCCAGCAGCAGGCCGCTCCGAAGACTCTCACTTAGTCACTTGCAGGGCTTAGCTTCACTAATAAAGAGCGTTGCGCGCGAGTTCTTTTTGGGATTTCGGAACGGTTCTGACAGCGCTGCGTGGTGAAGCGATGCGGGTTTAGGTGTTGGAAACGGCTGAGTTTGTGTGAAGCGATCGGGTTTAGGTGTTGGAAACGGCTGAGCTTGTGTGGGATGGGGGGTGTGGGCCGGCGGTTTTGGCGTGACTTCTTGCGCTTTGGCTAAAGGGTGACGGCGATGCATGGAAACTCAGATGTGCCCTCCAAACGAGTTGCCAAAGACAAAGGGCTGACCAGGAGAAGCCTTTGCATTTTGGCGGACCAAGAGGTTTTCCAAGCCACATCGGGGGTCTGGCCCGGGGGGGGGGGGGTTTAGGGTTTAGGGTTTAGGGTTTAGGGTTTAGGGTTTCGGGTTTAGGGTTTAGGGTTTAGGGTTTAGGGGGGGAGTTGATCCGAACATTTGTCTCCTTTGCCCCTGCCCGTGTCCCAGCATGTTCTGCACGTTCTCTTGAGTTCCTCCCTGTGGTCACGTCTACGGCTTTTCAGTGGTAACCTTGAGGTCTACGTCGTCAGGTTAGTGGCATATAGGTCATCTAATCGATCCGAGGGGTTTGCTGTCAATTCGCTGCGCCTTGCGGTGTGCGTCTCTACCTGCTGGCCTGCTGGTCCGAGGCTGTAGAGTTGTTTTGACTCAAGTCTACACGAAGCGCCCTAAACCCTAAACCCTAAACCCTAAACTCTGCTGTGGCTAGTCGGGTGGCAAAAAAACCCTAAACCCTAAACCCTAAACCACGAAGCGAATCCTCATCTCTTCAGGCTTGCTTTCCTGAAGCTCTTGTGTGCCAGGACAGCCTGGGACGCCGATGCGAAGAAAGTGGCAGAACTGGCAACTCTCGACTTCGAGGCCACCATCGTATAAGAATAATAAGAATACTAATAATACAATACAAATAATATTAATAATACTAATAGAATTCTTAATCATAATAATAATAATAGTGGGCCGACTGGGATATGAGCTGGGGGCACCTTCAAACTCCGGCAAGGAAGCGGAAGAGGAAGAACCTGAGGAAGATGAGCCCGACGGCACCCGCTCTAAGTGAAGTCAAGTGATTGCGACGATGAATCACGACATTCTTCTTGGGGGCCACTTCATAAGCTTGAAGTTGTGCAGAGGTGAGTGGTCGGTGGGATCCGAAAAGCACTCTGCCGGGCAGTGCAGGATTGGTCCAGCTGGCTTGGATCATCTTGGATCTCTCTAGTTGAGTGCCCTCTAGTTGCACGCTAAAGTGTGCCTAAACTTGAAGCTTGCTGGAAACACCTAAGCTGCACCCATTTACATGCCATAGGAGGAAAGCGCGCTTCAAAAAGGCGGACATCGAAAATCTCCGTTGGCACGTCACCGCTGCAGCACCTTTCGCTTCAAATCGAGGAACGAACGAAAAAGCGAACGGGGGAGGAACCAGAAGCAACGAGGTCAGAATGAATCGATGAAGCGCGCTGCGTTAGCAGCCTCAATTGGCTAGATAGCTTTCGCAAAACTGCCCAAAGTAGTTGACTATTCGTGTCTGTACATAGAATCATAGAAACATTGAACTCCAGCAATGCGTGGAAAGCAGAAACATAACCCCCTTCACTTCGGAACTGAGAGCTGAGGGGGGAAAAGGACGGCCTCTTCAAGGTGGCCCTGCCATCACCTTGCCACAAGCAGGTGTGGGCACTCGTAGTGTGAGCAAAGCTAGCCCAAGAGCAAACAAGAGCCCAAATATTGGCCATGCGCCCCTAGACACTTAATAAGTACAGAGCACATGACCGACACCTCGCAAAACGAACTGGCAGCAAGCATGCACTAGAAATGTCTATCGATGATGAAAACCACGTAGAACTCGCCAAAAAGATCGCGAAAGCATGATTGAGATCGATCATTCTCTCGCCGAAGCCGTGCGCTTTGAACTCTGAGGGCATTGACAGGTTGTCCTGCAACTCTGATTTCTGGTAGCTTTATCGGTGGGCATGAAGGGCTGCCCAGGGTCTTTCATGCCTGAAGGCCTTGCCATTACGTATGCGCCTCAGCGTCTTCTCTCCGAAAGTGATGTGCGTCATACATTTATACCATCGCGCTCTTGCCAGCTGCGCAGGTCTTCTCGAAAAGTGGGTGCGCAAACGGTACAGCGCAAGCACCCCAGACTTCTGAACGCATGCAAGGTGTCAAAGAGTTGTTGAGTCTGTGAGCGGGCAGTATGCCGCGTCTGAGACGTTCAGTATGGACATGAGTGAATTGAGTTTTCGTTGAAGCAGGGTTCAGGAATACGCAAAAGAAGTAGCCTGAGTTGTTTTTGTCCAGAGGATTCACCATGAACCGTGGCAATCAAGGTGCACATTCTGTCATTTGCCGCATCCGAAGAGGTTCAGGCCGAGACCCTCCAAGCCCGCATCCCAAGCGACTTCGATGCTATGCATGCGAGATGTGCGGGCCCACACGAGAGTAAGACCTCGAGCTGTCAGGTCCAAGCAGCACAAGTGTAAACGCCTGGCGGCCGTCCTGGACAAGGCACAGAGCTTCACATGTGGGTGACGTCGGGCCTGACGTCGTCGCAGCGCGAGTTAGATGCGTTATATGCGTTGCTGCCGGCGGGCGCCTTGCCGCAGGTGAGGTAATAATCCCAACCCCGGCATCCGATGAAGGGACGGGGTCCTTGTTCCTTGGGCGTGTCTTTGAGCTACTCCTACCGTCCGCAGTGTCTATGCCGGACACTGGCTTCTGTCGGGTGCCCCACTGCTCGACTTCCGTGCCAGGTGCCACTCCTGCACTTCCAACCTCTCAGCCGCCTCTTCCCCATTCTTCCCCATTCTTCCCCTCACGTCACTTTCGACCTCTGCTTCCACTTCCACAGCATCCGTCAGCATCCCCTTCTCTTTGGGCGCTGCCCAGTTCGGCCCTGGAGCTGGCATGGCCCCGGCTTGCCTCTCCCACGTCCTCTTGTATGTCCGCATCGCAGCTCCATCCCCTCAGCCTCCCTGCTCCAACAAAAGCATGCGCAACCGGCTCAACTTTGCCTTGTCTCTTCCGCTTTACAACCTTGCTTCCGACGGGATGTTGCCTCAGGGTAGCTGGCAGTCCAGGCCGCTGTACTCGCTGCTAGCAGCGCTGCTAGCAGCCCCACACCCCCTCCCAGAAATGGTGTTTGGGGAATAGTTGAGGGACCGGGCGTGGGGGAATGGGCCGAAAAAAGGTCCAAGGTGGCTGTGTCCTCTCGGGGTCCGGGTGCCGGTGGGGAGTTTGGGGCAGGCACGGTTCTTGGATCAAAGCTCCTAAAACCAAAAGAGGCCCGCTGCACTTTTTTCTCGCTGCCAGTCCTTGCTTTCTCTGGCATAGAAGTGGGCGGGGGCAAGCCAGGTGGAACAAGAAGAGGCGCGACTGTAAGCACTGTAATAAGCACTGCAACCGAGGGGGAAGGGGGCAGGGCGAAGCCAACCCACATCGTTCCTCGCGAATGTTCAACAAACCGGGGCCCAAAGAGCAGGGGGGGCAACCCCCTCATGCCTGGAGTTCAGAAAAAGGCAGCTTTCTGTTTTGGCTTGGGGGCGGCCGACGTGGTCAGCTGCAAAGCGAGTGACAGTGGCGTGCAACGCATGGCAGTTGCCAGTTGCACCGTGTGCAAGAGGTATACATCGTGAGTGAGTAAGCGACTTGCTGCACGCGGTGAGACGTGCAGGAAGCCATGCCTAAGGCGCCGATCTTTCCCGGCTTCTTAGGGGGCTCCGCAAACGTCCGTGCCCCCCCCACTTGGAGTTCACACTGGCGAACGCCCCAGCCCAGGAAACAACGTTCCAAGGCCAGTAAATGGCCCGGTTACGCAAGAGCGCATGCTTACAGACGCAAGAACAACGACTAGGCAGGCCCGCCACCAGCAAGCTGGTTTAAGGGCAAGACAGCGTGCCATCCTCGCGGAAGTTCATGCGACAAGGGCTCTTCCCCCGACAGTCACCCATCAAGGTACTAAGCCAAACAAGCAACGTCGCCTCTGCATTGGGCGGTGCCCGGCCGCGTGCCAATGTTGGCGAGCACGCTTCTCTGCAGATCCCTCTACTGATACTAGGTGCAGGACGCGACCCGTGCGGCACTTTACTTTCCCAAGTACTCACTCAGTCACCACCTTTTCCTGATAAGGGGGAATGCCAAAACTCCATCCAAACCCCCCGCAAGCAGGTCACACGACAGTATTCCCTCGGACTGACCAGGTGAAGGCCAAAGCTGTGACCAACACCCGCCTCGGACGAGGGGTAGAGGTAGAGGTGGTTATCGTGCGGCAGTGTTGGAAGTTCGGTATTGACAAGCCTGTACAGCAAGGCCATCCAATTCGACAACCAAAGGAAACTCATAGAGAAACCTCACTCTCCGCGAGCTCCCCCACATTCCGGGCCGCGTCAGAGTGGGATTACGGCGGTCTGGCACTTGAGTCAGGGCTGTCGCATCCTGTGCCAAGTATGAGGGAGACCCGTGTGCGTTCTTGGCGCACAGGTGCAGGCTGATGACCCTGACGGATTTCAGATCTTGGTGGAACAACTTGGTGCCCAAGGCGGGTCTCCGCAAACATGCCCCCTCAAGCCTGTCAAAGACGAGCTTCTTGTCTTGCAAAATGGTTTTCTACAGAACTTTGCAACGATGAGCGAGGTGGATACCTGAACACAGTGGTCAAAAGCAGGATGAGAAGCCGCCAACAGAAGACTCAGGCCCCGGAACCTTTAAGTGTTCATTCACATCAATTGATTCTTCCTCTCAGGTTCCAGACCAGCCACGGGAAGCCCCGCGAGTGTTGAAGCCAGGGTTGGTGTCTTTGTGATTTTCAGGCACTGAGCCCAGTGGTTGAGAAAGGCGTAACCTTAACCCGGGCATCCTGAGACCGATAGTCACTGCATGGGCATGGTACGTCGTCTGGTGAGGTGCTTCTCAGGTTTTGGGATGGCCGGCTGAATTTTTGAACTCAAGCATGAACTCGATTCTGCTTTTTCAGCATGCCGAAGGCCATCGCTGGTTTACATGTCCTGGAGTGTAGCAGGGTTTCTGGCGAGAGAGGCCGCGACTCAGGTGAAGTTCGTTGTGCCGAGTTGCGTCAGCCTCCCGTCCATTGTAGAGCGAGCACGTGACAGGTCGCGTGTTCCGCAGCTCATGCTTTAGGCATTGCAGCCGCAGAGCTCTGTTTATGACTTATGGCCGCGTCAATGTGTCAGAAAGCAGGCCATGCACCAACTGCATCCCACTCTGTGAAGTCTTGTCGTTCTTGTGGAACCTTCACTTCACCAGCTTCTCGCTTATCTGCGCGACTGAAGCCGTTGCAAAAGAGTCTCGGTGTGTCACGAAAGCTAGACTTTTTGGAGTCTGTACAATTGCTGAAGGACACATTGTTGCATTTGTGAGAGTACTCTCACGGTAGCACTCGGTAGCATCAAGTCATAGCAAGTCCACAGGGCAAAGATGGGCCAAGGCCAGTTACCAACGCACGGTCACCACGAGCAATCGTTGAAATGCCTTGGTGGGGAGTCACAGGTGAATCCCGCAGGGGGGCGTTTCCCAAAATGGGGCTACCCTGTTGGAGGGTCCCTTTAAGGGGATCTATTCTATTTAGGGTTACCCCCCTATTGTCGGAAACCCCCATATAGTGATGAATCTTGTAACGAGTCAGTTTTGACCACTGTTGTGCTTCATTTCTTCGCCGCCTTTGCAAGTCGCCATGTCGTGGTTCCGCTCCGTGGCAGCCGCCTGACTCAACTTGGACTGGATGTAGGGTTTATAGGGTTTATAGGGTTTAGAGGGTTTAGAGGGTTTATAGGGTTTATAGGGTGTATAGGGTGTATAGGGTTTAGAAAATAATCTTGGATCACTTGGCAAGTAAGAGCACACATTCGTGAACATGTCATGGAGCACCCTCATCCTGAGGCCAGAATCTGAAATCTCAAAAAGTCGAGCCTTGGACCTCTTGGGCCACACAAGGCTGAGAACAACAGGCTAGCATGTGAAGCAGGGTACATATTTCTTGTACCCCCAACAGGACACCAGGTATATACACTCACCAATGTTAAGAGGGAACCTTATATACACTCACGAACAACAGTAATATAAGCCCTACTTCATGTACCAGTCCCATCCTTTGCGCACCTAAACCCTAAACCCTAAACCCTAAACCCTAAACCCTAAACCCTAAGCCCTAAGCCCTAAGCCCTAAACCCTTCCGCCTAAGTGATGCCACCCGGGGCCTGCAGCAACGAAACCGCCGGTTCCAATTCATGGCCCTCTTAGACCTCAGGTGCCTCCAGACTGGGCTTAGGGTTTAGGGCTTAGGGTTTAGGGTTTAGGGTTTAGGGTTTAGGGTTTAGGGTTTAGGGTTTAGGGTTTAGGGTTTAGGGTCCAGAAAGGCCACTGAAAATCTTCTAAATGCTTCTCCGGAGCTTTGTCCTGATGAGGCGTTTCATGGGCCCTTTCGCATGAGAGCGACGGCCAAGAGTGGGTAGACAAAACCACAAGGCGAGAGAAATCTACATTCCTGCTTAACAGACCTCCTCAGCGGCAAGGCTAGTGGGAGAGTATAGTCTGTCTGGAGCGGGTCCAGCGGGTCCAGGAAAGACTAGGCTTTGTTAGATTCAGAGTTGGCACAATCATAACTCATGAAGGACAAGTCCGACAAGGATCAAAGATAATTGATTCATGGACTGCAACCCCATTCCCTGACATGAAAAATTGCCTACCTCCATCCCGAACTAAATGAGGGGAAGGCAGAACCACCGAAAAAGCTGTCCGCGCCTCTTGGGGAAGCCACTTGGGGGCCTTACTAGAGCAGCGTTTGGACTTTGTGGAAGCCTTTTGGCTTCTGATTCAATATTGACAATCTAGATCTGATGCAAGACTTCTCGGGATTGATGCTGTTGGGCTCAGAAAGTCGCTTGCAGCATTCAAGAAATCCCAAATGGTACAGAAAAAATAACGGTGACAAGGTTTCTACATCCCTCGAAACTTGTTGTTCGATACATAAACCTGATATTGGTCGAATAACTCCATTCTTCTCGTTGGTTGCTGTCCATTGCCGAAAGAAGGTGTACGCGAAATCTATTCAATTTCTTGCTTCTTCGTCAAGCGACACTGAGCAAATTCTGCATGCGCGTATTTTGCTAGTGAGATATGGATAAACTGCGCTCACTTAGGGCTCTCTTTGCTGGAAGAATTAAATTCGTGCCTGCGCTTGGCAAGCCCTGGGGCAGTCACTGGGGCACAAGTCTGAATTAAATCCAAAAGGCCTCCCAAAAAGGCTTTTTCGCAGAGTACAAAAAACTGCTCCTAGAGAGCTCTATAGATGTTCATTTGGAGTGGTCCACGGAGTGCTGCCAGAGTGAAGTGCCAGGTCTTACCTTTGTTTTGGGGTATCAAATGCACGTTTAAAGGCATCTCATGGTAGAAACCCGCACTGCCTTGTGCCCCCTTCTCAAAAAGGACGTCATGGCTGTCGCGCCTTCGTTCTTGTTCGCCTTGACCAGCATTGCCTGGACGCCGTGCTTGGGAGAGGCTGGGACCTATACATTTTTGGAAGTAGCCCTAAACCCTATAAACCCTTAACCTATAGACCCTAAACCCTGAAACTGCTCGAATGTGCTCCAGGCCAGAGCCCAGAATTGAAACTCTGGCGCAGGTCACCTTGGAGATGTCAGGTTGCAACTTCGAGGTCGATACTTGCGGATGGCTCAACACAGGCAATGCCAGTTGGCAGCGTGCCAGTGGCCAGGCCACCGGTGGGTGGCTGGAGGCCGAAGGCAATGCCTCCGACGGCCAACTATTCATCTTCGAAAGCCCATTGTTGACTCCCACGACCGCAGAGAAGGGTCTGGCCTTTTCCTATATGATGGCTGGATCGAGCTCAGTGTCCTTGGAGGTGGAGCACAAGACAGAGTTCGGTGGCTGGTCGACCATGTTTGCGGAGAGCGGAGACACTGGCGCAGAATGGAAGGGTGCCCCCGTCCGAGTGCCCGAAGGCACTGTTGGCGTTCGGCTCCTAGCCGGTGCAGGTGTTGGGGCTGTGGTCAAGGTGGATTGGATCTTGGCCGTGGAAACCGCGAATTGGGCAAACACTGGTTGCACCTTCGAGGTTGACTTCTGTGGGTGGTCTTCTGGTTTCGAGAACCAGTGGCGTACCCAGCGGGGCCAAACCGTCTCAAGAGCAACTGGGCCGCAGGTGGCTTTCGAGGGGGACTGGTACATCTACACGGAAGCTTCTGGAGCTTCCAACGAGGCAGGGCCTTGCTCGCTTCAATACACACGAGCCGGGACAGCCGTAGCATACTACTGTGGCATACCGCCCTGAGTCCTAAACATGTTTTCAATAAACAGCACTGCGCCCTATCCGATTGCAGGCCTTCTTCCTGACGTCTCCGATGTTTGAGCACAGCAATGTCACGAGGCAGTTTGGCTTTGCCTATCACATGTACGGCATACACATGGGAAGCTTGCGGTTGGAGTCTTTGGGCAGCAGCCGCTGGACAACGCTTTGGCTGCGAGCAGGTTCTCAAAGGCCGCGCTGGGAAATCGACCACGTTGCCATTCCGCAGGACGCAGAGATGCTGCGGTTCGTGGGCATCACAGGCAGTGGTGCCACGAGCGACATAGCTCTGGATGCCCTCGGTGTTGGCTTCGGCGTACCTGTTCTTGGCCTAGAACACCTCGCCTGCGATTTTGCATGGGACACATGCGGATGGCTCAACACGGGCAATGCCAGTTGGCAGCGTGCCAGTGGCCAGGCCACCGGTGGGTGGTTGGAGGCCGAAGGCAATGCCTCCGACGGCCAACTATTCATCTTCGAAAGCCCATTGTTGACTCCCACGACCGCAGAGAAGGGTCTGGCCTTTTCCTATATGATGGCTGGATCGAGCTCAGTGTCCTTGGAGGTGGAGCACAAGACAGAGTTCGGTGGCTGGTCGA
>CAJNDS010002132.1:319298-344298 GCA_905221605.1 Symbiodinium natans | reverse complement strand
AAACCCTTCACTTCCACCATCTTCAACGTCGAACCACCTGCCCAACCAGCTTACGACCGCGCTCTCAAATTTTCATGCTGAAAATGCAAACTGCATTTGCTACCTCTCTCGTTCAGCCGGAACCTTCATGCATGACTCATGTATGCCAAAGCGTAGGATGTAATTAGGAGATGTAGGATGTGGCAGAAGGCAACTTATCTTGATCTTGGTAGGCAGGACTTCGACATGCGAAAAGAGAGAAACTTCACAGATACCGTCCGCAGGTCCAGTGCCTCCGGTTCCCTTCTCGCTGCATCTAGGCTACTACCACAGCTGTGCCGTCTTCTTCATGCGTGGCATGAAGTGTTGGGGACGCGGAAGTGATGGCCGTACTGGCTGGCGCCACAAACACGATCGGCGACGGCCCTGGGGAGATGGCGTCAACCTTCCATTCGTGGATCTGGGTGGCCAAATTCCACTGCAAGTGAGTTGTGGCAGCTATGCAGCCGCTGTTCTCGATGACGGAGCATTGAGCTGCTGGGAGGACAGGGCTCGAATGGCCTGCTGGGGGCGGCTCAGGAGAGGCCATTGGCGACGAGCCCATGGAAAATGGGAATACATCTGCCCACGGTAGATTTGGGGACGGGAGCTGCCGCGGTCGAGGGTCGCTGTCAGGTCAGAGCATGTCTGCGTGGTGCTGCGCGGCGGCTCCGTGAAGTGTTTGGGGAAAAGGATCTTTACTCGGCTTGGGCGACGGGTTGCGTGCCTCAGTTGTGAAGGCTAGGCAAGTGCAGGCTGTGGCCACTCCGTGCTTGACTTCCCTGGACCCTGGGTCCAGGCTGCGGCGCAACGCTAAGGATGAGCCGCGGCTCTCTGCCCGCACATGGGGGATCGGCTCCCCTTCGTCGACCTCGCACCGACTTCCATGCTGTGCAACTCACCACAGGGATCAGGCACACGTGTGCATTGTCAAGCCAAGGCAAGGTCAAGTGCTGGGCGTTGGTGAGGCCGTCGGGCTTGGGCTTCGTAGACAGGAATTCCGGTAGCGTGGGGAACTCGCCCAACGAAATGGGCGACCAGCTGCCCTTCTTGGATTTAGGCCTCGAAGTCCTGCAGATCTCGGCAGGCGACTCTCACACCTGCGCAGCCTCTTGCATGCACCCTGCAGCCTTCGCCTAAAGCTTGTTTGTTTGTTTGAGCTTGCAACCGGAAGCTGATGCAAACTGCAGGTGTTGGCGGATCGTTCCTTGAAGTGTTGGGGCCGGAACTGGGAAGGCCAGCTGGGCCAAGGCCATGGCTCTGTACGGCCTTTCGTGGACGCAAACCTCCCCAAGACTCTGCTGGGCAGCGGCGTAAGCGTCATGAAGATAACAGCTGGCGGATGGCACACCTGTGCCATCCTCCAGGATGAGACTCTCAAGTGCTGGGGCCGAAATTTGCCAAATGGACGGCCATGACCTCAGTGAAGTTTTCTCCTTCGTGCTTCGTGCATAGAGACCACCATAGACCACCTCGCACGCCTCGGTGATTTGAGGCTTGGACAGGGAGCTGTGGAGATTCTGGGCAAGAAGCCGGAAGACATGGGCGATGGCCTGCCAACCGTCGACATGAACAATCTCCGAGTACGCGAGGTGCATGTGCCTGAATGTGCGTGAGATGTCTATAGGAAACTTGCGCGGATCCTTTGCAAGCAATTCTAAGAATCTCCATGTCCATGCACAACCAATCACAACCATGAATGTGAATCCAGCCGTAAGTTCACGAGTCACCACTGGAGCGGACAAAGCGTGGCGTTACGCAAGGGACTCGATTTGCTGCCTGCTTCGAACAGCCGGCGAAATTCCCAAAAGCTGTCTTTGTTAGCTCCGTGAGACTGCGTGTGGTCAGGTTCATGCCGGTCTCCGCCACACCTGCGCTCGGCTGGAGGATGACAGCGCACGCTGCTGGGGCCTCAACAGCGATGGCCAGCTTGGCGTTGGGCACACAGAGACCGTGGGTGATGAGCTGGTGGAGATGGGGGCAGCCCTCGCGCCTACCGAGCTCTTTGCAAGAGCAAAGCCAGGTGCGAGCCTTGAGGGTCTCAGTGTAGGCGAAGGCTCAAGCGAGGGCTGGTTGCTGCTGCAGCACAATGGCTCTTTGGGGCTGGTCTGTGACGATGGCTTCACGGACGCCGCAGCGCAGGTGGTCAGATGGGAAACTGGCATGTGCTGCTAGATAATTAAGCAGGAAGACAGCAAGCGAAAACAGATCAGAGAAACATCACCTCACGGCTTTCATGCAAAAGAGAGAGCAGACGAACACATAAGCGCAGGTGGCCTGCCGGGATGTTGGCATGGCAGGCGGCCGAGCCTTGTTCAGGGACCCTGCCTCCGACCCTTCGCTGGACGGGGCGGTTGCGGCGCTTGCTGAGTCTGAGATCCTGGCCGACAGCCTCGTGTGTGAGGGCACCGAAATCTTCCTGCGGGACTGTGCCTTCCAAGGCGGGCCGGATAGAACCGGAGAGGAACCGGAGGGGAGAGAGGATGACTGAGAGATGGAGTATGACTCGAGGTGCGAGTTTTGTTGGCCATTTCCGAGGTTGGCACGTCCACGACTGCTCTGCTCGGGAAGCTGCAGGCCTGCTCTGACCTTTTCTGAGAGGGAAGTGGGAGGGAAGAAGGGACCGGTAGGAGTGGCGGTGTGCATCTAGTGCCTTTTCGATCGGGTCATATCTCGAATCCCTGGTTTGCGGTGAGGCGTGCGGTGCCATCTGGATGCCTGGAGTGAGTACATGGCGGCAAATGGCCCTGGGCGGCGCCAAGACCAGGCCATGATCTGGGACGCGGACACGCAATCTGCTCTGATGTTTGGAGGCCAAGCTGCCAACACCTTCCAGTACTTCAATGACCTGTGGCAGTTCCACTGGCGAACGCGAAGCTGGGCCGAGCTACAGCCAGATTTTCCAGGTCCGTCGCCCAGATTCGGCCACAGCGCCGTTTGGGATCTTGTGTCGCGCACCATGCTGATCTTGGGCGGCAATTCCGTGAGCGAGACATACGGCGAAATGTGGGCATACGAGAGCGCACGAAACCGGTGGACATTGTGGCTTTCGAGCGATGGACCCGGGCCACGTGTGTACCACACTGCCGTATGGGACCCGCTGCGTCGGGCCATGCTGGCCTTCGGTGGAGAGAGTGGGGTGGACATCCTGGCGGAGCTTCGCTACTTCAGCTTCGTGAGCCGAGCATGGTGGCCTTTGACGACGGGTTCAGGGCCCCGCAGCAAACACACGGCTGTGTGGGATGCCGCCACACGGAGCATGCTCGTCTTTGGGGGCTGGAACGGGCAAAGCTACCTCTCAAACCTCCAGCGCTATGATGCCAACTCCGACAACTGGGCCGAAGTCCCAGCTGCCGGCGCTGTACCGTGGCCGCGAGGTGGGCACGCTGCGGCTTGGGACCCTGCCTCTTCCAGCTTCTTTGTTGTTGGAGGTGTGCAGAACCGAAGCGACACGCGGAGCTTCAGCGACGACTTCTTTAGCTTCAGCATCCTCAATGGCATGTGGGCCGAGCTTGGGCCAAATGCTCCTGGCGCCAGTGCCGAGCTGCCCCCGGGCCCATCCGCGCGCACCTCTCTAAGCGTGGTCTTCGATGCAGCCTCTCCAGCGTTGCTGCTCTTTGGCGGCTTCAACGGCTCCTACCTGGGTGAGACGTGGAGATATGTCATGACGCCTACAGCTCCCACTCCAACTCTGCGCTGCCAGCTGGGCCAGCCTTGCCTCCCGGAAGGTACGGACGCTGGCAACCTGAGCATGAGCAATCTGCGAGTCAAAACAAGCTGCCAAGACGGCCATGGCTTGCCGCCTTTGGATGGCAGGCGCTTGTTTGTGGAGCCGGACAGCCACCAACTCTGCGCCTGCGCTGGAAATGACTGCAGCCGAGCACAAGATCACACGGTGCCGGTTGGCCGCTTCATTGCCGAAGGGCCTTATGCCAACCAGTCTGCACTTTGCTACATTGGCTGGAAGTGCACCGTCCCCATCTGGATGGGCGTCGGCATCTCTACCAACGATTCCCTTATCGCGCGGCGTGACTGCCACAACATGCTTACATCGACGTATAGCTTGGCTATCACTATAAACGAATCTGCTAACGCTTTCCTCCTGGATGTGGGAATGATCGACTCGGCCGGAACACCAGCAGTTGTGGAGCTTTGCTGGTGCCCGTTCAGCCATTCCTGCGATTCTGCAGAGGATGGGCTTACGGGGGCTTATTTGTTGTTGGCTTCTCGTTGTTGTTATACTTACTGTCGTTTTTCTTGTGATCAGTAGCGGCTCAAAATGTTAGTTTCTCTGTTGCTGGCATCATGATAATCATACTGGAGGACTTCCAGGCAACAGCACTGCGCCTTCACATCCAGTGCCCACCGGGGCAATACGAGCTCGAAAACGCATGCAATCTCTGCCCTGCAGACCACTACTGCCCGGGAGGCCTGTATCGCATGCTAAAACGTCAGTTTACTGTCATGTCGTATTCTCACTGTTGCCAGCTACTGTCATTGCTTTCTGGTGAACATTCTCCCAAAGGCCAGCAGTTGCGAAGCTGCCCGCTCGCGAGCACAGCCCCCATCGGCTCCAGTCGGCCCCTGAGAGAGGGCCATGTGTTTCTTTTGGCTGGGTTTAGGGTTTAGGGTTTAGGGTTTAGGGTTTATGGTTTATGGTCCCAGCTGATGCTCAGAGCCTGGGTTCAAAAAATGGTTTATGGTTTAGGACTGCTGCTACTACTGCTGCTGCTCCTACTCCTACTCCTACTGCTACTGCTACTGCTACTGCTACTGCTACTGCTACTACGTCTACTGCTACTACTACCCTCCTTTCCCCCCCCCCCCCTCACCCCCCCCCCCCCCCCCCCCCCCCCCCCCCCCCCCACCCCCCCACCCACGGATGCCGTTTCACACGTCAAGATGAAACCGTAAAACCGCGAAACTCTACAGCCCGAAGAATATGTTCATGGTTTCAGGGTTCAGGTTTTGAGGGCAGAAGCGTTTTGGGTTTGAAGTGTTCGGTGTTTGCGCAAAGGGTTGAGGGCGGCAGCGTTTTGGGCTTGCAGTCTTCGTAATTTGGGGCTGAGGGTTTTGGGGTCTGTGTTGAGAAAGCACTGTACCACCCCCCCCCAACCCCACCCTCCACACCCTCGACAAACAGGATGCACTGGGAACCTGGACACGGAAATTGTGGCCATGGCGCCAGGAACAAACATGCTGCTCATTGTAGCATTTTCGGCAACACAACCTTTTAACATTACACAGTATACAAAAATCATTTTACAAGAATAGACTAAAAAACTATGTTTTCCCAATGCGGGTGTTCAGTTTTTGAAAAACGACCCCTCAAAAACTCGAGGAAAACGCGCGTTTGGCCAAGACAAGTGCGCAGAAGTAACTAAGTAGCGTTTTTCCCGTCGCACTGGGGGGAGCCCTGCTGATATTTCTACGACGACCACGACCACGACGACGACGACGACGACGTCGACTGCCAGCGCCACGGCCAGTGCCAGTGCCAATGCCACTACCACACCACTACGACTACCACTACAACTACCGCCACTACCACTATTACCACTACTACCACTACTGCCACTGCTGCCACTACCACTACCTCTACCACTACCACTGCCACTGCCACTGCCACTACCACTATCACTACTACTACCACTACTACTACCACTACTACTACTACTACTCCTCCTCCTCCTACTACTACTACTACTACTACTACTACTACCACTACTACTACTATTACCACCACCACCACCACCACCACCACGACCACGACCACGACCACGACCACGACTACGACTACGACTACGACTACGACTATTGCGACGACTACTACTACTACTACTACTACTACTACTACTACTACTACTACTACTACTACTACTACTACTACTACTACTCTCCCACTCCTACTCCGACTCCTACTCCGACTCCTACTCCTACTACTACTACTACTACTACTACTACTACTACTACTACTACTACTACTACTACTACTACTACTACTACTACTACTACTACTACTACTATATACTACTACTACTACTACTACTACTACTACTACTACTACTACTACTACTACTACTACTACTACTACTACTACTACTACTACTACTACTACTACTACTACTACTACTACTACTACTACTACTACTACTACTACTAATCCTGCTTCCTGTTGCAGCTGCTACTGCGACGGTGCTGAGTACTGCTGCTGCTACTGCTACGGCTACTGCTACTGCTTATGGTTATCCAGTATATGTATATATAATATATACCACTATGGTAGATGCTGGGTTCGGGGGAGGGAGGGGGGGCGGGGGCGGGGGGCAGGGCACAGAAACCTGCCCAGATTCCGGACTTCTGGACCTTAAAGCGGGGTGGGTAGATTTAGTAATTGTCGTGTTGCATCTTTCAACACACTATTGTAGAAAAACCCTGTCTCCGCCAAGGCGAGCTTTCGCACTGCATCTGCCTGCGCGGACGTTACTGGGACGACGGCACTTGCGCCCTTTGCCCGTACGGCTCCACGACCACGCAGACGGGCGTGGCCTTTGCTGAAGTTTTTGCAAATCGTGTGGTTTCTTATAGCTTAGTGTCATTGCGTTTTCTCGTGTTGAGAAATTCAAAGAGGTATTCGTGTTGGCTATGACCTGAGGCGACCTCGGTCACATCTTGCACATGTTTGCCAGACTTCGTCAACACGAATCCGGAGACTCGATACAGTACTCGTCCAAATGGTGGTGGTAGTAGTAGTAGTAGCAGGTAGTAGTAGGTAGTAGTCGGTAGTAGTAGGTAGTCGTAGGTGGTAGTAGGTGGCAGTAGTGGTAGTAGTAGTAGTAGTAGTAGTAGTAGTAGTAGTAGCAGTAGTAGTAGTAGTAGTAGTCGTCGTCGTCGTCCTCGTCGTCGTAGTAGTAGTAGTAGTAGTAGCAGCAGTAGTGGTAGTAGTAGCAGCAGCAGCAGTAGTAGTAGGAGACCCCCTGGATTTGCGACTGCGGGCCGGGTTTTGGCTTTGACGTCGAGCGAGGAGTCTGCGAAGCCTGTCCAGCTGGGTGTCCTGGCCATATCCCTAAATCCCTAAACCCTAAACCGCCCTAAACATTTTATAGATCCTTATAGGACCAGTTTACATGGAGCCCTTTCTCTGCAACTTCAGCCTTAAGAGGCCCAGCATCCTCAGGCTCAACATATTCGGATTGTTTTTCATATGATTCTTGTGCGATTTCTCTCGTGACGTGGGCCGCCGGGCCCACTGTGCTCTCAAATCCGTCAAACATCTTGACACATGCTTTTGTTTTGTTTTTGCAGTTGTGCATGCGCTGCGTTTTTTTCTCGGGCTCTCGACATGTTTTTTTTTGCTTGGGGTCTAGCAGGTCCTTCAAATCTGCTGCCGGCAACATGCTGTGCTCAGCTTGCCCGAGTGACCAGTCCACTCTGCAAACGACTACCAGATCTTCCGCAGAGTGTCTGTGCAGAGCAGGCCTCATGCAAGATGGGGAAGCCTGCGTGGACTGCCCGCAGGGTTTCTTTTGCAACGGCACAGGCTTGGCGCAGCAATGTCTGGAAGGTGCTACCTCAGGCACGAGGTCAACGTCTCTTGAGGACTGCCTCTGCGGGCCAGGCCTTTTCAAGAATGAGATCACATGCGATCCTTGTCCACAAGGAAAGTACAAGCAAGACAGTGGCAATGCAGCATTCTGCAACGGTCAGTGTCCATCAAACAGCCTTAGCAAGGAGGGATCCTGGGGCCTCGCAGACTGCTCATGTACAGATGGTCATTATGCAGAGATTGATTCCGAAGGCAGGCTGTCCAGATGTGCAAGTTGCGCTGGCCTACCGCATTTTCACTGTGACGGTGGCTTCCGCGAAGAGAACGGGACAAACGTCCACGTACTTCCACTCGCCCGGGCTGGCTTCTACCAGACGGGCATCTTGACAGCCTACAAGTGCAGTGTCGTTGCTGAGGATGGCTTGAGCGCCTGTCTCGGTGGAGTGACTTGTTCAGACACTGACAAGTCCGACAACCTTGAGCACTGCAGGGAGAGTGCCGCAGGGAATCTTTGCGCGTCTGGATCTACAGGCATGCTGTGTGGCGAGTGCCCTGTTGGTTGGGGCAGGCACAACATCCAACAGGCCTGCATGCCCTGCACCGGTGCCACGCTCTCGATGACTTCGTCTATTTTGGCAGAGGTATCACTGAAGGCAGGAAAGCCCAGCGAAGTTTACAGAGCGGCAATTCAATATTTGCGGCAAACATATGCAAAACCATAACTTGCAGACATTAAAGTGAACAGCAAGCAGAGCAATGCCGTGAGTTCGCGTAATCTACGAAAGGTAAACTAGACCACCACCAACCATCCACTTGCGCAAAGCAGCCACCTGAAGCCAAGAGCCTCAGCCATTGTTCATTCATATTCCCCATGAAGCCCTTCCAACCTTGAGTCTGAGTGAAGGCCCTGATCAACTTCATTGTGGCCTCCATGGCAGCTACCGCTGCCATACGGGGCAGTGGCAAGCTCCATACCAGTATGCTGCTTGCTTCCGTTGAGCTCCGACTCCTCCTCCTACTCCTGCTCCTGCTCTTACTCCTCCTCTTACTCCTACTCCTACTCCACTGCATTGCTACTGAACGAGGCTACGGATGGCCAACCAGTGGGTCGCCGCCTGCTCTGTCCTCTTGGTCTTTGACTTAGATGGCGTGCGGTCTCTTCTCTCAGCCTCGGAGCTGAACCAGGCCCACTGTCATGGTAGGAGTATTGCAGCAAGTTCAAAAAATATTTACACTTGAAGAACTTTTATAAAATAGCCAATGCAGTTTCCAAGCATGTCAGGGTAAAGGTACTCTTACATTACTGCTGAATTTGCTATTGCGCTCCACCACCACCACCACTACTCCTCCTCCCGTTCAGTTTCAGAGCCGCAGAACAGGCCCTGTCGCCGCGCCTGGCATGGCCGCAGGAGGTGAGTTTGGCAATGGCCGGCGTGCCTTGGTCGCTGTAAATAAGTGTAGTGGTAGTGGTGGTAGTCGTAGTGGCAGGAAGAAGTAGTAGTAGGAGTCGTAGTCGTAGTCGTAGTCGTAGTAGTAGTAGTAGTAGTAGTAGTAGTAGTAGTAGTAGTAGTAGTAGTAGTAGTAGTAGTAGTAGTAGTAGTAGTAGTAGTAGTAGTAGTAGTAGTAGTAGTAGTAGGAGTAGGAGTAGGAGGAGTAGGAGGAGTACGAGTAGTAGGAGTAGTAGGAGTAGTAGGAGTAGAAGGAGTAGCAGGAGTAGTAGGAGTAGTAGGAGCAGTAGGAGTAGTGGGAGTAGTAGGAGTAGTAGGAGCAGAAGGAGTAGGAGGAGTAGTAGGAGGAGTAGGAGTAGGAGTAGTGCCGTGGTCCGGAGTCGGTAGTTTGTAGTAGGTAGTAGTCGTCGTGGACATCGTCTTAGTCGTCGTAGTCGTAGTCGTCAGGACTTGAAAACAAGTTAACTCCTTGAATCTAGATGGATTTCCATATACTGCTCCTTCGGCGAGCGCAATTCGAGTTCACTTCCCAAGCAGCTGAGGTGTTTGACATTTTGTCATTTGCCCAGCCTTTGGTCTCGGTGAACTTTGGAATCCAGTGCCGCACGCAGGAGCGGAATGTAGAAAACGTCATTAATCCACTCAGCTGCAGGTGCACAGCCATGGCATAGTTCCAGCTGTGCTAAGCTGTGAATCATGAATAGAGTGGTAGGAGTTCATGCGCAGGAGCTGTTCGCTGAGCCAACTGCTCCAACTACGGCCCTGGGCATCTATTACCTTTGCTTGCCGGTTCTCCTCATCCTCGGCATTCTAGTCCTGTCCTCTGCTGCCGTATACCTCCTGGTACCCATCGCGAGGCGATACGGCTTCCACTTCAATGAGGTGGGGTCTGTAGGTTCCACAATGTTTATCACGTCCTACTGCGTCAGATTCATGCGCCACCTGTTTTGCAGGCAAATGGAAGCAACATGAATTGAAAAGACATGAAACGTTGTGAAGCGACGTGAAACAAGGTGAAGCGACGTGACATGAAGTGACACGAAGTGAAATGAAGTCCATGAGGTCGCCAAGAGGCGCGAGCAACGGCGCGCTGTGCTGCAACGCCTGAAGGGTGCACTGGAGGAACTCATGGAGCTGAAGGGCCTCAAAGGTATCTCCTGGCACGATGTCGAGCAATCAGGTGCGTTAGACATGGCGACAGTTGCCCAATTAGAGGCATCCATTGCGCAGCCCGACTCCTTCCTGCGAGACTTTGCAGCCGGCAGCAGGAAGCGTCTATTCAAATCCGCAGCAACCAGTCGCGATGATAATAGTAATGATGTGGATGGATGCCGATCGGCATCGAGCTCTTGCGGGCAAAGCGGCAGCTTCCAAGAGCTTCAACAAGGAGGCCGCTTGTGCTGCAAGGGGCCCGAAGTTCCTCTTGCAAAGAGAAACGACATGCAGCAGTAGTAGTAGTAGTAGTACTACTACTACTACTACTACTACTACTACTACTACTACTACTACTACTACTACTACTACTACTGCTACTACTGCTACCACTACCACTACCACTACCACTACTTTTACTACTACTACTACTACTACTACTACTACTACTACTACTACTACTACTACTACTACTACTACTACTTCTCCTACTACTACTACTACTACTACTACTACTACTACTACTACTACTACTACTACTACTACTACTACTACTACTGCTCCTACTGCTACTGCTACCACTACTACCACTACTACCACTACTACTACTACTACTACTACTACTACTACTACTACTACTACTACTACTACTACTACTACTACTACTACTACTACCACTACCACTACCACTACCACTACCACTACCACTACCACTACCACTACCACTACCACTACTACCACTACCACCACCACCAGTACCACTACCACTACCACTACCAGTACCAGTACCACTACCACTACCACTACCACTACCACTACTACTGATGCTAAATTAAAGCTAATGCCATTTCTAGTCCTACTACTTCTACTACTCCAGCTGCTGCTATGGCTATTGCTATTGCTAATGCCACTCTGCCGTCATTCCAGCATGCCAAGCATCCAGGCACACCGGTCCACGAGATCGTTGCCGAACGTGCTGCCAACCTTGGGGGAGAGACGCGCGTGGCTATGAGGCAGCGGTCGAAAAAGACTTTGTGTTGCAGCGCTGCGACCTTGTTCAGACTGTTGCGTGCATTCGCAGGCAGACAACCAGCATCGCCGAGGAGCATCAGATCCTGGAGGTGGATGCTGCAATGGACTCTCTGGACTTTGGTCTCTTTGGGTCGAAGCCAGGCTTGCTCTCCTTGGTGCAACAGAGCATGCCCATCATATGGATTGGCCTGATCTCTTTGTGGCCCGTTCTAATGGCTGCTTTCCTTCGCATGTTATGGTGCGTGCCCATCCCACAAGAAGGCGATGATGGCGTTGGCTTCACGTACCGTTTGCTCCCCAGCCCTGACATCGTGTGCTGGGAAGCCCCACACCTCCCGGCTGCAGGCGTGGCCATTGGAGGCCTGCTTGTTTGGTGCGTTGGGGTTCCAACTGTACTGGCGGCGCGCCTGTTATTCATGCCAGACAGGCATGCCCCAGAAAACTACAGAAGGTATGGATTCTTCCTTCAAGGCTATGAGCAGGCTTACTGGTGGTGGGATGTGATAGCCAAGCGAGTTGATGTGGGCTTAATGATGCTTATCGCCTACACGTCGCTGGTACCAACTCCAGAGGCGAAGCTCCTGCTTTACCCAATATTTTCAGGGATTCAGCTCTTCCTTTCTGCCTGGATCCGGCCCTTCACGAATCAGCAGGCGGGTCTTCTGGACGTTCTCGAGATGCTGCTCCAGATGACCC
Organism: Symbiodinium natans; assembly: GCA_905221605.1. NCBI lineage: Eukaryota > Dinophyceae > Suessiales > Symbiodiniaceae > Symbiodinium > Symbiodinium natans. Next base: position 332,406 of record CAJNDS010002132.1, on the reverse strand, counting down.
GCTTCCTTCTTTTTGGCGCAGTAGCAGCCATGGTTATCCTTTCACCAGAGACGACCACAGCGCAGTTACTGGCGATTTCGTTGCTCATATTTGTGCTGGCTGCAGTTTCGTACCTGCTGCTCCAAGTAGTCGCTCAATTCTTGAAGGATGCATCTGAAGTTTCTTCTGCAGAAAGCAGGAAAAACCCCATCATGAAACTCTTCAGCTCCTTGGTTGACTCAATTGCAAGTTGTGTCAAGCCAAAGGCTTCGCGCTTTCTTCTGCGCAAGTTGCCACACTTAGGTGGGGTCCAGCACCTGGTGCTGGGCTACACACTGCCGATCTTCAGACAGCACGAAGACGAACATCTTCAGTTATGTTGGCGCTGTGACAAGGACACGATCACGGTTCTGACCGCTTCAGAGACAGCTCCCGACAAACGAGGCAGCGCATGCATCTTGGCGAAGGGGGATTGCTTGCAAAGGCCACGGAAGCCGAGAGTGAGAGATGGGGAGAGGTAACGGTCCGCAAACTGAGGCCTCTCCTCCTTCTGGCGATTTCGTGCGCAACTCCTGCGTTTCAGTGCTTCCCACCAGCGCACCACCTTGGCCAAGTTAAACGAAGAGTTTACGACATTTTGGCTGGTGCAATTGCAACAGCGCGAGCTGCCATGCGAGAGTGCTATCATCCTCTGCCGCCTTGCCGAAGCTAACAAGTACCTCGCGCGCACCACAGCCAAGACACGAATTGCAGCGGTGTGGATGCAACAGCTGCAGGAGGGGGCTTATGATTCCGGACCTAAGACGTGTACCCCCGAGGATGTGGAAGCTGCCGTTGCCCGCTTGACACAGCTGGCTCCTGAACAGGCTGTCAAGCTGGTCGAGTGCGCTGTCGCAGTCTCCGCTAGGCATGGCAAGGTCACAGGGAAAAGCCCCAGCCAGCGAGTCAGCCACGAGATCCAGGAGGACCCGCAGAGTTTGGGCACTGTCTTTCTAATTAGTCCAGCACTGTTTGTGTTGCTGGGCCCTGGAAGGAGCTTCGGATTGGAAGCCGTGCCAACCGTGCCACTGGTGCTGCCTGCGACGATGCCAGAGGCTGAGCATGCTGAAGCCACAGCACTCCCACCAGCACAGACGAGATGAGGTCTCACTTAAGGCGTAGAGTGAGCCCACAGGCTACGGCTCCGTAGGTGCGTCATACGAGTCAGTCTCGGCCGTCACACAGCGACTGTGAAGTTTCAAAAGTTGGGCCTGCGCACTGTACCAAGGCCGAACGGCTGCATGCGGATTCTGGCGCCCTGGCTAGCATCGGCATGTATCGGCATCTTCACTCTTGAGTCACTTGAGCAAAATTGGACAAAGGAACAGAAGCTGATGCTGTTCCCCTTGTTAACGTCATGGTGGAGAAGGACCTTACCAGACGTTCCTCTGCTGCTGCTCCTACTGCTGCTACTGCAGCAACTAGTACTACTACAACTACAATGACAATTACTACTACATCCGGCTCAACCACCGAGAACAGATGTTCGGCACCCACCTTAAGCATGGCAAAGCACCAATGCACCTGGCAGGATCTGGCTGCAGCGCAGCGCGTGCGAGACGTGGCCCAAGAATACGACAAGGCAGAGCAGCTAAAACAGGAGGTCGAGAAGGCCAAGAAGGACCTCAAGGAGGCCGAGACGAAGCTCAAGGAGGCCGAGACGAAGCTCGAGGAGGCCGAGCAGGAGATCGAGAAGCACAAGCATACCAAGGACGCCGATGCAAGCTCTGTCCTTGTCATTATGGCTTGTGATTGTTGCCATACTGCAAGTGCTCTGTAGTCTCCGATGGTGATGACCATCCTTACTCTTGCTAGTAGCAGCAGGTAGTAACAGTAGCAGTAGCAGTAGTCATCCGTCTATGTCCTGGTGCCTCAGGACCTCGTCTTCGTCTGCATGTGAATGTTCAGCCAAGGGATGCCAGGACCGGATAGTAGGAGAGTTTAGGGTTTAGGGTTTAGGGAGTGGGAGACCGATGCCAGGACAGAAGTTTGAACACTTACAGTACTACAGCACACCTCGCTTTGCACGTACTTAGTAGAGCCCCGGCACGTTGATCAGGACTGTCTGCAGGCCCCTGCTCTACATTTCTGACTTTGCAGTCCACTTCATGACTGGGACGTGGCACTTGGCTGTTGGCCGTTGCTTTATAATAACCGACCTTGCCTGGTTAATGATTAATGTGAATAGTCTTGGTTTTAGTCTTCTTTCTGGGTTTGCTTGGCTGCTCGGAGAGCGCCAGTGTATGCCCTTCCCGTCACATGCCTCGGCCTCAGCACGGGTTCAAAAAAATGTAGTGACTTTTCGTGATGAGTTGTTTCACACTTCCCTCAGCCACCACTTTTGAGGTACTTAGGCCTCTTTTTGGACATGTTACTTGCGGCATGCGTCGACTTGACGACCTTGCAAAGCTCTACCGCGTTCTTCGTCGGCGCGCGAAGAGATTTGAGCACTTTTCCTCCAGGGCCGCCCTCCGTCTCTTGCTGCCGGGCTTCCTTCGGTGCCGGTTGTGTGTTCTTGGTTTAGGGTTCTTGTGCGGTTCTTGCTCAGGGAGGGTGGCCAGGGCTTGTACCTTTACGACTTTACGTCTTTAGGGGTTTCACTCGGCCGAGGCGAGGGTTTTTTTCCCAAGCGGATTTTCCCTCGCCTGTACAGCCTGCACAGCGCACAAATGCCAAAGTGAAGCTGCTGTAAGCAGGTTACACTGGTAGAGAACAGCTACTGGGAGGATGCATAGGGGCATAGGAAGAGAATCACAGAAAAAAAACACAACGCACTTCATTTGTCAAATCCCACACCCCGATACAGCTTTGGCTTATAGCCCTGGTCCAGCCAAACCATCTTTGCTGAGCTGATCAGTTCCAATGTGTCATCTCAAGCTTTGGCCTTGCCCCGCGAAAGCCCAAACTGCATAATCTCCGGAGTTCTATCCGAGAAAGGGCACTCAACAACTGGTTGGGCAAGAAGAAGAAGAAGAACAACAGCAACAGCAACAGCAAACAGCAAACAGCAAACAGCAAACAAAAAAACAACAAGCAAGAAACAACAAACAACAAGAACAATAACGATAAGAGCAATAAGAACCATGAGAACAATCACAAGAACAAGAAGCGAAAACGCCGAGAACGGAACACAGTCACAACAAGTAGCTGAAAGCTCCAGCCTGCGGCAATCCTCCAAGCACCCTGAAAATCACGATCCCACACTTTTGCATCTATGGGAAAGATATGTAGGCATCTGTAGCAAAGTGAGAAAGGTGAAGCATCTTGCGCAAACCCGTGTGCGGTAAGCATTGTGAACTGCCGACTTTGCGCGCTGACAGTGAAGCAGCAGCTTGATCAGCTCGGTTGCTGTTGAGAAATCCCAGCCCTTTGAAAAGTGCATCTGGTGGTGGTTTGTGTTTCTCCCACACATGCGACAGGATCAAACAAGTTTTAAAAGCCGCTAGAAACGTGCGACTGAGTATTTCTGTTTATGAGTAGGACTTGCCGCCTTATATTAGCCAGTCCTACATCCTAGCCGTCTTAGCCTTCCCTTAATCATTATACAGGCTGTGCTTGGTTTATGATCATGAAGCAAACTTTGCTACAAAGAGCTGGACTTATGTTTCCATCCAGCAAAGTGGATTGAGCTCGAGGGGGGGGCATGGTTTGTATTCATGCTCTTGCAGCGTTCGCCGCTCAAAGGGGCCTTCCACAATCAGAAACGTTGAACTACAGAACGGCTTAGTTACTTAGATATTCCCACCGTAGCCACGCACGCCGCCGTTGCCATGCGCGCCGTTGCCTTCGTGCTCTGTACTATAGGCAGTGATGGTTAGGGCAGGTGTCAGGATGTGAGGGTTGGCGAGTATAGACTTTCTACCGGTTGAGCTGTGGGGCAGATTGTTGCGAGAGGTTGTTCCTTTCCAGGTGCGTGGCTCACACAGGGCCATCCCACCGAGCACCTCCATCCCAGCAATCCAGTCTCGAAAGATCAGGAGGAGTCTGCGTGCACAGCCGAGCACAATGGCGATGGCGATGACATCTCACTTCTGTCGCGCAAAGTAAAGCGGAACAAGCCGGGCAGCCTGGAAGCTGCGCCTGTCGGTGGCCGTGACAAAGCTCGAGTTCTCGCACACAGACTCCGGGAGAAAACGAGGAAGCGTAAACCACCAGGACTATCGAGGTGAGTGCACAACCTTCGGCACCGACAAGCTGGCAATCATTTTCGTGCAGAAGTTCCATGGCTCAGCCAACAAAACCTTTCCCTGCTGCATGTGATTTTGAAACAGCCTTGAATCCGTGCAACCTAAGGTGAAACATGTTGAAACATCCTCAAGCCCTACACCCAAGTTGTGTGCATATTGTGGAGTGTCTTCTCGCCGCCCAGGCACAGTCCATTGTCCACAACCGGCCACATCTCAGCCGAGTGCTCGTCTCACGTGTGGATCCTGTTGGGTGCTGAAGGTGCTTCAGAGGTCGTTAGTTCAAAGTGACGAGCCAACTTTCCTTTGTACAGGCAGCGCCAGAGGCTTCGAACAAAGCTAGCGAAAGCGCGGCCGAGTCGCGGATGTCGCCAAGAAAGTGTTTGCTTTGCCGGTCTACAGGCGTTTTGCAAGATGCATCTTGGTGTTGCTTCTTTACCCCGATGCTCTTGATGTATAAGCAGCTCGGAGAATTCTCTTGTTAGGAGATCCGGTGCTACGGATATTCTCGGCAACAGGAATTGCTGCTGTGCTGGTGGCTTTCGATGTTGACATGACCACCCGTGTTTCAAAGGCATTGGGGGGGGAGGGGGGGGTGAAGGCGGGGGTAAGAGAAGAAAGCACCCGAGATGACGACAAGATGTGAACCTTGCTGCGACAGCCCATGTGCTCAATTGGGTACAAGTACAACAGTGTACATCTGTGTGGGAATCAGCAGCGGCGAGCTTTTTTTTTTGCAGGCCTCCCTCCTCCCGACACACAAAAGGCTCTACCGTTGCAAGTGTCGTGGACCACTGTTCGTACATCTGCGTCGCAGCAGTTCATGGCGGATGGTGTCAAATAGCCACTTTACATCCACAGGCCAGTGCTATAACTAACAGCTGGTGCTTGGTGCCACTAGTGCGTTGTCGAATATTGCGCTTTGACCTTGGCATCTACAACTCATTTGTACAGATGTTACACACGCTGATGCTGATGCTGGCCGAGAAAGGTGGAGAGGCTATTCTTCTTTTCAGTTCCAGGATACGCGTGACAAAGGTTCTCATTTGCAAAGCACAAGAACCCAAGTAAGTATGGGCCTCCAGGGCAAAACCTGGTCAAGAGCAAGTTTGCGACGTACAAGCGTGCTCCTCACCAGAAAACTGACTCTGTGGGTCCTGGGCTGACAGCGAAAACCAGCCCGCAAGAGGACCTTGATGCGGCTTCGGGGCCAGACCTGCAAGAAACCTTGATGAAGAATGCTGCAGAGGAAACTTCCAAGAATGCGGAACTCAGTTGTCCGACTGTGGTGAAATCTTGAATCAAAGGCCCCATGCCTTCGAATTCCACTGCAACCACGGCTACCTAGCAGTCATGTCAATGTGCCTCAAGGGACGGACACGGTTCAAGAATAATGTTCTCTTCTCGACTTTTTTGTTGCGAAACATGGGCGTGAGTGTGAATCGGGCCTTTGTTGTTGCGCTCAGAAGATTCACGCCCTGTTTTCAAAGGTATGTCAACACCATCCACATTGTTGGGATGGTCGCTGAGATGCAGCACGAATCACAGAAGCGTTTTAACTAGGTGTGCGTGTGGTGGAATGGCGGTGGTGCCCGCAAATTGCTCATGGACAGTCTTGTGATGTGCTGAGTGAGCTTTCCAAGACCCTAACTGCATTGCGTGGGCAGCTTGAGGGAAAATGGACACCCTGGGTGCAGGTGTAGGCTCCAGCTTGCACGCTTAGTGTAGATCTTTTTTGTACAGATGTCACATAGTATGCTTACGCTTATGTTGATGCTGGTCCAGCTGGCCGAAGGAAGCCAAACTCGGATGGATAACCTCGGAGCTTGTGACGAAGCCACAGCCGATTGCTTGGGCAAGAATGTCACAGACTACGCCGTGCTGATACAAGCCAAAGTGGCCCGTCGGTACGAAGAGGCCGTTGCTTTCTGCACTTATGTGTCAATAAGTGTCAATTTCTCACGTTCGTAGGGACACAATATTCATTGAGCAAAGTGAAAACAGCAACTTCTTGAATGGCCTTTTCTTATCGCAACTCTCGGCGCAGGAGCTGCGTCCAGGGCCTGGCAGGCACGTGGGCGGCGACACCGCTGAAGTCGGCGGGTCCAGCGCGCGGTGCTTGGAAGTAGAAGTTGTTGATGTGCAGCATACGTTCATTAGGGTTATGATTATATATCATGTCAGTTCCGCACGCATGTTACACCTGAAGCACAGTGTAAGTATAAGACTATGGCTGAGGTCGGGCGCTATTCATTTAGGCGCTGGCGCCGTCGCTCTGGACCTCGTTCTTATGGGCCATCACCACCATACCCTCAGGTGCGGGGTTCAGGTGTCGAGTCTGTTTGCTTTGAGTTGGGAGCGTCAACCCTGTAAGGCTCCGTTGCGATATGGCATGATATGGCAATCGTCACATGCCAAATCTTTGGTCTTAGGCATTGGCTGTATACACTCAAGGAATGCAATGGCAAGTGTAATTGCCAGGGGACCGTATGCTGCAGGCCGTGACACAAATGAAGGTTCTTCTGGTGGGGCTTTGTGCTCTTCTAAGGCTGTTGTTTCTGCAGTCACTATAACAGAGACTTCGTTCTTGATCCAAGCTTGCAGGAGACTTCCATCACGACGTCGACGGCAACGCCGGCGATGACAACAACCCTACCGTCGACGACGACAACCCTCATTTCGACGACAGCCACACCAACAACCACCACAACAACTGGGGTCCCAACGGCGGCAGACGCCATCGCCGATCAGATCAGCGCGGTCGAGCAGTCAGGCACTGAGCTCGTGCAAGCCAGTTTGTCAGAATTGTTTGCTGGTACCAATGGCTCCTCCTCCGGCGAGAACGGTTCCTCGGGTGTCCTCGCCACCATCGAAGTCAACGCGTCGAACTCTTCGGGGCAGCTGCGCATGACCCTGGTTGACCCCAGTGCCGTCGAGGAGAATGGCACCCTCGAGATCGAAGGTGCCGGAGGCTCTGGCACCGTTTCCATCCCAGGCAGCGTCTTGCAGCAGATTGCGGCCAATGCTGGGACAGGCCAAGTGATATTGACGACAAGCACAGTCGACACAGCCAACACAGCCAACGCATCAAATCTCAGTGACTCCGGCGTTTTGCTTGATGCTGGATCCGATATCGTCGTGCTCACCTTCCGGGACGCGAATGGCAACCCGATCGAGGTCGGGAACCTGTCCGAACCCATCGAGTTCACCCTGCCAGTTTCCGATGAGAACGTCAGTTTGATAGAGGGCGCCGGGCAAGGGGAGATCCTCACAGCTCTGTCACATGTGTCGAAAGCCAAGAAACCCGAGCTGAAAAAAGTGTGTTGGTTCTGGGACAAGAAAAAGAAGGCGTGGTCCAGAGTGGATCTTCTGACGATCTCGAGCACGGCTGGAGCAATCCGATGCAAAGTCTACCACCTATCAAGCTTCGTTGCCGGAGCACCGCTGCCGGGCCCCGTGCCTCGTCAGGCTTATTTCCCGTGATTGGTTGTGCTGTACATGTCTTCAAGTTTTCGAGTTTTTCCAGAGCGCGCACAGCGTGCCAAAAGACTGCTTTTTTTGACATTTGGAGTGAGAGGGGCTGCGAGGAACAGCGACGTGTGTCAACCAAAATAGATGTAGACGCGCAAGAGGTTGGTTGGATCGACCTGACGGAGAATGTCAGGGCTTTGCCGAGCTCCACGGACCGCTTTGCGTTCGCCCGCAGCGACAAGCGCTCCTACTTGCCGAGCATCCTCTACGGTGCCAACTATGCGAGCTTCGCCGAAACGGGCGCCTCGTGCCGACTTGTTAGCACATATGATTCACATACGATTCACAAGCCGAGTTTTTAGCGGGAATCATGTCATGCAAAATGGATGTTTTAAGACTTGGAACCGGGACCGAACATGTGTACGAAGCCGCAACGAACCCTAGCTGCATCACCATGTATCACCAGCATCAACAAGTTTAGAGTGCCAAACTACACCGAACGGCCCCCACTATTGGACAGGTGTTGCCACAGAGGCTGTGTGGCAGCTTTATCCCCCATACTTCTGGACCGACGTCACACCGGCTGTGGCTGGGCCAGGCGTGTCAAAAGTGAGCTTGGGATATTGCGTTTGGGTGGGTGTCACGTGAGCGGAATTGCAGGTCCTGAGGCGTGCTTCCGATTTCCAGAACTAGTCACCACCATGCTGGCTTCAGCTGCCGGCAAAATCTAAGAGCGGCACCCGCATGCAAAATCCTGGTTAATGTGGGAAGCAGAGCTGCGCTTCTGCGTCGCCGACCTCATGACTACTCAGACTCAAACCTTCTTGCACGAGAAAGCAGACCCCAGATTCTACAGTTGTCCTTCCTGTCGGACTAAGAACAGCAGCACCCTGACTCACCTGCTTCTCCACCCCGCTGACCCCGCTCATGCTACTCATGCTATACGAATCAAGGAGAGCACGACCCTGAACAAATCACCCCCTCAGCCCTAACTGCCCCAACTCCTAAAGGTCCTAAAAGCCCTTATAAACCCTACCAACAGACCTTGAAGGCCCCAGGGGGTGGCACACCATGGTCTGGTCGGAGCCGGACTCTGGCTTCCTCGTCTTTGGAGGCATCTTACCGTACATGCGTGTGTGCTCGCTGTCATGTGTTTTTTTCTTTTGGTGGGGGGGGGGGGGGGGGGGGGGGGGGGGGGGCGCGGGTGGCCGGTGGAGTGGGGCGAAAAAAAACAAGGCGACCGGGGGGGGGGGGGGGGGGGGGGCGTGCGGGGGGTGAGAAAGTCTCGATAAGTTTCGATATGTTTCTGGCACCTGAGTCGTTGGTTTGAAGGACTCGTCGACAAGCAAGCAGGCTTCGCCCCAAATGACCTTTGGCTGCTGAGAGAGATCGGGGAGCTTGAGACCGCCTTGTTCGAGTGGTCCGCGACCGCAACTTCCGGCACGCGCCCAGGGCCGCGCTATCAGCACTCAGCAGTGGCAGGCCAAACGGCGGCCGATGGTGAGGTGATGATCGTGTTTGGTGGGCTGGACGAAAGAGTGGACACCACCAACCAGCTCTATGTACTGGACCTGGGCTCCAAGACCTGGACGCTGCGAGGTCCAACGAACCAGCCGATGCCGCGCGCTGGCCACTCGGCAGTTTGGGCATCGGAGCTGGCGAAGATGCTCGTGGCGAGCTCAGGAAGACAGTCGGAGTCTTGTTGCTTCTTAGGGGCACCTTTGGTTACCGATCGCTTCCCCATGCTTCCCTACATTCCTGCCAGGTTTTCGGTGGCTGGGCAGGCACGGCCTCCTATGCAAACGAGCTTTTCGCTTACACCCCAGACCAAGATGCATGGCAGCAGCTTGCACCTCGGAAGCAACAAAGCTGTCACAGACATAAAAAGGGGCACATGCCTGCTGAGCCTACACTTGCACTTGTAATGCAAAGCATCGCAGTGTGACCATCGACTGCGGTATCGCCGAAGGGCTCCTGCAGAACAAAATCCAGAACTGGATCGACGGGCACAGAATATGCAGGTCCTCGAGGCCCCTGTTACTTGTACCCATCATTCGTGGGTAGGAAGGTGCCCGCATTGCACATCACGCCCAGGCACCTGCTGGCACCCTTCCTCCACAAAGAAGTCTCGGCATTGCTGTTTGGACGGGTGACGAGCTGATTGCTCCGTGCACACATGGAGTTGGGGAGGTTTGGGCGTGTTTGCACTATCGCGGTTGCAGACCACTCTTTCAATATTATCGTGTCCCCACCTTGCTCCTTGAGGTTAAGATGTGTAGCTGTTGCACAGCTCTGTACTTCACGCGCACGCATGAAAGCTGAAGACGACATGACATTCAGCCAGTGGCCCCTCTTCCCCTAGTTGAAGTGTCGAGGAAGCAAGATTCAGCTGCTTCCGAGGCTTTCGGTGGTATGGTCCCAGGCTCTTCGCCGACAGCGACATGGCACTGGGCTCCTGATGCGGCGGATGGTCGCTGGTCTTCAAATTCCATGAGCCCGCAGCCCGCGCAAGCTCCGGACGACACGGCCGTGTGGGATCCTTTTGAGGGTCGGATGTTCTTGGCACAATTCGGCCAAGATTCCTACACGTTCATGTCTTACGAGGCACGAGAAGGGTATGGATCGGTTTGGATATGGTAAACCCGGTAGACCCTGATACATAGCCCTGCGACAGGTAGCCACCAACAGCACGACATCCACGACAACCACAGCAACCACAACTACAACTGTTGACGACATCCTTTTCGCCAAAGGATCTACGCGCCTGACCGTGGGTGGCGCGAGCTGGTTCGGCGTGGGTGACAAGATCCAGATCTTGGACACAAGTGCCAGTGAGTTCAAAATCATTGTCAACATCACGGTGCAGCAGGGTGCAAGAACACTCATTGTGGACGCGCCTCTCGTGAATGACTACCGCGTGAGCAGGCAGGCGACCATCATTGTTGAGGCCGTCGCTACGACCACCACCACAACCACCTCCAGCACCACCACCAGCACAAGCACAAGCACAAGCACGACCACAAGCACAACCACGACCACCACCACAACCACCACCACCACCACCACCACCACCACCACCACAACCACAACCACAACCACAACCACAACCACAACCACAACCACAACCACAACCACAACCACAACCACAACCACAACCACAACCACAACCACAACCACAACCAGCAGCACCACACCACCTTTGCCAGTCGTCAGCGCAGTGGAGGCTACCGACAAACTTCGCGCCGGATTCGAAGGTGTGGCCGTGACAGCCAATGGGAAGGCGGTGTTCGCCCCAGGTGCGAACTACGCATGGCTTTGCGACCCGAGCTACGACAACACGCGGGTTGGGATCCTGGACCTCGCAACAAGACAGTGGGAAACCTTCAACCTCACAGATTGCAGCCTGGACACTCCGAGCCCCCTGCCTGCAAACGGCTGGCGAGGTGCAGCAGCTGTGGGCAACAAGGTGGTCTTTGCACCGGCCAAGCACTTCGAGGCCCCGAACCCCGCGAAAGCAGTCGTTGGGATCTTTGACGCAGTGCCGCCCTACGCCTTTACCCGCATTGATATCTCCAGCAACGTGTCCGTTGCCGACACGCGGGAGCTGTTCAACGGCGCGGTGGCAGTGGGCAACGTGGTCGTCTTCACACCGGGAAACAGCCGGGCGGTGGGCATCTTCGACGTGAGCATGTCCAGCTACAGGCAGGCCACACCCGCGGGTGGCTTGGCACCCGGGGCGACGTTGACAGACGCAGTCGTGGTGGGGAACAAGGCCGTGTTCTGCCCATACCGGGGGAAGAACCTCGTGACTTTCGAGCCAGGACCCGACACCTTCGAGGTGGTTGATATCAGCGCAAAAGTGACATATGCCGACTACGGCTTCCACGGTGCCGCTGCAGTCGGACGGAAGGTGTATTGTGCTCCGTGGAATGCCAACGGCATTGGGGTTTACGATGTAGATACTGGTGCCTTCGACTTGGTGGCCACGGATCTTTTCACGACCTCACCAGGTACCGCTTACGCCTTCTACGCAGCCGCGGCCCTGGGACCCCTCGTCTACTTTGCGCCTGGAGATGGGGGTGTCCTCCTGACCCTAGACACACGTGACAACTCCACGCACACGGATGGCAGCCTGGGTCCCCGTGTTCGCAAAGGCCGGCAGTCCTTCTTCTCCGGCGCGACCGATGCCTCATCAGAGATGGCGGTCTTCTCGCCCTACATTGCCCAGGATGTCCTTGTCATCCAGCGGTGAAATGCGGCGAAATATCAGCAGGTTCTTTGTCATTGCGCCTTGTGCCCTCCTCCAGGCTCTGCTGCCATCTGCTACCCAGAGAAAGACTTCTCATGATGTGTAAAGCCAGAGAAAAGTCTGAGTGAAGTTTGTCAGCGTCGCCAGGCGAATCTGTTCAGACAACTGTTTACAACAATTTTGGTGTCGAGCAGCGGATGTGTCCGACAGCCAGTTGTGTCATGGAGCACGCGCACACGTAGCCATACGTCTCAGATATCTCAGATCTCTACCGTAGCCAACAGTATGGTTCTGCTTTCTGGCCGAGCGCACAAAAACCTGCCAGCGCGGCATGGGTTTACCGGGCACTCTTCGTTGCTGCTGATGCCATAGCTACACTTCTACTTGCAATTGAAGATCGCAACCCCTCTTGCAAGCAATGTGTAGGATACGTGTGCATTGGAGTCATGGAGTCATAGAGCCATGGCACACATGGCCACCTGCAGGGGAAGCAATGTGTACTAAGTACACCTGCTCCGACTTAGCATTGCTGAAGCGAAGTCAAGAAGCAAAGGGAGGATTTCGCGCGGCCTAGACATGCCAGTTGGCAGGGACTCTCGCGTCACAGGATCCTCAGGTCCTTTGCTGCAGCTGTTTGGCTTGGTACTCTTTTCCTCATGTCAAAAGCTTATCTCGTGTGCCTGACGCCCAGATCTGCGTCTCTTGGTCCTCTGGGCCATGCGGACGCTGGTGTCTCTGGTGTGTCTATTGTGCCCTGGCGTTAAGCTTGCACTTTCGTGAGCCTGCCCCAGCGGCTTCAGCGGAGGAGCAAACTCCAATCCCCTCTGAGTCCTTATTCATCTCAGGCACTTCGTGCCAGTGAGTGCCAGCGATGATTGTGGCAACGACATCCTGGACCTGCTTCAGCGCCCGAATCCCGACATGATGAAGCTCTTAGTGCCTTGGAGAGTTCCGAGCGTCCTCCTTGACTCCTTGAGTCCAAGGGCTGTAGAGGATCCTTTCTTTTCCTTAGCCGTTCAAAGGCAAAGCTTGAAGAGAACATCGAGGGCTTGAAGGCGGAAGTTACGGAGCTTCGTGCGGGCTCTCAGGCGCGGGCGCTCGCATTCTCGCTGTGTGCACCCCGACAGTTTAGTCCCAATTTCGACAACTTGCCCAGAGCCAAATTTATCACGTGCGTGCCACGTCG
>CAJNDS010002132.1:294298-314298 GCA_905221605.1 Symbiodinium natans | reverse complement strand
GCGTAGGGGGGGAGTTTCGTGGGGTAATGTTGGGTATGGCTCGATTCCATCATTTTTTTCCTGTTGATTTCGTGGCGTTCGCTCGTGCTACTTGAGCCGCCTTTACACTCCTCACCTGGGGCAGAAGTATTTAGAGCACAGCGCACATGCTGATTCTGATCGCTGACGGGATGCCACGACAGCGTGACCCACACTGCGGATCTGTTTCATATGAACATTTCTCAGCTCGCACTGCTTCCGGGGCCAAGGAGCTTCCGGACCTTTGCCATGAGTCAATGCTTTTCATCCCTCCCCTCAGCATCTGTACACTGTAGCTGGCTATTTAGCACATCGTTTCCATGTGCTGCATGGCACTGCTCTGCTCTTGCGGAACGAGTCTCATCATCCTGGAGTCTTGCAGTCGCGCGCGCGCGCGCGCGAAAAGCTCTTAAGAAGCCCAGCATATGCAGCTGGATCCTTAAGGTCTTCGGGGGGGGGGGGGGGGGGTTGCTCTCCGATATCCACAAGGCTCAGGAGAGCTGTTTCTAAACCCTAAACCCTAAACCCTGGACAGCCAGAATTCGACCCTTCAGGACACCACAGTTGGCGGGCAGGATGGCGGGATCTGCATCGTGAAGGCCCAGCACTCGGCTCCGAACGATGACAGTCGCGAGCAGGCTCGTCGGCCTTTATACCATGTCATTATTATTATTATTATTAATATTGTTTATGATATTTTTATATGTGTGTATACTTATATGTACATGTACATATATGTGTATATATATAGGGATATGTATAGAAACATAAATATAGAATGAGTAGATTTGTTGATTTGTCTTTATTTGTTTGTACATATGTATATGTATCTCGGGTCTGTGCCGTCTGTCGTGGCTCCATATGAGTCAGTGCATATACATATACAATTGCATACATATGCATATATATATATGGTTCAGCGTCGGGCGTTCCCGGCCCCCCCCCCATGGTATCCCCCCCCCCAGTCTACTCTACAGTCCCTAAACCCTAAACCTTAAGTCTTAAACCTTAAACCCTAAACCCTAAAACCCTAAAACCCTGAACCCTAAACCCTAACCCTAAAACCAACCCCCAACCACACCACAGGGGGGGGGGGGTATCATCTTAGTACCCCATCCGCGGGGAAAACCCTAAACCCTAAACCCTAAACCCTAAACCCTAAAACCTAAACCCTAAAACCCTAAAACCCTAAAACCCTAAAACCCTAAACCCTAAACCCTAAACCCTAAACCCTAAAACCCTAAAACCAACCCCCAACCACACCACAGGGGGGGGGGGGGGTACCATTGGGGGGGGGGGGGGGGGGGGGGGGGGGGGGGGGGGGGGGGGGGGGGGGGGGGGGGGGGGGGGGGGGGGGGCCGCCGGGGCTGAACCATATATGTGTGTGTGTGTGTGCGTGTTTATATTTATATCTCTGTGTGTGTATATCAATTACCAAATATTGAGAGGGGATTTTGTACACTTCTTGTGAAACCGGGGAGGGGAACGGATTAGGGGCGTAGAGGGCTCTTTGCTTTCCGGTAGTGCATCGGGGTGGCTCAGTTGGGTTTAGGGCATCGCTTCCACACGTTCTTGAACTTGGGTCCCAGCGCAGGGGATGACGTGCGAGTACTGCCGAGACTGCAGCTTCTGCACAGTCCCTGCTGACCTTACCTCCAGGATACTCGTCGGCACTATTTCCCAGCGAATGGTCTTCCCGGTTACCTTGCCCTTCACCTAAGTTCACCGACAAAGAGCCCCCCCGACGCGAAACACGGTCGGCTACACACGCATTCGCATGTTAAGGGAGTCTATCAATGGGGCAAACGGGGGATCTGCCCAAGGTTGAGCTCCTCGACGTTGACGGACAGCGTTGTAGTGCCGGACATCTATTTTTTCAACAACTTCAGCAATGTTGCCGCGGGTTCCAAGTTCTGCACAAGGTGGGGAGGCTCTATGGAAGGTGATTGCATCCACTCCTGGTGCTGCAGCAGAATGAATTCCGACGCATCCCTGCCAGGTGCGTCGGATACTTGTTCATTAAATGGCGAGGATACTACAACTTTTACATCATATCAAACGATGGTGGCTTGGCCAAGCAAGGAGAATAAGGCGTCTTGGGTAACGAGGAGGGGAGACAGAAAGAGAGAAACGGAGAGGAGCCTCTTCGCCGAGCCGAGTGGCATCGGGGATCATGAATCGTAGGAGGTTCCGTGTGCAAAGGGGTCCAACAAATCGAAAGAAACCAAAATGTCAGACAGGGATCTGAAGTATGGCATAGGGATCCGAAATTCCATTCCTTTGGGAAGGAAGACAGGAAGGAGGGAAGGGATTGAAGGGAGGGAAGGGCAGGAAAGGAAGAGGAGGTTGGAGCAAAGGAACCTAGAAAGGGCTAACCTTACGGCGTTCTTCTCCACAAGCATCACCTACCAGAAGCAAGTTGGTAACGAGCTCCCTAATACAACGTCTCAGGCCAGAGAAACTCTTACCCCAGGCAGGCAGTGAGCTTGAGATCAACGCCTGTTTGCAGTAGTAAAGCTCACTCTCTTAGAGCTGTCGTGAAACATGTTGGAGCCTTACTCCTCCTTACTTGGGCTTGAAAAACTGTACTGTCTATGGGGTGGACTTTCGGGAAGGTTCTGTTGTGCATAGGCATCCTGATGCTGCTGTCATTATGCGGCCGGAGGGAGAACATTCTCGCTCATTTCTTTTTGGCATGGAAAGCTCCTGGAACCTCTTTGGGTTTTGCAGACCAACCCCGGCGGGCTCGTAGAGCGAAAAGTCATCAGCGGAAGGCGGAGGCTCCTTTGTCAGGGGAAGCACAGCAGCATACCCAGTAGCCCTAAACCCTGAACTGCCCTGAGAAGAAGCTCCTCCTTCACACCAGAAGGATGGTGGAAAGGTCCTAATGACTCGACGGTATCCGGACATCGCACGGTCTGTCGCCGCACAGAAAAGGACATCGTACGCGTGCATTGGACTATTGTGCGAGGCCTTAGTGTCGCACCGCTCCCCGGCTTTTGGAGGTCCTGATCCTACATGGTGGTACATGTATATATGTAGATGTATATACACATGTATACAAGAATTTGTTTGTAACGGAAGGTTGTCGGTAAGAGTCTTGAGCCTGCATGTCGACATGTCGACGACCTCATCATGACGGGACGCCGAGCGCAGACCACAGTTTTAAAAGGCCGAGAATGTTGGCCTCAGCCTTGGCAAATCATAAGCCTGACCTTAGAATGCAGTATATAGAAGAAGGTGCGACGTGACAAAGTAGGACGGGCTGCGCTGACACGGTTGCATAAGGTATCATAAGGGGGGCCAAACACACTCCCGTTATGACTCAGCCAAGCAACATACAGTCACATGCATCTTTTAACCCAAGCACCTGCCTGGACCACCAAAAAAAGTGTCGTTCTCGGACACAAAAAAACTGTTTTCTTCAAAAAGAACTGAGTTTTTTGTGGACCTTCCAGGTTGGCCTGGCATAGCAAGGCAACCCAAGCATCCTGGCCTTTGAAGCCAGCGACCGACTCGGCCAAATCGTTGCTATGCCAACAGCCAAGCAGCTGAGCAACTGCGAGCAGGCATGAATGCTGTAATTTACCGTGTTTTGGTTTTGTGAACCGGCAAAGAAGTGCTGTGATTCATTGTGTATGCAGCCTGCAAATTGAGCTATGCAGCCTTGCGGTTTGGGTGCTCTGAAGGTCACATCGAGGTGTTCAAGTCCGACATAAGAAGAGAGAGAGAGAGAGAGAGAGAGAGATCTTCGTGTCTCGGGTTGCAGGCAGATCAGTGCATGTTTTGCCAGGCTCACGGACCTACCTGGATGGGCAGCTGGTATTGGACAAAGCGGGCTGTGGGGTTGGACAACGATCTGAAGAAGAAGTCTGGCTGGAGGCAGGCTACCACGACCTGGAGGTACAGATGTGCAGTGGTGGTGGAAATCAAGTTTTGCAGCTGTCATACTACGGGCCAGATACCGATCACGTCAGAATCCCAATTCCCCAGTTTGCGCTCTTCCATGCCGCGCCCTGGCTCTGCATAGCCTCCCCGAGAAATCTCCCGAAGTGCATCAACAGAAGGCCGCTGAGTACACTCTGCAGGCTGTAGAACCCTTGCGTGCTGAGGCGTTCACAGAGCGCCAGGCCGGTTGCCAAATCTTATACGAAGAGACGCAAGTAGCATGATCCAGACACGAGCATGGGCTTCAGAATCAAGCGTCTTGGATTCGTGTTGTGATGATTCTTCATGGCCCTCTAGCTGCGATTGCAAGCTTCGGACAGGCTCGCTTTGTCGCCTTGGCGTTGCAGCCGTGGACGGCGCTGACCTACAAGGTCCAGGAGTGGGGATTCTGAGTCAGAGCGGGGGATGGTGCTGTCAGCGGGGCGGGGGGGTGGGGGGGGGTCTTCGAGGCATTTTCCTCGTTCCCACACCCGTTTCTGTGGGAGCTTAATTGAATTGTCAAAGGGCCCAGATTTCGAGGCTCCTACTGTGTGCCGGTTCTCAACCCTCAGGGTTTCTCGACGTTTCATCCTTCCTTCGCCTCGACCCGAGATGGCAGCGGTGTCCGTGACCCTCGGAGAGCAGCTCCCCCTCCTGAACTTGGAAGAGCCCACGCAGCAGGGGCTCCTGAAGCCTTCTGCGCCTTGGGGGGATTGCTTTATGACTCCTTATATGATTTTTTACATGACTCCTTCTCTGATTCCTTAATATGACTCCCTATGACTCTTGATATGACTGTGTATATGATCTTTTCTTGGGCCCCTGCGTTTAAGCCTTTAAGCACACGCGCGGCACTTGTCCGGCTAAGTTCTTCAAAGTGTCCTGCTCGTCGACGCCTTCACTCAAGTACGACTTTGATGATCTGCTGAGCATGGGATTGGTGGAGGGCTACCCGGTCCTGGAGGCCGAGGGGGCTGCGGGTTGGTGCCGCGGCACGGCTAAGGGTGCTTTCACAAAGGGTCAAGTACTGGCACCCACCCCATCTTCGCCACAAGGTCACGCCCGAAGGCTCGATCGCCGTCTCGCCGGTCCCTGCGCAACTCCACCGAATCACGAGACAAGCGTTGGGCCCACTGTTGGAATTTCGTGTGTTTGGAGTCCAGGGCTGATGTCCGCAGGGCAAGTTCAGCTTGTTTTTTATCGCATACATGCAGGCATTCGTGTAAGAGATCCCGCAAAGCCTGTGCAATTGTACGACACCGTACGGTGAGGGGTTCCTTGGGCCATAAGGCTCTCGGCAGTGTTCGATTCTCTTCCGGGCACTGGCTCTGACAGGAAGAGGACTCTGCGACAGTGGAGCTTTTTGGGGGGGGGGGCCCCTCCTCGTTTCTTCGGGGGCCACTCAGCCTAAACTCTAAACCCCCCCAAAAGAAAAGCCCCCCCCCCCCCCCCCCCAAAAAAAAAGAAAAAGAAACACACACACACACACACACACACACACACACACACAGACAGAGTCCAGAGAGTCACTCACAGGATCTCGCTGGCTTGCTCGATCTGGGGAGCCTTCCCGGACCTGGCATCTCTGGAGCCGATCAAGGAGACGGGGCGTGGGTCGGCTTTTTCTTTATAGTTCCACTTTTTTGTCTCGCAGGATGATCCAGTGGTCTCAGTGCCCTCACTTCTATTCGAAAAGCTGAGGGCAATGATAGATAATGAGAAACGCCCCCCACAATCCTAGTGTAGAGTTTGGGTTAGTAACGGTTGGCATCATGTGTTGCTTAGATCGGGCTTCGCAGGCTTCTTTGCAGCTGACACTTCTGGACGACATCTGCTGGGCGCCGGGCCTACCGGTAGCTGCTATAGCCATTCTAAAGCTTGTAAGGGCTGTGACTTGAGCCTCAAACTGAACGAGCGCCTTTCCTCACCCATGCCTGTGTGATTCCAATGCCGAGATGCCGCTGTCGCTTTTGTTCCCAAAGCCTTTAAGACATGATCGTGCTGGCTTGCCTGCTCATCTCACATCTAGGACGCCGGGCTTTAGCAGCCAATGATTTTCTAGCACCGCCATCTCGGAGGTCAAGAAGCGGGTCGCGAAGAATTACACGGTGATCAGCATGAACTCAGAGGCTGCACTCTATCATGCAGCATGAAGGATCATGAATCATGAAGGCCTTCCTTAGTGCGTGCGGCGTGAGGGGTCTGCTGCGGCAGGCAGTTATTGTACCAGCAGTGGCACAACCACGGCAGCGCAACTATCCACCTCTGCAGCACAAAAACCCTGCCTTTGCCGGCGCTTCCTTGACCTGTCCCAACTGCTTCGAGCTTTTTCTTGACGACGGCTACTACTACTGCTGCTGCTCCGACTCCTACTGCTTCTGCTACTGAAGCTACAGGCCAGCTGCCGGGCTGCCTGCCGAGAAGCCGCGGCCTGTGCTGGCTACCTTTGGGAAGCCAACCAGTGCCGACGATGCAGGGCCGAGCTTGATGTCTGACGAGGGCTTCGGTTTCGGTTTGAGGTTGATAGCTTCGGGAGGAGATTTGAGACAACACCACGCCGGAAGAGCACACTTCTACCAATCAAGAGACCCGAGTGCTAGACTCAGAAGAACATTCGGGTGGCAGAAGAAACAACCTCGCCAGCCATTAGAACCTTACGTCACTGAGTGTCTTGTTTTCGCCCAAGCAAGCCCAAGTCATCACTGTGTGATCCGCAGGCTCCGACCCTGCGTGAGTGCAGGTTGTGGTAGCGAAAGCTAGAGGGCTCTAATTGCCGCATTCCTTTCACAACTCAACATGCCCCATGTTAAGTCCACCATGCATGGCAAATCATGTGGCAACAACCATTTCGTGCATCACGTGCCAAGACAACATTTAAAGTAACCCATTGTCAAATCAACCATGCATGCTGAAACAAGCTAGCCAACATGCCAACATGCAAGCCGGTGGCAAACAGCCCGTCCATGGCAACAAAAAGAAACGGATGTCAAGTCAAGCGTGCCTGCATTCCCGAAGCATCCACAACAGAAAATCACTTGCTCAGAAAGCTCTATAGTTACGTTGACGTTACCTGACATAAGCGGTTAACTGGTTTAGCGCAATTGGTTAGGGGCCACTGGCTTTAGTTAGCTGAAACCAAAAAATCGGTTCGTTTTCTCATCTTCAACTAGCATAGTTAGCTATCTTAGCCAAGCCCGTGAGGCCACTTGCTTTCTTATAATTACTTGTTTCCTAGGTGGGATAAGGGGGACCCTTAAACGGGAACCCCTTCTTAACCCTCTTCTGGCTCTCTTAACAAGGGACCTTATTCAGAGGGTCTATATCCCCAAGGGTCCCCCTAATCCTATCCCCTATCGTTGGGGTTTACACGCACGCGTGCACAACGCACGCATGCACAAGCATATGCACGCACAAAAACACGCACGCACGAGCACGCGCACGCACAAAAGCACGTACGCACAAGCACACGCATGCACAAACACAAGCACCGACAAACAAACACACACACACACACACACACACACACACACACACACCCACACACCCACACACCCACACACCCACACACCTACACACCCACACACCCACACACCCGCCCGCCCGCCCGCCCGCATACACGCACGCCTCATGCACGCACGTCCGCACACACGCACGCACGAATGAACGAATGCACGAATGCACGCCCGAATGCACGCACGCGCACGTGCTCGTACGTTTGTGCGACGAGCGCGTGCGGACATGAGTTCGTGCGGACGTGCGCGTTCGCATGCGCGCACGCGCACACACACACACACACACACACACACACACACACACACACACACACGCGCGCGCGCACACGCGCACCTGCGCGCGCACGCGACACGCACACTCAAACGCACAGAGACACATACACACATACACATACCGTCCGCATACGCACATACACACATACACACATACATACACATTCGCGCACACGCACACACAGACCTTCGCGCGCGCGCACTTCAAACCCCAAGATGGAGCCCTTGAGTGCGAAGACTCCGGGACGCGATAGAGCTGCCCTCAACCTGCAAGGATACTACGGGCTTTCCAGGGGAAGCCCCGTTTTTGCCTGGGCCAAGGCCTTTCGCTGTTGACTTGGGCTTTTTGGGGGCCTATGTATATGACTTAGGGCTCAGGCTTTCTGCACGGTTGCCTGGTTTGTTGGGTTCAAAGTTCGGCTGGTTGCCGATGGCTCATGATTGCTCTGCAACCCTTCCCAAAGAGCCCAAGGCATCTTCAATGGTTAAAGTCAGCAGCCTAGCATCACACCTGCATGCAGTGGTTTTGCACGAGGCA
Organism: Symbiodinium natans; assembly: GCA_905221605.1. Taxonomy (NCBI): domain Eukaryota; class Dinophyceae; order Suessiales; family Symbiodiniaceae; genus Symbiodinium; species Symbiodinium natans. Next base: position 306,030 of record CAJNDS010002132.1, on the reverse strand, counting down.
TCACGAGGCACTCAACATATTAGACTGGTTCGCCCAGCCCGTGCGATGTTGTGAGTCTGCCTTTAAGACTTATGCCCGCGTTGTGCCGCAATCATAGATGCAGCACAACCCTGTAAAGGTCACGGAATGCACTGCCGAGTCTACATGCATGGAAGTTGCAGACCCGGAGTGGAGCCTTCGGCGAACTTTTAGGACTTGCGATGGTCAACGGTGCTTCGATCCTACTTCGGAGGGTGGCGCAACTCCTACAATGCGCAAAAACCAGGAGATAGGGCGCACAATACACAATGGCCATCCCGTGGCACAGGGGCTTTCCACATACCGGTACAAGAAACGCAGAGCTGTAAACACGCCGATTGCAAGCAAGGCCCAACGGTTGCAGCTCCCTGCCTGTCTACGCCTGGATCCCACACTTCAATAACCTCGGATCAAGGGAGCGGTGGCTTGATGTCATGGGGAGTACACATCACGGCCGCAAAGCCAGTGCCACCATGTCTCTCCCGCTCCAAGTGGATGATGAAGCACAACTACGTGAAAGCCTGGACACGCGTGTTAATTGGCAAGCACTGCTATCAGCTAGCAGGAAAAAAGGCGGAACAGTCCGCACACAAGCCCATGAAGCCTGACTGCGGTGAGGGTACGAGGGTGGGGTGACCTGCTCCGCTTGGGTGCCGCATGCAAACGGCTTACATGCACGATTTCAACAGCGTCAACCAAGTCTTAACCTGTGAACGTCGGTGGTTGCCTTGCCATTTTCTACCACATAAGAACCCCAAAGGGACATAACGGGACGACATTTTGCTTCAGCCTCCACATGGTGCGATTCAAAAGTCCGTAACAGGCCCCGGGGGTCTTTTTGCGGCATAGAGTTTGCGCCCTCCACGAAAAAACTACTCCTTAACACCATCTTTCTATTGAAGTCGGCTGGTAAGAAGGTGTTTGGCACAAATGAGAATGGCTAGCGTGGACCCAAAGCCAAGGCATCCCTGGCGCTGGTCTTAGAGTCTTATGATAAAGCTTCAGTCATCTTACGGGCAAACCTGGGGGGGTGGTCCGAATAGTTGTGGGCTCCCTAAACTAGAAACCCAAAAGCGAAGCTTTCACACCTGGGCATGCCAACGGGAGCGGGGCAGCCTTATTCGCAACCGCCTTGGCCATGTACGGTCTGAACTTGACCTGAAGCCTGAAATTGAGATGAGTAATTGGGTAGCCGGACATGCCCTACTTTGATTCATAGCGGTGACCCACGCGTCGCAGCCCGAAGACAGCCAAGGTACAAAGCTGGGAACTACTGTCCCATCACTCCAGACCTTGCCCGCAACAACATTCTCTACCGCAAGGATGCCCTTTATGTGAAGTTGTAGGTTTTTTCGGAAGTGCAGTTCGCCGTGGAGTGTGCGTTGTCTTGGCCACGAGGATTGTTAATGCGGGTCCGTTTGCCGAAGCATGTACCCTCAAGCGTTCCAGAACGGTCGGAATTCGAAGTGCCTTGGATTTCAATCGGCCTTCCTGACTGTTCGTGATCCACAAAGTGCCCTGGCGAGGACGGTGCCACTGCTGAGGAGACAATTCACCTCGCCAAGTACTCGAGCTCTTTGGATGGCGCCGCTGGGGCAGAGCAATCTTTGACCCTGGCACTTAAGAGGAGGGTTTAGGGTTTAGCGTTCAGGGTTTACGGTTTATTGCTTTATCTTTTTTGAGACATGGTATTAAAAAAAAAAAAAAAGCAACGCGAGGGGCGTTTCTTGTGGAGGCTTTGTGCCATTGACAACCAGCATCAGCATGCAGCGCAATTTGCTGCCTGACACATCGCAACGCAGAGACAGAGTCGGAATGACAGCTCAACTCTGTTCAGCTGTCTGAACAAAACCCCGGGGCCGGCCCCCTTTGGAGCTTCTGAGCTGTAAGGCACTATCGGTTTCACGCCTCAGTGATGGGGACTGGAGCCTTGGATGAGATTTGGGGGGGGGGGTGGGCGGTCTCCTGCTTATTTGCTTCTCAAGTAACCCTAAACCCTAAATCCTGAACCCAAGTGTCAGCTAGGCGGGTGGCAAAGAAAAGCCTTTTGGGGAGGGTTCCCGTTTCTGTTGCAGGATCCTCCGGCAGGCGGACCCGGAGCTTGACTTCATTGCTCCCGGGCAGCAGATTCCATCAGATTCCCTGTAACCTTATATATGAATTCAAGCCTAAACATCCCTAAACATCCCTAAACTGCCAGGACACAGAGACGGGGCAGGTGGCGCTGCGGGGCTCAGTGTTGGGCTCCCCCGACAAGGCACTAGAACTCCTGACTTGCGGGCATGTGTGAATGACGCCCAGAGACTGCCATGTCAAGCCCTTGACAGTCCGAAATCCAGAGTCATGGCCCTGGCTTTGCAGGTCCCCGGTTTTCTTTGCGACCACTTCAAGTTTGACATCCGGTTGAACGACTGTCGCATCCCAGATCTCACGTTGGAGACCCTCGCCGGCAACCCCTACTCAACTGCAGCCTTCCCTACCACTGTACGTACCAATTGTACACCGTGTTTGTATTCACATGTTCGGATGAAGTTACAAACCAGTTGAAGGACTGTGACCTATTCCATGGCTATGCCGAACCTGGTCTTCAACGAAGCTGAAGAGGACAACTTCTGCTTGAGGCGGGTGGTACCATTACCATGGTGCCCATTGTTCAAAGATGTTCAAAGCGGCAAAGCGTGCCAAGATTTCAGGTGCACAGCAGATCTGGAGGTCCAGAATGCGGGTCAGTATGTATTTACCCTATCCTCGGATGACGGTGCCGGGCCTGAAGTATTTTGAGTGGAGTGTGCCGGGTAAGGTGGAGTGCTGTTTTCTTGTTGCACATGATGCTGATGCAGTGTGGAAGGCGCCATACTTTTCTTGGACGGAAGCGAAGTGATCAACGACGAAGGCTGCCACCCTGCCCGCGATCGGACGCACTCAACATCATTGTCACAAGGCTACCACCAGCTGGAGGTGCGCTACTGCGAAACGCACTTCAACGAGCTGTTGAATTTGAAGTACGCCGGTCCAGACACTGCGCAGCAGACACTGACTATCCCCCCGACTCGCCTTACGCACCACGTGGAGGTGCCGTGGTTCAATCACGACAGCAGCAGCATCATGACAGAACCCTACCAAAAAAGGCCTTGCAATGTCTCCCAAGCAACCCCGAGGCTATAATCCTCTCAGTCACAAACCCAAGACCAGAGCCCGTGTAGCGAGCGCCATGGATTTTGCTGAGGCAAGTTCGGGATCTTGAGTTTCGGCATGACGTGAGTTTCAGGAACCTCTAGCGGCGAATCAGCAGCCGCTCCCCAAAATTGTTCGCAGATGATTTGAATCGGCTCGGGGTGCGAGTATCAACCTTTTCGGGATCCTCAAAAAGGAAGAATTCGGGTACGGGAGGAGGGGACGGGGGTGGGCACACAGGGAGGGGTTGGTGTTGGTGGTGGGTGGGGGGGGGGGGGGGGGGGGGGGGGGGGGGGGGGGGGGGGGGGGGGGGGGGGGGGGGGGGGGGGGGGGGGGGGGGGGGGGGGGGGGGGGGGGGGGGGGGGGGGGAGGGCGGAGGTGAGGAGCGGCGAACGCCCCCACAAAGCTGCCAAAGTGCATGCGCCGCAGCGATGCAATTCAGCGCGTGCGAGGACAAGGGCGAGGACAGCTCAAGCGCGCTCGATGTTATTAAATACCGACTTGTGCTTTTTGAGTGGGCCCATGGGGGTGGGCTCGTCGGCCGATCCGGAAACTGGGGGAGGGCCAAACAGGGTTGGTATTTTGATGTATTTTGTGGGGTAAGACAGGGTATCGTAGGAGTTGGGGAGGGGAAGTTTGTGGGGACAACCCAAACTCCGATATCTCTACATAAGAAGAAAGAACATTGACGTGTTTTTTTGGCGAGGGTGGGGGCCTAGAAAATCCTAGAAAGAGGTTGGAGGGGGGGCGCTCCGCATTTCTATTGTCGAAGCGGGCGTGTTGGAGGTGAGGTGGTTCCTCCTGTTTAGCCCACCCCTGCAAATCTCCTTCCCTTTCTCCCCGCAAACCTGACCCCCCCCGCCTCCCCCACTCGAGGGGAAGTGTTGGTAGGGATGGACGTGGGTCTGCTTGTTGCTGATGCGTAAGACGATTCGCACCGGCGGCTTGTTGGGTTTGCGGTGTCAGGGGGCTACTGTTGGAGAAGCACCTCGGAATGGTTACCTGTCGTCCACGATTCGACCCCCCCCCAGCCATGAACCCGCTACGTAGTGCCCACAGAATGTCACATACTTTGCCCTGCAGTTGGATGTCGCGTGCTTGAGCTTGTTAGCAGCGAGACTTTGGCTGCCACTGGGCTCCAACCCTTGGCTTCAGCAGTGAGCCCAGGTCACTTTTGCAGTCGCTCCGTGCTCTGTGCCCGTCAATCTGACCGCCGCCGAAGAAGACTCGGAGCAAGCGGAGTCTGAAGGTGCCCCTGGAATCGCCATAGAGCAATTTTTTAGAAAGCCTAGGAAGCGGTCCCTTCACTGCTGGGGCTTCTGGACCACGAAGCCGGCCACGTTCAACAATGAAGACAAGCGATTGCAACTGAATAGAGCTGCGCCAAAGCCCTTTCATGATTCGAAAAGCCTAGCAAACTTCCGCGGAAAGCGATGCTGAACAGCTTACGTAAGCTTAGGAAAGCCCTTCCGCACATTGGAGGCCGAAGCGCATTCATCGTGGACGACCCATTCACCGATCCCCCGGCAGACTACACACTCCACCCTTGCGATGCCCACCTGAACTAAAGTCATAATAGAGTTCAGTTTTAAGCCATGGAGGAGGGTGAAGCTCGAGCATACCGCCGACCTCATGCAAGTTAGGTGGCCGTGACTTGTCTTTCACGAAGGAGATGGACGGTGCTGCCGCGACCGTGCCGTGATTTCTCATCATCCTTGGTCAAGAATCAAGAAAGTCTGTGAAGCCACCCAGGGTGACAGACCACCGCACCGTGGGTAGCATCCGTTAAATAACAAAGCGGTCGGGGCAAGATTCCCTGAAGTATTTAGCGAGATTTCTTCTTCGCAGCTGAGTGGGACCAGTGCTCGAAGATGCTCGAAGCGCCAATCCCCATCTGAAACACCCTGCCAGTGACAAGTTGCCACAAGATTTCACTGCCCTGCTGCCCTCCGCTCCAGAGCGTGGAGGCGTGGGCCCGTGTAGCCACGTTCATGTGTGCTCATGGGTAGCACCGCTCGCTAGCTACAGGCACCTTATAAAGCGATGCAACAAAAAAGCTCGGATTCGAAAAGAGAGGTTGGATCGAACAACGGCAGCCAATTTCACGGCAGGAGCAAAGGGAATGCGTGGGTGAAGGACAGCAAGCAGAAAACAAAAACAGAGCTGTAAAATTGCTCCCTTGCTCCACCAGACCTGGGGATCCAAACGCACTTTGGGACCATGACCAGGAAAGAAGGCACCGACCCCCCGCCCCAACGGTGACGAGTATGAAAGCCGAAGGCTAGCCAGGATCTCAGGCACTCAAGCAGAAGGACTGCTTCAAAAAAAGTATCCTGAGACGACTGCTCAAGGCACTGCTGGCCAAAGCTTGGTTCGAGGTGCCCGCGCGACAGGAAACGACCAATCGGACCAATCGCCCTGGGCCTGTGCTTCTTGCGAGCTTTGCCTGAGCAGAAGATGTACGAGCACTCACGGCAGGGGAAGGGAAGGGTGTCACCACAGAGTGACAGCGCCGGTGTGGCAATCGGCCCCGGCCTCTCGGCCTCTTCGTGGGGAATGTGGGGTTTTTCGGGGGTTTCATGGCAGGTTCTCAGGTTCTCCCCTTTCCCCCAACCTTTTTCCTTCAGAACGTTCCCTTTTGATTTCCTCCTTTTCGTGCGTCTTCATGGGGTCTTTGGCTGAACTGCCCAAGCTTTGCACTTGTCGTGTCATGCTGGTTACTCTTTGGCCTTTTCGTGTCCGCGAATTCGTCCAGCTGGGGGCGGTGGGGTGGCCCTGTCGCTGCAAGGGCGGAATGTTTGGGGTCGTGCTTCCGCCTCCTTGGTTGCTGCCTGTGTTCCTTTGTGTTCCTCTCTGGTGCGTGTTGGTGCCTTCCTTGGCGTCTCTTTCTGCTGCTCTCCCCTTTATCTTATTTAAACTTCCGAGATCATATGATGGCTGAGCCACAACCAAGACAGCCCACCACCGCAACCACCGAATACACAAGCACATCGCACAAAGGATGTGAGCCAGATTACGTGCATGAGGATGTGTAGTTTGGTTTCGAGATTTGTTGATGCCAATTTCTGCAAAGAGGGGCTGTCAAACATGCCTGGTGCATGTGATTGAACGTCATAGCTTGTTCCGCTACGGTGACTGATGCAACCACTGCAGCCTAATGTTCAAAATTGTGCGTGGGAGTTTTGCCAACTATTCAGCTTTGGCCTCTCCCGTCAAAGAACGATGAGGGGATGTTTAGGGTTGGCGTCGCGCTCTTCTAAGGAGTGTGCTCCTCCTGCTTGGGACACTTGGCGGCAACTGCAAGTTGTCGGATTCTGTCGCGGTCGAGGTTTTGGGTCCACCCCTGGATCATGAGCGGATGTGGCGGAACTCGCCTGGCCAAAGGATGGTCGCCAGAACGACCTCAGTCTGGCAGCGCAAAGGGTGGTGGAAGGGGCTGCGCTTCCTGAGGGCCAGATCCACACGATCATGTCTCAGTGCAAAGGCCCGTGTTTTTTCGCACAACGTGGGCATAGCTTCTGGGTTTCGGGCGCCTGGACGTCAAGCATTGCACACTTAACGTCTCAAAAAAATAGGTGCTGTTCAAGCGACCAAGCAATCGCTAACATCTGAGGGCATGAAGACGCCGGTGATTCCGGAGGCATTTGAGTCCATCCCGCCAGAGAGCGAAAACATCTTCGTTCCGCCGCCTGGTGTCAAAACATTGAGGGCACGCCTCGAGGCTTCCACGAAGCCCATCTCAAGCCCCGGCGTTTCACCGCAAGATTTTCTTTTGACTTTTGATTTTGGGTTTTTTCTCATAGTCGTAGTATGTCATAGTCCATGTAGCACAGAAGGCCACCATTCAAGCTGACCTCTGGGCAACTGCTCTGCCCTTCAGCTTTGCTCCTGAGCGTACATATCGAGACTGAGCAGGAGGCCTGAGTTTTTCAGCTTCGTCGTTGAAGAGTGTGGACAGTGTCGGATTCTATAGGTGCGTAGGTCGGCGCCGAGGATAAAACTAGCCATGGCACCAGACTAAGGAGTGTCGCGAGTAGCGTTGGGATTTGGAAAGAGTTTCTTCCGGCAGTAAAGAACATGATGAGACATGAGATATCGACAGATATCGAGAGCAGTCGCAAGTCCAACACACTGTTCTACAGCTTCCCCTGTACCGACTTAGAGACATGGGTGCACTGGATTTCTGCGCATCCTGCATCGCAAGGCCATGGGGCGAAGCGACTGCGAGGCTCGATGTAAGGCAGGGAGAGTCAGACTATCCTATGTCCGCGCACGCCGGCAAGAGCTGCTAATGCTGACCGAAGGCAAATTCGTGGTGCGTTTTCTACTTTCACGGTGAGCAGACGGAATCACTCATCTGCAGGTCTGTCGGGGACTGAAGGTGTTGAGGTGTGTGCGGACGACGTTACTGTGCAGACTTGGGAAACAACTTCACTTGCTCAGTCAATTGAGGCACCTCTGTCTTAGCTCAACTTCTGTGCTTGTGCAGGACCTACTGGGGCTGCCCGCACTTTGTTCAGGAGCTTTGGCCGCTTGAGAGTATGCGGGGACTCAGGACAAACATCTTTTGGGGTGCTGCCTCATGCTCACCTTTCATCTCCGACTGCCCAAAGCTCCCCAGAGCTTCTGAATCAAATCTGCCGATGTCACAACTTGGGAATTTTCTGCGAACGCCCCTACGTGCATGTGATTGAGAGCATCGGACCTATGGGTCAGGAGCCTGGCGTGGAGGGCGACCTCTTCGTGGTGTTCTGGGCGACTTTGCAAATCAGAAGCCCTGAGTGTTCCTGGCTTAACTTGAGGTTGGTATTGAACTTGCGCTTCAAATGACCCAGATCCTGCTCACCTGACTCTTGGTTAGTAGGGAAAGAAGACGAAGTCACGATTCACCACTGACCATATTTCAGCATGCTTTCTTTCCCGGCGAACAAGGCTCAGTGCTTCTTGTTTGAAGGTCTTAGGACCTAACGCCTCAAGTCTACTCGGAATCTACTCTGAAGCATCGTGGAGCCAGTTTAAGCTAATCGCTTTCGTTCCGTGTGATGCGCTTGCTGCAGTCGTGAAGCGCAGAACTACACAGAGAGTTCAGGACCAGCGCAACGGCTGCAAAGGGGGGTGCGGCAGCGTCGTGTGCAAACGGTCCGCAACTCTTGTGGCCCTGAGACCCGCATTTCCAAGGAGAAACTTTGCCATGTGGCGGACCCTGCCGGGTGCTTCAGCATGACGGCTCGCCGTGCCTACCTGACGACTGAAATGAGCTACTCAGAGGACATGGCAGAATGACGGGGGGGCTTTTGGGCTTGAATTGAACATCTCAAGGAAGCGCAACCCACCGATAACCTGGTTTGTTTCTTCGTGTGGCACTGTCTAGGCGGGCCGGCGTGTGGCAATAGGACCCTCAGCAGCTCAGGTTCAAAGCCCTTTGTGCACTGGGATCTCCACGTGCAGTGTGATGTGTACCTCATCCTGGGAGGCTGCTTGGAGACATGGGGGGAGCAGGATGCAACTCGTTTGTGCACGAGTTGCAAAGGCGTAACACAATGCAGAAGCACATAAAGTTCAATCATGCATGGTCGTTTGCATGATTATAACATAGAATACAGGAAGGCTTCCACTCAGTGTCGGATTTGATTCGGTTTGCGGCTCCCTGGCATGTGACCCCGCAAGCAAAGAAACGACCCGCAACTCTTCACGTGGCCGCGGACCTCAAGAGGAGGCAGAACCCTAAGCCGAAAGGGTCTGAAAGGCGTTGGAAATGGCTTACCAATGAAACTGTACGAGCAATGGCAGCAGGCTCGCGGGCCATAGAAACCGTGGTGATTCGTGTTTTTTTGCCCTACCCTCGATGTGGTTAGCCATCCTGCTGCCCCGGGTTGTGCTCCTCACCCTCCTGACTGGGGTCTCCCGCCTGGTTGCTGAAATTGAGTTGCACCAGTTCGACACCATGACATGCTGTGGGTGCGAGAGAGGAGACACGAGCATTGGAGGCTGTCAATTCACAGGTTATTGCCTGGTGTTGAAACAGAAGTGTCCAGATTGGCAGGCTCTGTTCCAAACAGAGGAAGCCAAAGCAGGTGAGCCGGAACCCCTCTCGAGCGGGAGCTGCGATTGGGGGGTGAAATAGTCACAAGTGAGTCGCAAGTGTGCCAATTCAAATATAGTCACAAGTGAGCCAGAAATAGAAAAAGTTGCAAGTGAGGAGCTTGTGTAGTCACAAGTGGGGGCCGTGGCCATGTTGTGGGGGGGGGGGGGGGGGGGGGGGGGAGGAGAACCCTAGACGTTTAGAGCTGAGTTCATGTTCTTTTTTTCGGGCGGGCGAAGTTATGTAACAGCAATGAATCCTTTTGATCTGGGCTTTGCATGTGCCGTGGTTTTCGTTCTTTCCACGCGAGACCGAGGGCTCAGCTCGAACCGAACACGTTTGTGACCCTCAACATGACAACATGACAAGTCTGGACCCATTGCACGCAACGAGCTGTGCTTGGTTTGGGGGCTTGGTAGAATAGTGCAATGGCTGAAGACACAAAGTGGGAATGGCCATCCGATTCTCCGATGATTCTCCCCCTGCCGAACCCTGAGGTGGAGGGCCCCAGTTCTGTGCGAGGAGCTGCGGTGTGAGTGGTGATTATTGCTGGATTGTGGGCTTAACTCGAGGATAGCAAGCTGTAGTCATGGGAGTCAAGCCGCGTTGAACAGTTGCGCGAGAGGCCTACCTACCGGGATCCGACATCCCATGCCTGGCAACACAAGATGTCGCCGCTGGGCCCGGTAGGCTTGAGGTGTGCAAGTTGGCATGGGTGACCTGCGAGCGCTACGATGTGCATTCGAGTTGCATTGGACATGGTTGCTTCGAAAAATGCCCCCAGCTATAGGCTGCCTGAGACGTTTGTCCACGGCACAAAGCTCGACCTGTCTTGTTGGGACGAACGCTACAAGGGTTTCTACGACGATGCGGCTGCCTCAACGGACAGCATCTCATGCGTCAATGGAAAGTGGCTTCTTGGTGGTGATCCGGGGTCGCAGAGTATTCAAGAACTTTCCCTTGTTCGTCAGAGGCAGAGCCATTCGGGTTTGAAGTGCCCAACCACCGAGGTTCAACTCACACAACGAAGCCGGGCTCGGCAAGTTCCGATGCTACCCGTGCGTGCAGATTGATTCTCCTGGGTACAAGCGTGTCAGGTGGCTGCATAAAGCTGAGTGTCCCAAGCCCCAGCCACCAAAGCCACAAGCGAGAGAAAGTGGGCGATGGGTATGGGGTGTGCTGCATCAGCTCTGCCAAAGTCGAAGAACACCTGAGTCTGAGGTATACGACATGAACTTGCAAGAAGCATGGTTTCTGAGCAGGGTGCAACTGGCACTATTCACGGAGTCCACGAAAAAGGACTGGTGTTTTGTGCTTTGTCGTTCAGTTACCGGAGAACTGTCACAATGCTCCTCTCCTCCCTCCCCCTGCCAGGAAGCTCTCCGAACCGCTAGCATTGCTGAGAACCATGTGTTGAGCACCCCCACAGTGTGCAGCACCGGGAAGAAGCTTCCATATCCCGCATGCACTGTCCCTTCAGGAAGAAGGTGAACAAGTTACGTACGTGTAAGCCCAAGGACCTGAAGCTCAGAGTTCTTGCGGTCGTTTTAACGGTTTCCCCAATGCAGGCCGATTGCCTGACGTTGGGGCCTGCGGGCGAACTGGTGCCGAACGCGACGGAGGTTTCGAAGGGCTTCCATGAGGTTTGGTGGGGTTGCGCAGGGCTTTCTTGGGCCTCATAAGGCTTACTTCATATTCAGTCTTGAGGCGGTTTGGCCGGGCATGGGTACCTGGCAACTAGGGCATGCCCATCCCCACCTCCCAATCTCAACGATCCATCCACAAGAACTCCCATGAACGCAAGTTGAATTTGCGGCATGAGCCGAAAACTCATGGGGCGGCCTTCGTTGATGCTGACTTCCCAGGAGTGGTGGGACTCGTGTCCCACAAATATGCTTGTCGAGCTCGGCAGCACGCCCTTCTCCAACAGCCGCAAAGTGAAGCTCGACATCAAGTCTACAGCGCAACAATGATGCTGCAGTGGGATGTTGGTCTTCGGGTTCGGCTTAGATGCTGCACACGCTACCTTTCATCTGGGAGTTGCTACCCCGAGCACTTAGATCAGAGGCCTCACGAGCAATGTGCAGTGTCTGAGATTATCCCGCGGTTCGGTTTCGGAATACGGACAGGAGGTAGCAGGTAGCTGCCAGAGTTTGCCATGTTTTGCTTTGGCCTTCCTTGGTGCCTGCTGAATGGAGGAAGCTGCTCGCGGGCACCGACCAGTGCATGGAGCAAGCCATCGACGATGGCCTGCCGACACTTGCTCCTCGAACCGCGAGCAAGCAAAACCTGAACCCTTGACGTGTGAGTGCGAGAGTCCAAAAACCACAGGCTCACAAGACATGCGCGGACCGGGAATCGCAGCAGATCGCCGTGGGTGACCTCGGCAACTTGCTCTGGAACCTCCATATCCGCCACTTTTCAAAGGCCAGCAGCCAGACGCCATAGTAGGGCAAGC
>CAJNDS010002132.1:241798-291798 GCA_905221605.1 Symbiodinium natans | reverse complement strand
CCTAGCCCAGGTACGACGAAGCAGACGTGATGAGACTTTGCGTCAGCTTTTCAACATCTGTACCCGTTATCGGGCAGAGCCAACTGGACTGGGCGTTGCAGCCGAGATATCCGGGGCTGTTTTTCACGGAGTTCTTGTCGAGGTCACCGAGGGACGATGAGGCACTGGGCCTGGGCCATGGTAGTGTTGCTTCGTTAGGCTTTGCAACGGGAGCGTCGCGCAGTGGGCGCAGTCCTTTTGGCGATGTGCCTTATTTACAATACCCACACAGCAGGACTGCAGTGCAAAAGCTTTGGGGGAGTCCGACTTATCTCAGCTCAAAGCTCAACCGGGTTAGTCTGAACTGAAGCCCTTGGTCAAGAGGCTGACGTCTTGGACCGCTACGGCTGGGATCGCATCTATGACAGGTTGGTGTTGAACAAGCTCCTGCGCAAGAAGTTGGCTTGAGCAAGGCTTCGGTGAATCGTGGACAGTGTCAGTAGGAGGCTTTTAATCAGTGAAACCAAGAGACTGCGCTTCCTTCCGTCAAAGCCCCGAAAGCGAGTGCCCCCGCCCAAGGTGTGGCGCTTGGTTTCCGAAGATGGACTGTTCACCCACTGGCCTTGCTCATGGTGAGGGCTGCGAGGCCCTCACGGATGCGCGCATGCACAAATCTTGGAAGTGCGTGGGGTTCCGGGCTTGGCGTTTACAAGAAGAGTGTGTGATAAGAAGAGCTTAAGATGGACAATTTCACGTTCCCAACCTTGCCGAGCCTAAAGGAGGGTAAAGCTGTGACGTAAGCCGAAGCGGGCACGAAGGACGTGCCTGAACTCCACCCAGCCACCCACGCTTGGCATGGCAAGGTCTGATGCAAGGGACTCGACTGTGTCTTTGCTGTGCTTCACAAGCCACCGTGTCTGTGAGGCACGTAGCAGTGCTGATAATGACAATCTTCAGTCCGCTGTTTGCCCGCACCGCGGAGATCGTTGCCAGACTCTACGCGTAGATAGCTGGACCATGTTGGACTCGTCGGACCTGGCTACGCAAGAGGCCCGTGAAGTGAAGTGAAGACGTGCTTCACAAGGTGACCCTTGTTTCGCCAACGCGGGAGGAAGTCTCTCTGAGCCCTTGCCTGGCAAATCCGGCATCATGCGAGCGCTAACATATCTGAGCGACTCAAATTGGGCCATCGTCAAGCTCCAATATACAGTGCAAGTCGGCCGACACTACCTTGCCGAGCGCCTAATGCACTAAGTTCCTAGCAGCGCAAGACATGCACAATTTCTGTTGCTAAATGCAGATGAGGATCCAAGGCCTGCTCCTCTCAGCGCTCCCTCGGTGCAGCGGAGAATGCTGCCAGCGTAGCAGCTGAAGAGAAAGTCGAAAGAGCTTCGAGGATAGTCTGGTGAAAGCTGGGAAGGCTCGCGAGGAAGACGAGCGTCGGAAGTGAATCGAAGCATGAAGTTGCGGCAGAGAAGCCAACAGCAGAAGCAAATCAAAGAAACCAGGCTCTGCGCGAGGCTAGCACGAGGAGTGCGAGGCGTAGATTTTTCAAGCAGTAAGGCAGAAGCTCGAGGCGACGGCCCAGCAGCACCAGTTTCACAACGACCCCCAAGCGAGTAGTATCGAGTAGTCTTGTGTTTGAATTTCGTGCGCTAGTTGTTAGCCAAACGAAGCAAAGCACAAGCCTTCCAAAAAGTTATTGGTTGAAAGAAAAGAAGAGGGGTTGTGGTAGGAAAAGTTAGAAGGGCCACAATGGCCGTATTATTTTTACCCCCGCAAGGAACCCCATCAACGAGCACAGTATCGCTTGGAACTCACAAGATTCTTTTTGCCGTCGATCTGTGACCAGCTGACTGAGGGCTTCACGCACGGAGCAGGATGTGTGAGTGGTAGGGTTTTCGCCGCAAGTGCCCGCGAGACCGGAAACTCGGAAACTCATCCTCGGGTGTTACTAAGTGTCTAGTGAGGTTTGCCAGAGAGGCATGCGCAAATGTTCGCCTGACAATTTCTTCCGTTGTCTCACGAAATCCAAGCCAATTTGTGCGCCGTCGGGTTCGTTGGTTGCACACAGCATGAACACCGTCGAAGTTGCCACACGACCTCACCCAGAATCCGGAAAGGGTTTTGCTGTGCAACCACAGGTCTTTGCCAGGAGCACCTGGGGCAGTGGCTTTGGTGTCACCGCCACACGGCGGTTGCAAAAGCATTAGGAAAGTTCGGGAGTTGGCAGCATCAGAGATGCAGAAGACCTCGTGTGCATCATGCCCATTAGTAACACCGCCTACTCGCCGCTCCCTTTGCTTTTCTCAAAGGTACGGATCAATCAAGCTTATTTCGAGTATGGTGTTACCCAGGATGCCAGCTCAGCGAGGATTCCTGCACAGAGTTCGCCAATTCAGGGTTGGGCTTGCTTACATGATTCCAAGCGTTGAGTCAGGCCTTTGGTGCGGGGCAGCGGGCATAACGCGAGTCGGATAGGTAACTGCGTTGCTTTCTTACACGGACCCCGGGAACGCTGTGTACGGTGAGGACATGTTGTCCTGATGGGGATATCGAGCATCTTCTGCAATCCGTGCAGGACTTACCGTGGCCAGATCTCAATTGCCGGATACTTCGACGGCAACGGTGCCAGCCTCAAAAATGATCTCTCTCTCTCTCTCTTTCTACTTTTTGTGTTCGCTCTCTCTCGCCCTCTGTCGCATGCAACAGAACAAGATGGACGCTCCTAGATTGCAATCGTGTGCTCGGGCAATCAGCACAACACATGACATTTGAACGCCCACGACTGCATGACTCAAACAAGTTGAGGGAAACCGTAGATGCATGAAACTCAAGGGCAGTTGTTTGTTTTTTGTTCTTGGATTGGCGATGTTGACGGCCAGCCGGAATCGGACACGGGGCAGTCGAGTGCTTCAGGTTCCCCTTGAATTCGCCGCAGATTGACGCCTCTATGGATTTCATAAGAGAGCCTGGCTCCAAGGATTGCAGTGGCAAAAGTTCAATTATGAGGAAGGCGGCCGATCTGGGATTTCTATCGACAGCTCCGTTTATGGCGGCAGCTTGGACTTCAGCGTTGAGCGCGAAGGTGTGCGCAGGCGCAGTAGACGAATTGGTCGGATTGCCCCGGGAAGCAGTGGTGAACTGACGTGACTAGCAGTAATGCCCATTCGCTGAGGCATTGCAACGCATTTTCGGCAATGCGTGTCCTACCAAGACTCTTGGAGAGAACGGGGCATTGCAAGAAGTAGGATGTGAACCTGATTGCAGGACTGAGAGATGATGTCAAGCCTACTCTTGGGACTCTTGGGGTTTAGGGTTTAGGGTTTAGGGTTGATATTCAGTTCCACTGGCTGAACCCCATTGAACCCCCAGAGTCTTGCTGATCGGTTCAGTCGTTCGCGCTTTCGATCAGCCGATGTCCCCCAGCAAGTTTTCATGGCCAAGCCCTATGTCAGGTCGGCGATTCCCCGGGATTTTTCGCGGCAACCTTGAACGTTCGAATTTGGCAGAAAAAGACAGGCTGGGAAAGCTCAAGCCGAAAAGCATGTCACGAACAAGTCAGCTCAAGAAGACCCCCATGAGCCTCTACAATCCTAGCTCTCAACCGAAAATGTACTCCCTAGATGCATGCCTTGAGAAACGAGACAATAAACATCAATAAACTGACAGACTACGGCAAAATATCTTACAAGAGCTGCAAGGCGGGGACGAGACACGCATGCAGCAAAACCTCTGCGCCCATCCAGCCTAGCTCCTCACGTTTGGCCCTAAACCCTAAGCCCCAGCAAGCATGTTTGGTAGATATTCTCGGCCGGCTGACAGAGCTGCTTCTTGATCGGGGGCTCCACGGAGATGAAATATTGTTGGCGCTCGAAGAATTGTTCTTTGTTGGGGATGCTCAGTGGGATACTCTGCAACTGGGCGCTCCAAAGGGCCTTTGTGGGGGGGATACTGTGGGAGAGGCATGCCAGGGACCCTGGCAGCAGTGCAGGGATACTTCGGCAAGACCCGAGGAGTTCAGGAGTCCCGGACTTTGAGATTCAAATCTTTAGCACACAGTATGCGAGGCCTGGCAATCGCCCAGAGCTTATTTCCACTTACGAATGGTGCGACGCTGTATGACTGTGGGGCTTGGACCGACATCGGCATGCTGGACTGTGACGGAAGAGCCTTGGCTAAGAGCACTCCCGAATCCAAACGCCTTAGGGTTGAGGGTTTAGGGTTTAGGGTCAAGGCCTCAGATTGCCTCTAGTGCGCACCTCGGAAAAATTTGCCTCTTGCTCAGGTTGGAATGAAGCCTGTGATGTGGAGATATCCAGTGCTGGCGCTGCCACAGTCTATCGTTACTATCTGCAGCCCGTTGGATGCAAGTTGTGGGGTTTCACTGGTTTCACCACAGTGCATGCTCATAACCCACGAGCCGACAGACGTTCTTTCCCTACGCGTGCTGTCTTCACATGTACCTCCCCCAAGGTTCAAGAATGATGATGGGAAGCTGGGCATCGAAACCGTATTCACAGGAAATGTGCAGATTCAGGATAAGGCATGTTGAGCTAAAGACACGCTCAAGGCCTCAGATTTAAGCATCTAAGCCGAAGAGCTCCTCATGCCAAAGCATCCCAGGGGCTCTTCAAGCGTCGCGGTCTTGGGCAGCACGCCCATTCCTCTGCCGCGAAGTCTATCCACCAGGGTCCCACAGGATGGGTTGATGCAGGTTTGACAAGGGATTCGCCATGCCAGAAAGGGAAACTGCCCAGCAGTACCAAGCCCGAACCCTCATTCAATGGTGAGTTTCTGCGCCCTCACGCTTACCGGTTCCTCCGTTGCGTTGCGAGGTTTTTTTTCCCTGCCCTCGGTGTGGGGTTGTTAGGTTTTAAACTCAACTCTTCTCCTCGCCCGGTCTACTCCTCGCCCAAGTTCAGGGTGCCGAACCCCAAGATGTCCCTGGGGTGCCCAACCCCAAAATGTCCCCAAATTGCCCAACCCCCAGGGTGGGGGATGTTCGGACTAACATATGTGTTTTTTTCCTTTTGGGGGATGTTCCGCTTCTTGTTGCCATGCAGTTATGGCAGTCTTGACTCTGCTAGGAGCTGACCGCCTCCGACGCCTGGTCCACACCATTTCCTGTTTCCTGGGTGGAAGGCGGGACCGTTTGACGGAGAGAACGAGCATCTCCGCACAGCTTTGCAGCGATTCTGGGCACAGGCTACGATTTCGAGAGCATCTACAATGCCAGCGAGGCCTCGCACCGACTGTACATCAGTCGCCTGTGCCTCTGAAGTGCGGTGAGTACTGCCCTCAATGTTGTTTTGAAGAGCATACTACTTTCCATCATTCACCTGCCAGTTTCGCCTTTGCATTGCAGCCTCGCAGGGAAGCCAGCTCCCCAGAGCACCTTGCAGTTTGAGAGTTGCAACACGTTTGCAACCTTGCTTGCAACATGCTTTGCAACCTTGCAAAAAAAGAGCATCGGATTCATTGGACGTTGGACTGATGTTGGGGTCTGTCCTTGCCATGTCCCTTCAAGCCGCGAAGTTCACGATGTCTTCCTTTACGGGCTCCAAGAACTTGGAAGAGTAGAACTACAACATCGGGAGGACGTCGTGGAAGTGTGTTCAACAGGAAGAAGCAAAAAGTTCCACATCTGGTTGCACACCGTGTGGTATGCTCGGCAGCTTTCAGGAGCTCCCGCAGTCGTCGAGGTATGCGCTCGATAAACGGAACTCACCAACTAGAGTCGGCTTCAGTAACATCGCCACTCGTCTGCCTCCTGCGGTCATGCTTCCAAGGTGAGACCTCTACAAGGCTGAGATTCCGTCTCCGCTATTCCTACTATGGAGCTTTCTTGGGTTTATGGCCTCGT
Organism: Symbiodinium natans; assembly: GCA_905221605.1. NCBI lineage: Eukaryota > Dinophyceae > Suessiales > Symbiodiniaceae > Symbiodinium > Symbiodinium natans. The sequence goes on along the minus strand of CAJNDS010002132.1, from coordinate 285,953 downwards.
GTGGAAGATGATTGGGTGCTCTTCGAGGATCCACCCTTGAGCTTGACTGCTGAGAGCTAGCACGACAGGTCTAAGCCATGGCAGCAGTGTACTACAGTGGTTCGCTTGCTGTAGGGGTGCCGCTGTGTTTTATATACGAGTTGAAGCAGGGCGTGTTTTCGGTCTTGCTTAGGTGTGATAGCCTCGTGCCTTCTTTCGTGCTAGCTGTTAGCCAGGTCGCCGGGTTTCTGCGTATCTTCATAGGCTGCAGCACTGAGAAGGATCTGCATGTGTGCACCAGGAGGAATTCGTGACCCCGTCGGAGGGGGAGACCACGCACTACCGGACCATGTGTGGCCAGTGGCGCCACGCTGGCCTGCTGAAAGCATGCTCGTTTCCATGGCACCCTCTTTTCAGATTCTGAGCCGAAATTATGCCGTTCTGGGACTCAACAGAGGGTTTAGGGTTTAGGGTTTAGGGGGTGAAGTGGACAGCTGCTAGTGCACTGACTATACCTGTACTGTGCTTCCTGCACTGTGCGTGCGCAACAGAAGTTCTCAACCACCTCGTTTTCGGCTACATTAGCAGGCCCCTCGCGTGAAGGAGGAAACATCCTGGCCTGAGCTGCAAAGCTGGGCTGACTAGCCTCACGTCACGGTGTAACATTGCTGCCGAGACCTGCAGCTATGCGCAAGACATGGCTGACTTGGCAAACTCTTGCAACGACAAAATGCCAGGGACGTGAAACGACACACCTGAGCCCGCCACGCTGGGTGCTTTTTGCCCTATGAAGGCATGGGAGTGTCCAACCTGGAGACCTGCGGCACCTGACCATTGCAAGGTCTGAGCAAAGTACGGGGAGAACAAACCACTCCAGTGGGGCCATGCATATGTTGACACAAAGATCAGTTGCCGCACCAAACCAGAAACTGTGGTAGTCACTCGGCGGGTGGCAAGTTTGCATGCTGGATACGGTTTGTGCTGCAGTATACAAGTCCCAGCAGTTCCGTGTTCCAATCCTCCACTAGCCAGGGCTTGAAGGGTCGAAAACTGGAACGTTCTCCTCAATGATGTCGTCTGTTTGGCGTTGGCTGCCGCACAACGACAGCCGAAGCTAGTTCGGGAGTGCTGATTTTTCCACGCAAACTGAGATACCACTTGCCGCTTCGATTTTCAGCAACTCGATTTCCAATCTGGATCTCGAGCACTTCGGTTGCAGGAGATTCAGATGCAGTGCCTCGGCTGAGACCTTTGCATTTCATGTGCAGCAGGGCCGGATTGAAGGGTCCCCTGTGGTTGAGTTTTCGTTCGTGCTTTCAAGTTGCCTGGCGTGAGATGCGGCAAGCCAGTATGGCCTCATGATCGCTCTGATTTTTTAGGCCGCTCCCCAAAGATCTGCCAGGTTCATATCCACGCTGCCTCCAAATGTCTGCCGATTCGCACCGGTTGCCTCGACCTCTGTAGAGTATCAAGGAGTGAATCTGACAGAGCCTTTGCTCAATTCGACGTGCGGGGGTTGTCTTGAGTTCGGATCCTGTTGGTAGTTGGTACTATGATTCCTTTGAGGTGACCTGTTGTCGGGTTGTCCTGGCTTTGGGTTCGCCTCAGCCTTTCCCTTGGCCCCTACATGTTTCCGAGAACTGCGGCTATCCTGCTGAATGAAAGCAATGAAGGTTCCTTCGCAAGCAGGTGTTTCCGCTTGGGTGCCTTTGGCTGGCGTCAGTGCAAAACCGAATATATACATATGTATGTAAGAGGAACCTCTATGTACTATTTGACATGGCTGCTTTCTGTATTAAAGTTTTAATAGTTTTAATAGTTTTGAACTTTCAAAACAACATCCTAAACTATTAAAACTTTAATTTTCCTTTTTAAGTTTTAATAGTTTTAATAGTTTTAATAGTTTACACTTTTAAAAAGGCTCCTAAACTATTAAAACTATTAAAAAGAAACGGCCTTGCCCAGGAGATTCCTGAACTTTTAAAACTATTAAAACTATTAAAACGATTAAAACTATTAAAACTATTAAAACTATTAAAAAGGCTTCTTTTGAATAGTTTTAATAGTTTTAATAGTTTCAACTTTTAAAAAGCTTCCCGAACTAGTAAAACTATTAAAAAGAAGCCTTTTTAGTAGTTTTAATAGTTTTAATAGTTTTAATAGTTTTAATAGTTTTAAAAGTTTTAAAAGTTCGGGAATCTCCAGGCCAGGCCTTTTCCTTTTTAAGTTTTAATAGTTTTAATAGTTTCAACTATTAAAAAGGCTTCGAAACTATTAAAACTATTAAAAAGAAACGGCCTTGGCCAGGAGATTCCTGAACTTTTGAAACTATTAAAACTTTTAAAACTATTAAAACTATTAAAACTATTAAAAAGGCTTCTTTTTAATAGTTTTAATAGTTTTAATAGTTTCAACTTTTAAAAAGCCTCCCGAACTATTAAAACTATTAAAAAGAAGCCTTTTTAATAGTTTTAATAGTTTTGAAAGTTTTAAAAGTTCAGGAATCTCCAGGCCAGGCTTTTTCCTTTTTATGTTTTAATAGTTTTAATAGTTTTAATAATTTCAACTTTTAAAAAGCCTCCCAAACTATTAAAAACTAGCGGCTCGATTTGGCCAATTTTTCCCGGGCAGTCTGCGGGCAAAATTTGGCCAAATCGGGCTGCTCGTCGTACGCGATAACAATTAAATAATTTCCGGCCTCCAGAAAGGCGCGGTTCGATTTGGCCAATTTTTGCCGGGCAGGCTCCGGGCAAAATTTGGCCAAATCGGGCTGCTCGTCGTACGCGATGAGAAATGCGCGGGTCGATTTGGCCAAATTTTGCCGGGCAGCCTCCGGGCAAAATTTGGCCAAATCGAGCCGCGCATTTCTCATCGCATAACGAAGAGCAGCCCGATTTGGCCAAATTTTGCCCGGAGCCTGCCCGGCAAAATTTGGCCAAATCGAGCCGCGCCTTTCTGGAGGCCCAAAACTATTTAAATTATGTAAATTATAAAAATAAAAAAACAATGAAATAATTACGGGCCTCCAGAAAGGCGCGGCTCGATTTGGCCAAATTTTGCCGGGCAGGCTCCGGGCAAAATTTGGCCAAATCGGGCTGCTCGTCGTACGCGATGAGAAATGCGCGGCTCGATTTGGCCAAATTTTGCCTTTTTAATAGTTTTAATAGTTTTAATAGTTTTAATAGTTTCAACTTTTAAAAAGCCTCCCGAACTATTAAAACTATTAAAAAGAAGCCTTTTTAATAGTTTTAATAGTTTTAATAATTTCAACTTTTAAAAAGCCTCCCAAACTATTAAAACTATTAAAAAGAATCCTTTTTTATAGTTTTAATAGTTTTAATAGTTTTAAAAGTTTTAAAAGTTCGGGAATCTCCAGGCCAGGCCTTTTCCTTTTTAAGTTTTAATAGTTTTAATAGTTTTAATAGTTTCAACTTTTAAAAAGCCTCCGAAACTATTAAAACTATTAAAAAGAAACGGCCTTGGCCAGGAGATTCCTGAACCTTTGAAACTATTAAAACTATTAAAACTATTAAAACTATTAAAACTATTAAAACTATTAAAACTATTAAAAAGGCTTTTAATAGTTTTAATAGTTTCAACTTTTAAAAAGCCTCCCGAACTATTAAAACTTTTAAAAAGAAGCCTTTTTAACAGTTTTAATAGTTTTAATAGTTTTAATAGTTTTAAAAGTTTTAAAAGTTTTAAAAGTTCGGGAATCTCCAGGCCAGGCTTTTTCCTTTTAAGTTTTAATAGTTTTAATAGTTTTAATAATTTCAACTTTTAAAAAGCCTCCCAAACTATTAAAACTATTAAAAAGAATCCTTTTTAATAGTTTTAATAGTTTTAAAAGTTTTAAAAGTTCCGGAATCTCCAGGCCAGGCCTTTTCCTTTTTAAGTTTTAATAGTTTTAATAGTTTTAATAGTTTCAACTTTTAAAAAGCCTCCCAAACTATTAAAACTATTAAAAAGAAGCTTTCTTAATAGTTTTAATAGTTTTAATAGTTTTAAAAGTTTTAAAAGTTCGGGAATCTCCAGGCCAGGCCTTTTCCTTTTTAAGTTTTAATAGCTTTAATAGTTTTAATAGTTTCAACTTTTAAAAAGGCTCCGAAACTATTAAAACTATTAAAAAGAAACGGCCTTGGCCAGGAGATTCCTGAACCTTTGAAACTATTAAAACTTTTAAAACTATTGAAACTATTAAAACTATTAGAAAGGCTTCTTTTTAATAGTTTTAATAGTTTCAACTTTTAAAAAGCCTCCCGAACTATTAAAACTATTAAAAAGAAGCCTTTTTAATAGTTTTAATAGTTTTAATAGTTTTAAAAGTTTTAAAAGTTCGGGAATCTCCAGGCCAGGCTTCTCCCTTTTTAAGTTTTAATAGTTTTAATAGTTTTAATAATTTCAACTTTTAAAAAGCCTCCCAAACTATTAAAACTATTAAAAAAATCCTTTTTAATAGTTTTACTAGTTTTAATAGTTTTAATAGTTTTAAAAGTTTTAAAAGTTCGGGAATCTCCAGGCCAGGCCTTTTCCTTTTTAAGTTTTAATAGTTTTAATTGTTTCAACTTTTAAAAAGCCTCCGAAACTATTAAAACTATTAAAAAGAAACGGCCTTGGCCAGGAGATTCCTGAACCTTTGAAACTATTAAAACTTTTAAAACTATTAAAACTATTAAAACTATTAAGACTATTAAAAAGGTTTCTTTTTAATAGTTTTAATAGTTTTAATAGTTTCAACTTTTAAAAAGCCTCCCAAACTATTAAAACTATTAAAAAGAAGCCTTTTTAATAGTTTTAATAGTTTTAAAAGTTTTAAAAGTTCGGGAATTTCCTGGCCAGGGCCCCGGGCCTCTTCCCAATACTAAATCACGAGCCCGGGCCTTCCCCCAATACTAGATGACGAGCCCGGACCTCTCCCCAATACTAAATCACAAGCCCAAGCCTCTACCCAATACTAAATTACGAGCCCGGGCCTCCCCCAAATACTAAATCACGAGCCCGAGCCTCCCCCCAATACTAAATCACGAGCCCGAGCCTCCGCCCAATACTAAAACACGAGCCCGGGCCTCTCCCCAATACTAAATCACAAGCCCAAGCCTCCCCCCAATACTAAATCACGAGCTCGGGCCTCCCCCCAATACTAAATGACGAGCCCGAGCATCCTCTCAATACTAAATCACGAGCCCAGGCCTCCCCCCAATACTAAACTACGAGCCCGGGCCTCACTCCAATACTAACCTGCCATGAGATTCCTGAACTTTCAAAACTTTTAAAACTTTTAAAACTATTAAAACTTTTAAAACTTTTAAAACTATTAAAAAAGCATCGGGCCATCTCCCAATACTAAATTACGAGCCCGGGCCTCCCTCCAATACTAAATCACGAGCCCGGGCCTCCCCTCAATACTAAATCACGAGCCGGGCCTCCCCCCAATACTAAATCACGAGCCCGAGCCTTACCCCAATACTAAATCACGAGCCCAGGCCTCTCCCCAATACTAAACTACAAGCCCTGGCCTCCTTCCAATACTAACCGGCCATGAGATTCCTGAACTTTCAAAACTTTTAAAACTTTTAAAACTATTAAAACTTTTAAAACTATTAAAAAAGCCTCGGGCCTTCTCCCAATACTAAATTACGAGCCCGGGCCTTCTCCCAATACTAAATCACGAGCCCGGGCCTTCTCCCAATACTAAATCACGAGCCGGGGCCTCCCCCCAATACTAAATCACGAGCCCGAGCCTCCCCCCAATACTAAATCACGAGCCCGGGCCTCCCCCCAATACTAAATCACGAGCCCGGTCCTCCCCCGGAAGCGGGCCAGCCCCCCCTCCTTTTCCATTTAAATTATTTAAATTATTCAAATTATAAAAATTATGTAAATTATATAAATTAGGGTCGCGTCACTTTGGTCAGATTTTGCCGGGCCCCGCGTAGATCCAGGCAGATTTTGTCCATGGTGATTTCTCCAAAAACACAAAGGACAAAATCTGCCTGGATCTACGCATCACTTTTTTTGTAAGAAACAGCGCCGCGTAGATCCGGGCAGATTTTGTCCATGGTGTTTTCTCAAAAAACACGAAGGACAAAATCTGCCTGGATCTACGCGGCACTTTTTTTTGTAAGAAACAGCCCCGCATAGATCCAGGCAGATTTTGTCCATGGTGTTTTCTCAAAAAACACGAAGGACAAAATCTGCCTGGATCTACGCGGCACTTTTTTTTGGTAAGAAACAGCCCCGCGTAGATCCAGGCAGATTTTGTCCATGGTGTTTTGTCAAAAAACACGAAGGACAAAATCTGCCTGGATCTACGCGGCACTTTTTTTGTAAGAAACAGCCCCGCGTAGATCCAGGCAGATTTTGTGCGTGGCAGCCCGATTTGGCCAAATTTTGCCCGGAGGCTGCCCGGCAAAATTTGGTCAAATCGAGCCGCGCATTTCTCATCGCAATCGAGCCGCGCATTTCTCATCGCATACGAAGAGCAGCCCGATTTGGCCAAAATTTGCCCGGAGGCTGCCCGGCAAAATTTGGCCAAATCGAGCCGCGCATTTCTCATCGCATACGAAGAGCAGCCCGATTTGGCCAAATTTTGCCCGGAGGCTGCCCGGCGAAATTTGGCCAAATCGAGCCACGCATTTCTCATCGCGTACGAAGAGCAGCCCGATTTGGCCAAATTTTGCCCGGAGGCTGCCCGGCATAATTTGGCCAAATCGAGCCGCGCATTTCTCATCGCATACGAAGAGCAGCCCGATTTGGCCAAATTTTGCCCGGAGGCTGCCCGGCAAAATTTGGCCAAATCGAGCCGTGCCTTTCTGCAGGCCCGAAATTATTTACATTACTTAAATTATTCAAATTTTATCTAAATTATTTCAATTAGTTGGGACTGGATTTTATCTAAATTATTTCAATTAGTTGGGACTGAAATGAGTCACGGCTCCGTGCCCCCTCAACGAAAGCAGTGACTCATTTCAGGGCCTGAAATGAGTCACGGCTCCGTGCCCCCTCAACACACACAGTGACTCATCTCAGGGCCTGAAATGAGTCACGGCTCCGCCCCCCCACAAACTCTTTAAATTCCTTCAAATCCTTAAAATCTGGAAAAATCATTTTTCCTAGGTTTTAAAGTCCCTCTTCCTGGGAGACTGCAAATTTCAGACCCATTTCAAGGGCCTATCTCTTCTGTTCCTTTCCTTACCCTTCTCCTTTTTTCATGGTTCATCCTTTTTGTCATTTTTGTTGTCCTTATTTCGAAAAGAAAAAGGGAAGGGAGAGATATGGGAGAGAGGATCGCTAAAGAAGAGTCCCATCTTCTCTGTGCCTTGTTTTGTCTTTCCTGCTCCTTTATTCATCTCTCTATTCTTGCCTTTGCTCTTCCTGTTAAAAATGCAACCCTGTCTATGTCTCCTCCTCCTTCTCTCTCCCTCCTCTTCAAAGACAAAAAACACAAGAAAAGGAAAAAAGCAAAGGGAATGGAGGCCCTTGGCCTTTCTTATCCTTTTTCAATGGTTGGGGGTTGGCTGCTTGCCCGTGGCCCCTCTCCATGCTTCAGCATATGCCTCCTCTCGCCTTATCTCCTCGGTTCTTTTGATTGTTCCCAAACGGAAAAAGAAAGCGAGTTCCTTTCATTTTCATTGTTCTTCCTTTGGGTTTTTGTTTCAAAGGGAAACGAACAAGAGAGAAGAAAGAGGAGAAAGAGAGGAAAGATGAAGACGAGTACCATCTTCTCTTTGCCATGGGCGATGGAACGATTGTGCCTGTGGATCGTTTTCTGCATCTTCAAGCGAGAAAAAGGACGCCCCCGAACAAAAGCACTCTCTCTCTGTCTGTATCCCTGTCGCTATCTTTCTTTCTTTCGTTCTTTCTTTATCTTGCTCTCTTTCCCTGTCCCTATCTCTATCTCTCACTCATTCATTCCCAGTCTCACTCTCTCTCTCTCTCTATATCTCTCTCTCTCTCTCTCTCTATCTCTCTCTCTCTCTCTCTCTCTCTCTCTATGTGCGATGGAAGCAGGCGTCCTTTTTACGTTTTCTGTGTCTTCAAGCCAAAAAGAAAGACATCCCAAAAGATAACACTTAGGGGTGTCCCTTTTGCTCGTTTGAAGACACAGAAAGCGATTAAAGGCACACCATTTTGGATTGGCAGCAAACCCAGCTGATGCTCATGATATATCACTCTATATATAGGGGCGATGGAACGGGTGTCCTTTTCATGCGTCTTCTGTGCTTCCTGTTTCTATTCCTTGCAGTACGCTTCCAGAAAAATGGCATCCTTGTGATCGCTCCTCTCACTTCCCTTTCCCTTCTCTCCATCTATTACCTTTTAACTGATTAAAAACAAGAAAGGAACTTGTATGATAAAGCAGGGGAAGGGTAAGCAGAGGGTGACTCCTTGCGCGTGGACCTTGCCGTACTTCATCATATCCCTCTTCTCGGCCTATCTCTTCTGTTCCTCTCCTTACCCTTCTCCTGTTTTCATAATTCCTTTTTGTTTTCCTTATTTCGAAAAGAACAAGGGAAGGGAGAGATAAGGGAGAGAGGATCGATAAAGAAGAGTCCCCCATCTTCTCTGTGCCTTGTTTTGTCTTTCCTACTCCTTATTCATCTCTCTATTCTTGTCTTTGCTCTTCCTGTTAAAAATGCAACCCTGTCTATGTCTCCTCCTCCTTCTCTCTCCCTCTTCAAAGACAAAAAACACAAGAAAAGGAAAAAAACAAAGAGAATGGAGGCCCCTGGCCTTTCTTATCCTTTTTCAATGGTTGGGGGTTGGCTGCTTGCCCGTGGCCCCTCTCCATGCTTCAGCATATGCCTCCTCTCGTCTTATCTCCTCGGTTCTTTTGATTGTTCCCAAACGGAAAAAGAAAGCGAGTTCCTTTCATTTCCATTGTTCTTCCTTTGGGTTTTTGTTTCAAAGGGAAACGAACAAGAGAGAAGAAAGAGGAGAAGGATAGGAAAGATGAAGACGGGTACCATCTTCTCTTTGCCATGGGCGATGGAACGGCTGTCCCTTTGGATCGTTTTCTGCATCTTCAAGCGAGAAAAAAGGATGCCCCCGAACAGAAAACTCTCTCTCTCTCTCTCTCTCTGTCTGTATCCCTGTCGCTATCTTTCTTTCTTTCGTTCTTTCTTTATCTTGCTCTCTTTCCCTGTCCCTATCTCTATCTCTCACTCATTCATTCTCAGTCTCTCTCTATCTCTCTCTCTCTATGCGCGACGGAAGCAGGCGTCCTTTTTTACGTTTGCTGTGTCTTCAAGGCAAAAAGAAAGACATCCCAAAAGAAAGCACTTAGGGGTGTCCCTTTTGCTCGTTTGACACACAGAAAGCGATTAAAGGGACACCGTTTTGGATTGGCAGCAAACCCAGCTGATGCTCATGATGTCTCTCTCTATATATAGGGGCGATGGAACGGGTGTCCTTTTCAATCGTCTTCTGCATCTTCAAAGGAGAAAGAACGATACCCCCCAAGAAGGAAAAGAACATAAGAGACAGGGAGGGGGATTGAAGGGCTCCTCTCTTTACTTATTATTTCCCTTTCCTCTCTTCCTACCTGTTCTTGTTCTTATTCGCTTCAAAAAGCAAAATAAGGGAAAGGGGATTTCCTGAAGAGGAGGGATGACACCTATCTGTGAAGAGCAAGAAAGGTTTTTTTCTCATTCAAAAGGGACAGGGGAGAGATGATAGATATAGAGGAATGCCATCTTCTTGCGCCTTGTTTTCTCCGTCCCTCCCCTTGCCTCTTGTCTCTTCTATTCCTTGCAGTACGCTTCCAGAACAAAGGCATCCTTGTGATCTCTACTCTCTCACTTCCCTTTCCCCTCTCTCCATCTATTACCTTTTAACTGATTAGAAAACAAGAAAGGAACTTGTATGATAAAGCAGGGGAAAGGTAAGCAGAGGGTGACTTCTTGCGCGTGGACCTTGCCGTACTTCATCATATCCCTTTTCTCGGCTTCCTTTCCTTAACCTTCTCCTTTGTTGTTCTCTTAATTCTTCCTTTTTGTTTTCCTTATTTCAAGAAGAAAAAGGGAAGGGAGAGATAAGGGAGAGAGGATCGATAAAGAAGAGTCCCATCTTCTCTGTGCCTTGTTTTGTCTTTCCTTCTCCTTTATTCATCTCTCCTCCATTGTTGTCTTTGCTCTTCCCATTAAAAATGCGATCCTGTCTATTTCTCCTCCTCCTTCTCTCTCCGTCCTCTTCAACGACAAAAAGCACAAGGAAAACATAAGAGGGGAATGGAGGCCCTTGTCCTTTCTTATCCTTTTTCAATGGTTGGGAACGTGAGCGGGGTTAGCTGCTTGCCCGTGGCCCCTCTCCATGCTTCAGCATATGCCTCCTCTCGCCTTATCTCCTCGGTTCTTTTCATTGTTCCCAAACGGAAAAAGAAAGCGAGTTCCTTTCATTTTCATTGTTCTTCCTTTGGGTTTTTGTTTCAAAGGGAAACGAACAAGAGAGAAGAAAGACAAGAAGGATAGGAAAGATGAAGACGAATACCATCTTCTCTTTGCCATGGGCAAAACCCGAGCCTTAGCTTCCAAATAAACCCTATTTGAGCCACCCACCCCCCCCCCCCCGGCCCTCCCCCCTCTCCTTTATAGGAAATGAAAACTGGACATGAACGATGTCCTCTCTCTCCTACTGGGACATGAAAGTCCTCCTGTATTCGTTTTCAATGAAAGATCTGTCTCTCGAGGAAATGGAAGATCTCCTCTATCTCTTTCTAGTAAACACTTCTTCAAGTAGGAGAAAGGCTCATAAGGTGTAAATAAGGAGCTCTGTCATTCCCTTGGAGGACCCCTCAGAAGAGGCAAGCATTCATTAACACAGAGATAAAAGAGCTCACATGACCTTCTTTTGATTGAATTCTGTGGCTCATACTACAATAACAAAACAAAACGCATTGAACAGCAGCACAAGGCTATTGAAAACACCATTTTTTCAGAGAAAAAAGGAATTGAAGTTGATCAACTTAGTTTCGATTAGAGTTTGTGGTTCTGCAACAACAAAACAAAATGTTTGAGAAAAGAGAATAGCAACAACAAAACAAAATGCATTGAGAAAAGAGAAATAGCGCAAGGTCTACGGAAAGAACAACTTATTCAACAAAGACAGCAAACATAAAGAAGCAACCGAAACGAACGTTGTGCAATTTAGTTTCAGGTAGCTTCTGTGGGTTTTGTAAAAACAATACGGTATAGAAAAGCGCGTCGGTTAGACCCTTTCTCTTCAAAAACCTTCGGCTAAACCCTACACACCAAATTCGTCAAGTTCTGTGGTTAGACTCGGTTAGACCCTTTCTTTGTAGAAACCTTCCGTCCATTACCCTAGGCCCGAAATCTCGTCAATTCTGTGGTTACTGCCTTTCTCTCAAAAAAAACACGGGTTGAACTGTTGAAGTTTACATATGTAATAGTTATAATAGCTTGCAAAGGTTTAAATGCTTCTGCTTTTGTAGAAAAGGCAGTGAGTCGGTCGCGCGAGATTTTTGCAGTCGCGTTTTCTCGTGATTTCTCCAAACAGAGGACGGACGTCTGGTGCGATCTACGTGCCTCCTTTTGTAAAAAGGCAGCGAGTAGATCACACCAGAGTGTGGCCATTGTGTTTTCTCGTGATTTCTCCGAATAGAAGACGGACAAAATCTAGTTAAACTTCCGTTGAATACCAAGAAGTGGAGGAGCTATATACAAGGTAGGGGAATTCCGAGTTTCTAGAGTCACTTCTCTGTCCTTTCCCATTAAAAGAAAAGGAACTTTCTCATGGCATAATCAGAGAAGAGTATCTCATTCCTTTGAGGTAGAGGCGTTCTCTTCGTTCCCGTTTAAGGAGGCAAAAGCTCTGTCACGCTCTCCCATTCCTTAGCCGGTTACAAGGTAAAGGGGCGTTTGGCTTTATGTCTTCATTCTTACTGGGTAAGGGAGGGGTTTGTCATGCTTCTTTCAGTGGGAAATACATTGCCTATGTTAACATGTTAACAGCTGGAGGAAATCTTAATGTTTTAAGTTAGACGGAGAAGGAGCTTTTTCATTTAGTAACTACTAGGAAGTAGAGGAGCTACAAAGCAGAGACCATGTAGAGGAATTCCGAGTTCCAGAATCGTTTCTCATTCCTTTCCCATTAATATAAGTGGAAAGGGAACTTTCTCGTGTCGCATTCCTTTATAAGAGGTAGAGGAGCTCTCTTCATTGCTGTTTAAAGAGGCAAAAGCTCTGTCACGCTCTCCCGTTCCCCTCTCCGATTACGAAGTACAGGGGCTTTTGGCTTTATGTCTTCGTTCGCTTTGTCATGCTCCTTTCCTATTGGGAAATAGATTGGTGCCTCTGTTAACAGCTAGACGAACTCTTCATGGATCCCTATCCGATTAGGACTTACAGGGCATGAAGCGATAAAGGAGCTGTCTTTTTTCTTCCTGAGGACTGGAGGGGGTTTGTCATGCTTTGAGGGACTCTTCATGTCTTGTTAAACAGCGATGGCGCTCTTCATTTAATACCAAGAAGCAGAGTAGCTACAAGGTACAGACCAGGTAGAGGAATTCCGAGTTCCAGAATCGTTTCCCTTTCCTTTCCGATTGAAAGTGGAAACGAACTTTCTCATGCTCTATTCATCTCAGTCCGGTTGCCTTTTTTGCCAGCTAATGCCAAGATGTCGTAAGTAGAGGAGCTACAAGGTAGGGACCAGGTAGAGGAATTCCGAGCCGCAGAATCGCTTCTCTTTCTTTTCCAATTGAAAGTGGAAAAGGAACTTTCTCATTTCCTATTCAGATAAATAGTACCTCATTCCTTTAAGAGGCGGAGAAGCTTGCTTCATATCGCTTCTCTTTCCTTTCCTATGAAAGTGGAAACGGCACTTTCTCATTCTCGAAAAAAGTATCTCATTCCTTTAAGAGGCAACGGAGCCGCCCTGTTTCCTTTAAAACAAGGCGGTTCAACAGTACCAAATTTTCTTAGAGGTTGTCTTGAAAATTTGGTACTGTTGAACCGCCCTGCTTTCTTCAAACACGGCAGCACGCCTCCAGAAAAATGGCCTCCTTGCTATCTCTCTCCTCTCTCACTTCCCTTTCCCTTCTCTCCTTCTAGTTTCTTTTAACTGATAAAACACAAGAGGGGTCCCTTTTCCTCGCTTGAAGATGCAGAAAACGATCAAACAGGACACCCGTTCCATCGCCCATATATAGGGAGAGAGAGAGAGGGAGAAATCATGAGCATCAGCTGGGTTTGCTTACATGTTCATTAATTGTTCTTCCTTTTGTCTTTTCTTTCTAACGGACATGAACAAGAGAAGAGAAAAATAAGAAACAGAGGAAAGATGAAAACGAGCACCGTCTTCTCTTTGCCTGATTTTTGCGCCTCCCTCGCCTGCCTTCATTTCTCTTCCATTCTTGTCATTGCTCTTCCCATTAGAGTTGCATTACTTTTGATCTCTCCTCTCTCCTCTCTCCTCTCTCCTCTCTCTCTCTCCTCTCTCTCTCTCTCTCTCTCTCTCTCTCTCTCTCTCTCCCTTCTCTTCTCTTGTTCTCCTTTAAATCTCAAAAACACACAAAAGGAAGCTTCTTTGCCTTTTTGAATGAAAAAAGAAAAGAAAAAAGAGATAGGGAAACAAATTGAAGAGCTCCACCTTTCCTCTCGTTCTATGTGTTGCTTCCTTGTCGTTTCAGAAAGCAAGCAAAATGAGGGCAAGGGGGCTTCCTGAAGAGGAGAGGGGGCACCTATCTGCGAAGAGCAAGAATAGTCTTGTCTTGTTTAATTATAGAGGGAAAAGGGAGAGACAAAGAAGGGAGAGATTACAGATAAAGAAGAGTGCCATCTCCTTTGTGCCTTGTTGCGTTCCTCCGTCTCCTTGTTTCTTGTCTCCTCTCTTCTGTTCAGTACCCTTCCAGAAAAATAAGTGGCCTCCTTGCTATCTCTCTCCCCTCTCACGTCCCTTTCCCTTCTCTCCTTCTAGTTTCTTTTAACTGATAAAACACAAGAAAGGAACTTGCATGATAAAGCAGTGGAAGGTAAGGCAGAGGGTGACTCCTTGCGCGTGGACCTTGCCGTACTTCATCATATCCCTCTTCTCGGCCTATCTCTTCTGCTCTTTTTTCTTACTGTTCTCCTTTGCATAATTCTTCCTGTTTAGTTGTTCTTATTTCGAAAAGAAAGAGGGAAGGGAGAGATAAGGGAGGGAGGAACGATAAAGAAGAGTGCCATCTTCTCAGCGCCTTGTTTTGTCTCTCCCTCTTCTCTATTCATCTCTCTTCTATTCTTTTCTTTGCTATTCCATTGAAGTTGGATTCCCTGTATCTCTCCTCTCTCCTTCTCTCTCCCTCCTCTTCTCCTGTTCCTCTCTAAATGACAAAAACACAAGAAAGGAAGAACAAGATGGGAATGGAAGCCCTTTTCCTGTCTTCTCCTGTTGCAATAAGAAGGAAAAGAGCACAGGAGATAAGGAAGGGAATTGAAGAGCTCCTCTAGCAACTTTCTCATGCCCTTTCCTTTCTATCTACCACACCGCAACACGACCCTCAGCTTCCAAATAAACCCTATTTAAGCCGGCCACCCCCCCCCTCCCCCTCCCCCCTCTCCTTTATAGGAAATGAAAACTGGACACGAACGATGTCCTCTATCTTTTAATGCAGCAGGAGAGAGCTCCTCTCTCTCTTAATGGGACATGAAAGTCCTCCTGTGTTTGTTTTCAATGAAAGATCTGTCTCTCGAGGAAATGGAAGATCTCCTCTATCTCTTTCTAGGAAACACTTCTTCAAGTAGGAGAAAGGCTTTTTCATAAGGTGTAAATCAGGAGCTCTGTCATTCCCCAAAAAAGAAGAAGGAGAGAGGGGAGCCCTTGGAGGACCCTTTTCAGAAGAGGCAAGGGCACTCATTACCTACACAGAGATAAAAGAGCTTTCAGATGACCTAGACACATGACTTTCGATTGAATTCTGTGGCTCATACTACAATAACAAAACAAAATGCATTGAACAGCAGCACAAGGCTATGGAAACCACCATATTTTCAGAGAGAGAAAAAAAGGAATTGAAGTTGAGCAACTTAGTTTCGATTAGAGTTTGTTGTTCTGCAACAACAAAACAAAATGCATTGAGAAAAGAGAAATAGCGCAAGGTCTACGGAAAGAACAACTTATTCAACAAAGACAGCAAACATAAAGAAGCAACCGAAACGAACGTTGTGCAATTTAGTTTCAGGTAGCTTCTGTGGGTTTTGTAAAAACAATACGGTATAGAAAAGCGCGTCGGTTAGACCCTTTCTCTTCAAAAACCTTCGGCTAAACCCTACACACCAAATTCGTCAAGTTCTGTGGTTAGACTCGGTTAGACCCTTTCTTTGTAGAACCTTCCGTCCATTACCCTAAGCCCGAAATCTCGTCAATTCTGTGGTTACTGCCTTTCTCTCAAAAAAAACAAGGGTTGAACTGCTGAAGTTTAAATATGTAGTAGTTATAATAGCTTCCAAAGGTTTAAATGCTTCTGCTTTTGTGGCAGGAGGAGCCAGCAACAGAAAGTGTCTGGCCAAAGAGATTAGGGTTTAAATAGTCCATTGTATATAAACAAAAGACCTATGTCAAATCATACGTAAAGGTTCCTGCCTCACATATGTATATATATATATATATATATATATTTATTTGTTTTTATTTATTTATTTATTTATATATTGATTGTTTTTTCATTGGGCGCCATTCCTCGTTTCGTACGTTAAACATACAGGAATAGAATGAATCACATTGGATAGAAAGAATATTTCTGGAAAAACAAGGATATATAGATGACTTTAGGATATTCTTTGATCTTAAGTTTATCTTCTTGGCGCTTTTTCCCCACCCTCGGTGTGGGGTTGATCCCCAAAGTGTCCCTCAACCCCAGAGTCAGCCTAGAGTGCCCAACCCAGAGTGTCTGCCCTAGAGTCTCCCTGGAGTGCCCAACCCAGAGTGTCCCCGGAGTGCCCAGCCCCAGAGTCAAGAGAGGGTGGGGATGTTCGAAGTAAAATAAAGAACATTGCATCCGCACATGCGATCGCTTCCTGAATCTCGGGCATCAACATGACGAACATAAGCCAAAGGATAAAAAAACTCTACTCTTTTGGACACAGGCGCTCCTTAAAAGCCACAACTGCGTCAAAGCAAGGCTCCTCGTCAATTCGGCCGTGAGATCGTAGCCTTGCGGCAAGTATGTCAGGCATGGTCTGGGCGCTTCTGATGTCGCAGGAAGATCTTCTCAATGATGTTCGTCGACCTGCAATCAACAACGAAGATTGGGCAAGTCCGGAAATTGTTGACTGTTTGGTTGTGAAGGAAAGGCCGCCCCCCCTATCCAAACATCCAAAAACCCAGCATTTTCTGGGAGAACCTCCGGCAGGTTTGGACTTTGGACTTGTGCCGAGGAGAAAATCCTACTGCAGCATCTTTTTGGACAGAGAACGCAAAGGTTGTTTACCAAGTTCGCGTCTGTTGCAGCTAAATGCGTCAGTGTTTTTTTGCGGTATTTTCACATTCGAGGTTGGTCCATTCGGGGTAGGGAGGTGTGCAAACTGTATGCAAAGATGAGAGGGGCTTCTTGTTGCGTTTTCTATGTTTTGAAAAAGTTCAAGTTTTGATATTGAATCCCCTCGTCACCAAGGGGCCTTGTGCCACTTCTCCGTTTAGGCAGCCGACAATTCCCGGCTCAGCCACATTGTTGGCCGGAGTGGCTCCGCGAAGTATCCGGGCTCATGTTCCGCCCAGGCTCTTGATTTTTCAAGACTTCGTCATAAATTGGAAAGAGAAAGTCTGACAATAAGCGTTGCCAAGAGTCGACTCCGCAAGTAAGCTGCTTAGATCTGAAGCGCGGCATGAAAGGGGGGAGTGTTTCGCACAGCTCCATTCCGACTGAGGATCGAAATTCTGATGGCACATGGCCCGATTGGCACCGCAGGCAAAGCATATAGCTGAGTAAATGGACCAGGAGACTCATAACATGCGCAGGGCAATTTCTTGGAACGCGTTTGGGGGGTGTGGGGGGGGGGGGGGGGGGGGGGGGGGGGGGGGGGCATTTTTCAGAGGTAGCTGGTCTGTCTTGAGGATGATCTCGTTAATGCTATAGTCACAATTCATCACGCTACTTGGCCTAGAGGAGCAGGATGAGCATGAGCACCCCTGCAGGCTTGCAGAAGCCTCCGTGATGTGTCCCGAGGGACGGGCCGCTGTGCAGAAATTAGCGACAGACCCTGAAAACTGCACTTCACATGGCATGCCTCAAACAGCTGATTGGTACCCCCTCTTCCCCAGAAAGAAAAGGGATGCAAACATTGTACTTGGGTACTTGGAGGTGTCTGGCTATATTTCTTTGCAGACAATGCCAAATATTGCTTTTGCAGCCATCGGATCTGTATAGCAGGGGTGTCATCATGAGATGTTGTGAGTGAACACCCCTTGTGTCAGGCGCTTACTGGCCTGACTGCCTCCGACTCCCAGCCGCCGGGTCGATATTCTACGCGTCTTCGCGACCCACATTGTTCACTGAGCATGGAGAGGAGAGTAGACCTCGGCAGAGAGGTTCAGAACAGGCAGAGGTGTCACGTCAGTTTGGTGAACAGCACTGCCCCACATCCCGTCAGTGAGTCTACGTAAATAGCACAACGAACTGCCAGTTCTTTGGGCGGGCAAAGGGGCCGAGGACAATGACTTACACCTGCGGCTACGTTCCTGGCTTAGGCTCGCGGTCTGCTCCTGAGAGTACCCTACACCCTTAAATCCCCGAACCTCGGGTCGCAGATCCCCCGTGGCCCATAGATGAATGTGATGCTAGAAAACATCGACGCAGGCCTTCATGTGCTTTCATCATTGCTGGGTCAACAGCTTTCGAGTGAAACTGTGCATGTCTTGGCCAGCAAATCGCAGCACCACTGCGTAGCGAAACTGAAACGCCTTTGCAGCCTTTGCTCGATGCACTGCCCAAATATGTCATGTCTTCTAGATTGTGCTGGCCGTGTTAGAGGATCACTCGACAGGCAGCTTGAAAAGTTGGCAGGAGGTACTCTGCAACATAGTTGTTCGGTGGCATTCTGGCAATGAGCATTCCAGGAGTATAGCTCCAGCGGTTTTCAGATTTAGTCGGAAATAGGCGCCACCCCTCTATCACAGGGTCGGTCCATGGCCTTCCTCGACTTGCTCCAGCCTCACGAAATCCTGACCTGGGACCTGAATTACAACTGAAGCATAACCTCTGTGTCCATTGTCTCCAAACCGCAGGCTCCTGCATGGAGTGGTACACTCCACAGGTGGATATCCCGGCCTGGGACGATTCCTTTGGCTATCTGAACCTCTACAAAACGCCCAGCCGGCTGCATTGCCGGCGGGGGCAGCATAGAGGTCGTTTGACCCAATCAGAGACATGTGGACACGAACTCGCCATGCCACGGCCAGGCCAATCGAGTGCAGGGATGAAGCAGCTCTCACTGCGTTCGCTTTTGTGCCTTGTCAAGCAGAACACACAGAGACAGACACAGACACAGACACAGACACAGACATAGACACAGACACAGACACAGACACAGACACAGACACACACACACACACACACACCTCTACAAACCTACACACCTACGCACCTACACACCGACACACCTGCACACCTGCACACCTGCACACCTGCGCGCACGAGCGCGCGCGATCGCTTGCTTCCACTCTGTGTCCATCACAAGTGCCGGTATCGTGATGCCACTAGCTACACTTCCACAACGGCAGTATGGCAATACCAAACCTGCTGAGGAGTTCTCAGAAGGTGGGAAGTGGGGCCGCTTTCGCTACAACTGCTGCAAAGTGTCTCAGGCTGCAATGTGCAGAGGAAGAAAAAGGATTGCATTGCTGAGCCCCGACAGCAGGCCTAGTCATCCAGCCAATGGCCCCTTTGCAAGTCCTAGCCTAGCTGATCCTAGCGACGGTTCTGCCCATGAGCGCGCGGATGCTGCAATATCTTGTTCAACTCCTTGCATTGTTGCTTCTCTAGATTGCGGGGCAGATCAGTTGTTGGACTCAAAGCAAGATCACTGTAGGGCACTGTAGGGTCTTCCTCGAGGTCGGCAGTCTGCCCATGGCCTGGACAGTCGGGCCATCATTGTGCCTTTTTTGCAATGTGATCATGCCCGGCTTATGAGGACCGGCACGACTCAATTGGTAAAGCCATGTAAAGCCTATGCAGTTCAAGATGTAGGCAGGGCTACAAAATCCGGCAAATCGACCTTGCGCACCTGCCCGAAATAAGCTGCACCTCTTTTCTTCGAGTAAGCAGGTGAGCCGCAAAAAGCCAAGGCGCTTTTCACACCACCCTCAACCCAGACGCATTCCAAAGCCCAGGCAAAGTTCCGGCGGAGTGTTCTGTCCCGTTGAGAAGGACCTGCCCACTTCGCGTTTGTTGAAGGTCATGACATGCAAGTGGCAGACGCGCATTCATAGTTTTTGCCACTCAATTTTTACAACAGCCCGCCGCTACCACTGCAGGATGGCTTTGAATTAGACTCGAACGGGCTGGAGCGTGCGCAGCAACCCTCCCCCCCTTACATGAGTGCTTGTTCGGCGCCGACAGTCGATGTGAAGTTTGGTGACCAGTGAACCACACACACGCACTTAGGCGAGCACCGGCGATGAAAGGCAGCTCAATTAACACCATCCCCTTTGCGCACATGGCTTCATTAGGACTAGGAGTTCCGGGCACGTCATCTCCCTGCTTCGGGCTTTGTGCGATCTCCGGATCCCTGTTAAGGTTTCTGACACTGCCAGGGTTCAGGGCTTTGTACCCATCAGCTCCTTTTGAGGTTTAGTGGGTTTGCGGCCCTCCTCTTGCATTTGTTGCCAAATCACTGCCTTTCTCATCATCTCCTGGTCCTGTGGGTCCGACAGCCCAGCAGCATCTGCATCGCGATGCATATTTAATCTGCAACCCGGGGATCGATCAGCAACGTGGAGTCTGAACAGAGGGAGCTGTGACGGCCAAGGGCCATGCTGTAAAATCAAGCTGCATCGACGGTATGGATATGAGCAGCTTTTTTGTGGAGGTGGTGGCCAAAATTGCCTGCAAGGTACCTGTTCGAGCCCTCCGAGCACGCAAAGATAACGTCCGCGAAGCTGTACCAAGCTCCAGGTCAACATGCCTAGGTTGCATTGAAAATGGGGTTTCCCTACTGTGGTTGTCAACAAGTTATCATTTACAGCCATTTGCCACGTGCTGGCAGCGGCCAGCTACATGGAGCGCTGCATGCGACAGTGGAGACGGCGCCAGGGAAAGACTCACTACCGGAAGCCGCCGGACTCTGAAATGAATGCGTAGAATCCTCACTTTTGCCCCTCGTGTTCCACATGAAGGTACTCACTCCAGCCGAAAATGTGGGGGCCCAAATGTAATGCCTCTGTGCAACAGCGAGCTCGACCACGACATCTACGCTGGCATCAGGAGGCACTGTGATCACGGTGGTGCCCACACCTGGTACGTGTCCACGGTGGACATCTTGATGACAGGATCCACATCTCCTGGGGTTTGTTTCTTGCCCGGGACGTTGCGGGTCCTTAAGGGCCGTGGGTTACATCTCGACATTCATCGCATTTTTGTTCACCACCTCCTTTTGTTGCTCGGGGCTTCGCACCACAAATGCGATTCAAGCACCACGGAGTATCGCACCACCATCTCCTCTTCGGGTTCAGGGTTCCCACACCCTGTCACTTTTACAAGGCTGTGTGTGGGCTTTCGAGCCCATCAGCTCATGTTCGGGTTTGGGCTTTGAATTTTTCCAGGGCTCTTCCACTCGTCTCCCTTTCGGTTTGGGGCTTCTCATTATCTCCTGTTGGATCCTTTTGAAGTGCACATGTCTCTTTCGCATTCGTGACACGCTTTTTGCGGTAAAGGGCTTTGCACTTTGCACGCCTTACCTCTTGGGAGGGAAGCCCATAACCTTACCAGCCAGACCCCGACCTGCAGGAGAGTAAGTGAATGGGCCCACAGTGAGCAAAAAGTTCTTGCTCTTGGACCCGACCTTCTTTTGTTCAGAACACAAAGAAAAATCACCCCCCCCCCCCCCCCCCCCACCCCCACACAGGCACAGAAACACAAGAGAAACGCAAGAAAGCAAAACACTTTCCCCGTGAGACTGAGCGGGAGGGGGGCATGCCAGGATCGTTCTGGCCGCTTGGTGTACGAGCCACAGGCGAACGAGGCCCCCTGCAGATTCGCAGTTGAACCTGCAGACTTAGGAGTTCTTAGGTGGTTATGCAGGGTGATATGTAGGATACCTGGATCCCTAAACGAGTCGCAGACTACTGCACTACTGACACGATCATCTTCAAGAGCTAGCTGGCGCTGTCGGAAGGGTGATGCCGAACACTGAGTGTTGGGTTGTGGGCTGGAGGTAAGGTAGGCAGAGGGTAAGGTACGGTGAGGGCCCTTGAAGAGACTGAAGACAAGCATCGCACCTTTTTTCCAAGGGCAGGCACCAAGGCAGAAAGGCATGTCGTCGAGTCGTCGTTGCCGAGATTGATTGAAGTGCCAGAATCGGGGATCTCATGTCTCCCTTCTTACCAGTTGCACATGGTTTGCTGACTTGTAAAACAGAGGGCTTCTGCTGCAGTGACTGTAGTGCCCGCACCGCTGAGACCGATGCAACGACGTGTGCCAGCAGTGATGTTGGGCATGGCTGGGTGCTTGTTCGTCGTACAGAATCGGGCAGCTTTCCGGTGAGTGACAATTTGGCCGGTACTGCAGTCATTTACAACGCGCATCAGAACGCGTACCACGATCCCCTGGGTCCTACCTTCAGTCAAAAGTTTGATGGAGCAGACTTTGATGAGTTCTTGTTTGCCACCGGTGACTGCACAAAGTGGATGATTATGCAGAAGGAGCAAGCCATTGGGCAGTTCTACACCGATCAGCAACCCAGGCAGATTGTCAAGTCGCACACATCGAACACGCCGTACATGGCGGAGATGTACTTCCGACAGGGTTTTTCAGAAGACCCGCTACTTAGTTTTGGTGACCACACGCGTGACTGGGCAACGGTTCTCTATGCAGAGAGACTCGGCTCAGCTCCGGCGCAGTTGGATGGGCTATCAGGGCACATAATTCCAACCCGAGAATAGGTACAAACCAGTATAAACCGCCTTTTTCAAGGGTAGAGTAGGATGTTGGTGGACCCTTCACGCAGCCTGGCCTAGGACAGGACAAGGCAGCCCGCCGCTGAGCAACAGCAACCAGGGCCTGAACGTCTTCATCCGCGTGAAATTCGATCAGGATCGGATGGCGAAGCCACTTGTTGATTCTTTCAAAATTTCTCTTCGATGTTTCGGACATCTTTCCGCTGAGTCTTACTGTCTTACTGTCGCTGTCTTAGCTGGAGCCCGTCCTGGCACGACCCGGCAGGCAGGTGTCTTCTCCACACGGCCGGCTTTTTCACTGAGCCAGGCACTGCCCCTCTGGGGCTTCCGAGGGGTCCGCTCTTGCATCACGCTTTGTCATCGCTGAAGGGCCAAAGTGGGGGGGGATGTGTCTTGGAGGTGAACAAAGCTGGCCGAGCCGCGGGGCTGCTTGGTAGAATTGCTTTGGAACTTTGGGATCTGCTGCTTCCAAATTGAAAGATATTGAAAGGAATCAGGAGTCAGGGAAAGTCGTTGCACAATGGTGAAGTGCGCTGACGAGTCATATTGCTTCTGCAGCTTAAATATCGATACGCGAAGCGCAGGAAGGTGACCACACGGGCCTCGACCTCACACAAGCTTCTTCACTTCGACCTGAACACAGGAGACTGGCGTTTTGCTGAGAGTCCTGTGTGCATTTAAACTGCACAGCCGCTGTTGACGAGGGAATGCCAACAGAAGCCCCGTTCTCATGCAGGCAAGTGGTGTTTGAATTCGGACTGCGCGGACGTCAATGCGGAGTTGGTCCCGAATGGCCTGTTCGGCTCCAGCTGGGTAGCATCGGCGGTCGCAGATTTGTCTCTCACCATGTGGGTATGGATTCTGCTTGGGGCAGGGGCTGTAACTTGTAACTGTAAGTAGTGGGTGTGCAGGATGTTAAAAATTGTGAAGACGAAGATGCTCATGTACATGAGCTGACTATCAAGCAGCTTCCTTGACATTTTGACATGGGGCACCACAACGTGATTCATGCTAGAATCTGCTAGAATGCAAAGTTCAGTTTGGCAGCCTTTCGCTCCGGATCGATCATGAGCACACCAAGAAGCTCGAGCATACAAGCACAAGCGCCTACTGGCAGTACTCGAGAATCTCAAACATTGCGCAAAGCAGAAATCATAGCAGAGGTGACTCCCTTGAGCCTCTCTTCCGGTTAAAGTTTAAGACATGTCTTCACCCGTTGATTGCTCGCTTGCATGGGCATACTGAGAGCCCTTGCCAGTAAGACCTATAGGAGGCATTGGACATTTGACCGCAAGCACAATAAGTACTTCCCGAGGCAGTGGCCGTCTCGGACTTTGTGGGCGAGTACGAGGGTGGAGGTGGTCGGAAGTAGGAACGACTTGGATTCCCTCATCTGAAAGCTTGAGCCTGTGACTCTGACAATTGCAAGCACTTCAAGTAGTTGTCTGACTTTTGGAGGCCGTCCGAAGAATGAAGCTGCCGGACCAACTGGGGCAAAAAAGCTAAGGCGCCAGTCCCATCGGATCCTTGGGAGTGGAGTGACAACCTCTCGGTCTTCGCATAAGTTCGCAAGCGCCTTGCAGCATGCTCAGAACATGCCCAACCTCCTGAGCAGCCCACATGGCTCCACCAAGACAATCATTGACAATGCTTAAAAGCGTCCAGGTGCCATTTGTGCTATTTCGCCTGCCGCGCAACTGTGCCCAGCAGCGGGCGTGCACGCGGAGGGTGGGGGGCCGGGGGTGCACACAAGAAGAACCCACTCTCGCGGTAATTTTTTTGCGGTCGAAACGTCCAAATCTTGCTTCAAGAAAAGTTTTCCCCATTTTTGCCACTTGCTGTGCCAGCGCTCGCCAGTGCATCGACTGTTCTGACGGCTCTGATGAGGGGCCTTGGGGATCGGCATGTCAGAGAGGAAGGCAGAATGAGACATCCGACGCACCATGCTGAGTCAAATGTCCAGGCCCATTAAGTCGCCAAAGAGACCCCGCCAGCCGAAGCAGCCGAAGCTGGAAGGTTTCGAGCCAGAGGCCGAGTGACTTTCACCCAAACCTTCGTGACGTTTGAGCTTCAGATCATGAGTTGGTGGAAGGAGCCCACATATGCGACGGAGTGCCTGGACTATGGCGAACTATGGTGCCGTGGATGCAAAGCAAATCAAAATAAAGATGCGGGCAACTCTATGCAACCCTCGATCGCCCGCACGCACTTCGCCTGTGGTCAAAATCAGAAGCATTCCTTGTGATCTCACCTCATCTGTATCACAGTTACTAAACCCTAAACCCTAAACCCTAAACCCCCCATACACCAGGAAAGAAATCCAAGAGACCTACAAGGATGTCGATGGGGAGGCGTGGGCTTGGTAGTGCGAACAGTGTTGTGCTGATCAGTCGAGCCATGTATCATGTAAGCTTACTGCTGGACCCGAGGATTCCCCTTTTTTGAGAAATGGACTCAGAAATGCCGTACCGTCGCCGTCATGTTGGGTGTTACGTGATGTTCGTGTTCCCTTGCACTTGTTCATGCTACTTCTGGCACAGTCCTGATCTGCGGGCCCTGGCTTTCGTGGCCCTTCCCCTCAAGTATAGGCCTCGGCTGCCCTCTCTTATTTGGCGCCCCTCAAGTAGGCTGGCTCTGATGGTGTGCCGTCGAGCATCGCTCCAGTTGGGCAATGTTGAAGGTCAAGGCCCACGGCAACAAGCTGAAAGCCGAGCCCGCGCAAGAGCTTTCGGTAACCTGGCCGACCTTGGCCACAAAAAGGTGGACCTCGGATGGTTTTGCTTTTCAGGGATCCTTTGCTCACCTCTCGAACCCTGCCGCCAGGAAATGCTTGTGCTCATAGATGCCGTTAGATTCTTCGCCTCATGCCACGACTCCTAAAAACCTGAGTGAGACCACAAGGCTCCAGAAATGAAGGGAACCACTTTCCACTTCTTTGATTGGTGGCAGCACGCCCGAGAGTCCGTGCAAGGAAGAGAGCCCCTGTGTCGTGGCCGCCGCCGCATCGGCAATCAAAGGGACATTCGGTGGTGGTGACGGGGGACCGACGCCGGAGAAGACGCCTGGCAAGCGCAGACCCTTCTCAGATTGAAGCCTAAATGCTCAACGTTTGAGAGCCAGGGCTCTTCCTTGCAGATACATCACAGCCTGAGGATGGGTTATGGTGAGCTTGATGCCTGTGACACACGTGCCGGCGTGCGTCAGCTGCTTCAGAAATTGTTGTTCAGGCATGCACATGTTTCCTCCAGAACTAGAACTACTGCTTGCTGGGTAGGAGACTTGAACCAAGAACCAAGAAGGACATGGCACATGACCAGACCCGTGCATCACAATTACGCGTCATTCTCGCAAAGCCTTTGTTGCTTGGCGCCCCTCCAAAGCTCCAAAATTTGCCTTCAATCTGCCACGCCCTTCAGCATGACATAGCCACATCTGCCAGATCAGGAAGAGAAACACTTGTTGTGCAAGTCCTGAAGTCCTTTGGTACTACAGGGCTCGGAAAGCCTTTGCTCACTGATTTGAGGTGGCTTGAAGCTTGCCGAGTCAGACTTTGGTTTTGCGCTGGGGCAGCCACTCGACTCAAATTACACCCTTCTCAATGACATGGCGCGCCATGCCAAAATTGCAGTTGGTTGCAAGGGTCAGGAGTGCGCATTTGCATGAAGGGCTTGTGTGGTTTAGCCGAAATGGTCCAGAAGCGGTGATGGTCAAAGCCAGTCCCAGACGGCACTTCCAAAAGCAAGTTTATGGGAGGTCCGCCGTATAGGGTCCTGGACACAGAGCGGGTCCAAGAGGTTCAAGAGGTTCATCTTTGAAGTGTCAGTCTGCTATCACGGCCCTTTCCTCTTCCGAAATCCGAAGCCGCTATTTCCGTAGACCCCTCTACACCGACTCCTAAACCTTCCGATAGAGTACTCGCATGTACCGCGTACGTGCGGCGTACACAACTACTTGTGGCATCTTTAGATATAATTGTACCCCGGGGGCGGACATACCAGCCCTGATCATCTACACCTGTATCGTGTGAGCTTTTGCATGCACCTTTTCCGTGACCTCCTCTGCGACATCTGATGGGCCCACTACAAGGATCTCATCATCTTTTGCCCCTTTCTTCCGCGGTTAAAGGGGGGCTCACGGTCCGGCAGGGTTTCCAAGGCTTCATCCAAGGCTTCTCAGGCCTCAGTGGTCTTGGCCTTTCAGAGGGTCAGCACACCGCAACGGCTTTTTGTTTTCCAAGGATGATCTTGACCAACGTGGAGAATGGGATCGATGCCATCTGTAGCGGACTGCCTGACGGAGAGGCCCGCGCTGTGTGCAGCAGGGCCATCGGCACTTGTATGCGATTCTGCAGCGAAGTTCGTGCTCAAACGCCCCAAAGCCCAAAGCAAGAGGGCCCGCAACTCAAGAAGTAGATTCATCTTTGTTTTGGATGGGCTGGGCAATAAGGGCAGCAGTCGAGTCTCTTGTGAAAGGGTTCATCAAAGACCCCCCCCTCTTTGACAAGCAAGAAACTCCTTTTCACAAGTTCGCACCAAGGGGCAGGGCAGCTCTTTTTCTTTCGTCCACCTCGGCATGCAAAACCTGAACCTCCACCACCTACCCCGCTAGGAAGGCTGGACCTTGAAAACTACACTCCAGCTGTGCTTGAGCCAAAATGGCTTGGGGAAAAATGGCTTGAGGATGCTTGAGGAAAAATGGCTACGGTGTGGAACTCCGCTTCGACACGCGTCATGAGTGATGCATGTTACCCGATGATCAAGGGTCTAGCCTCTTCGACTACATGTTTTGTGCACCTGGCGACGAACCAAAGACTCTTGTCTGCCTTGCTGACTGTACCGCTACAAGGTCAGTAACGCACAAGTTCCATCCCAGGATGGCCGGAAGGTTTCAGGCACCAAGTCAAGGTAACACATCTTCCAAGCGGCCAAGTGGCGGAGGTCTAGCTCCTGAAATATGGGGGCATGACTGCGATCAGCGCTGATGTTCCCCTGTGGTGCCGTGCAGGGTTGCTCTGAACACAATGACAAGTGAACAGTCACTTCCGGCGCGTCGAACAGTTGCAGAATGCATCGGCAAGAGGAGCCTTTCACCGAGAAAGATCAGCCCCCTCCCCCGCCGACACCTTGAATGCCCGATTTTTCGGAGATCTGAGCCCTACCGGAGTGTTGCTTGTCCCAAAATAGTGTTTGTAAACAAGAACTCCAACAAGCTCCAAAGGAGCTAGGTTGGTTGTTCCCCTCACCGCCCCATGTCGCAGCCTTAACCACCCGAACACTGGCCGTGTGGAGAGGGCCAAATTTGTAGCTTCGTCTGCCTTCAACAGCCGGCTTAAGCTCGTTAAGGCCGTGTCTCCTTTCGCACAGAAGCCGAAGGCCACGCGAACCTTCCCGCTGTCCACACAGGTGGCGCCGATGGGCATGGGAATTCAGATCCCAAGTGGCGAACACCGGACTTCATGGAAGGGCAGGTTGGTGGGGCCTTCGGCTTTTCCGGCAGTACTGAAGATGAGAAGAAGTTTGATCAGCACAAGTGCGAAAGTAGTTAGCAGTTGCAACTTTGCCCTGGGGAAATGCATCTGCCACAAAGGCAGTCGGTATGTCATACCCCAAATTGAGTGATCGCCATCCCGAAACCCATCCCCTGGCACCCTTGAGAGCGCAGTTCCATCGCAAAGGCAATTTGCGAGGGCCTCGCACAGGCCACCATGCAAAATCGATGCATGGGAGTTGCGATGTCCATGACGCAGACAATAGGCCGACAAGTGGGGATTCGAGGACATTCCAGGTTCGAAGGTTCGGTCTGTGATGGTGTAGCAAAGTGCTTGCGCATCTGGCAGATCAATTTCGACGGGCTGAGACAAACGGGCGAGCATCTTGCACGCAGTTGACGGCCTTGATCTTGGGTACCCCACAGGGATACCCACTCATCGCGAAAGGCTTGTTGCAGCTTGTTACTGAGGCCTTCGAGGTCCGTAGGGGTTGTTCGGTGAGCTCGGTTCGCGAGGGCGGGGGCTGAGGCAAATACAACTTGCCTTGAACTTGGCGGCGGCGAAGGAGGATGCTGCGGACTGTTCAACTCAGGTCCAATCATGTCACCAGTTTCTGCTAGACCTATCGGGCTCCGATCTCGATTGCACAACGTGACAGGGGGGGCCCCAGCCGGATCCCAGGAAAGTAACCCGGAGCTCAGACTGTCGCGACAGGCCAGCTTAGATCGTCTCTTCTGCGACGTCCATTGCGTGAGAGACGCAGTTGTGCGAGGCAGTGCAGGGTCTGCAGGATTCGCCCCAGATGTTGAGATACCTCTTATGGGCTTTGCCGCGTTGCCTTTCCCAGGCGACCGGGCGATCCTCCGGAACCTGAAAACCGCCACGGAGACTTGTTGGGGTGCTGGTGTCACACTGGTCTGTCCAGCTGCTGTTCTGCTTTTCCCGGTCCCAGTTCCCGGTGAGTGTAGAGTCTAGAGGCCATGTGCACGTCCCACTCATGGATTGCATGGCGAGTCAGCGATATGCGCAGGGCTCCCCCGCTCCGAGAATCCACAAGCCTGCGTAATCAAGAGAAGGGAAATATGCACTGATCCATTCTTGTCTGCTCTCTTGTCAAACACGGCAGAAACATCAGTTCTCCAAGGATTGCAGAAGCTTGCTATTCCTCAAGAAAGCGCGAAGAACCATAAGAACCCAAAGAATCCTAAACTTGGTGTGCAGCTGCATGCGGTGACTCTAAGCCTCTAAGCGGCAACACATCCAAGCCACCACCACCACCACCACCAAAACCCCCTGAGCCCAACGAAAGCGAAGCAAACAAATGGTAACACGAACTTTCCAGGACGTGACCAACAACAACATGAAGAAGCTGGCTGAGTGGAGTGTGGAGGCTAACAAGGCCGAACCCTTGAACCTGTCAAATGATGCACAATGTAGAGGATCGATGTAGTGTACTACGGGTGTCCCAGTCCTGTTCCTGTGTCATTTGCCCGTTTCATGCGGATCTCGCCCCTTGTGGATCTGCGGCTCTCTCCCGCACTCTTGCCGAGATTCAACCGCAAACCCATCGCCAAAAGACCACGATGCTGATATCGTACCAGTCGTACCACCAAGAAGGACCACGCCACACGTTCTTCTGCTTCGGGGCTTCGTGCGGTCAGCGTGCGAGGTTGACACTGGCTGGGTGGCAAAGAAGATCGAGCCTTGCCTTCAGCGCAGCAATGGCGGCCATTCGAAGAGGTCTACAGTGTCTACAGATGTTGGTCCTGCCGCGTTGCCTTGTTTTCTTGTGCCGCTTTCTTAGGATGTCTCGGAAGCTCGCCTGACCCAGAGGATGGAACTGCTGCAGGCCCACAGAGCAAAAGTAGAAACACGGTACGACAGGGCAAAGGGACGCAAGGGCTAACACAACACTGACACGACAGGCCGTGGCGTTTTCTGTGACTCGTGTGCCAGGCGACCATGGACCAGTCGCAGTCGGCTGGAACCTTGCTCGATGAAGTCAAGGACCTTTTGGGCTTGAGCACGTGAGACGAAAGACACTTTTTGCGAAGTGCGGTTGCAGGGTTCCAGTATACCTGCACTTGTCCGAGCTTGTTTCCTTGATGCCAGGTGAGCAGTGCCCACATGTTGAACGAGCTGTACGGCTTCGCGGAGGCGAGAGCCAGTGAATCAGACCATGGGCTCCGGACGGCGAAAGCCAAAGTCGCGCCATCTCCCTTTCTGGAATGTCGAAGCCGACCGAGGCCGCATCTTCCAACGCTTTGTCGCGACACACAGCGTCTTGGGCCGTACGTGTATTTCATTGTCTTTCTGCATTCTTTCCGGCTTTTGTCACCCCTTTGTCGGCGCAGACATTTGTGTTTCTGCCACGTGGCCTCTGCTGGAGCTTTGGGGGGGGGCGCCTTGAGGCCCGGGATGCCTTGGAGCGATTCGTTGCCGGCTCCACAAGACTCGAAGGTGCTTATTCAGGGGGGTCAAATGATTTGGTTTGGGTAACTCTATGTAACTCTGCAGCTCAATTTAAGGGGAATGCTTTAAGGGTTTGAGTCCGGGTTGAGTCATTGAGGGTTGACTTGTTTCGATTTCGTTCTTGCTTCGGCAGAGCGTTGTCACTTGGACAGGTACACATGTCCTAGGTAGGATAAGGGGGACCCTTAAAAGGGAACCCCTTCTTTACCCTCTTCTGGCTCTCTGAAACAGAGACCTTATTCAGAGGGTCTATATCCCCAAGGGTCCCCCTAATCCTATTCCCTAACATGCTCAAATACGGTCATGCAGACAGAGCGAGCGTTGAATTGAGGTCCTGTGAACACCAGCCACGCTGCCGTGGCTTTGCGCCAGCTGTCTGATCTGCACTCCACGCTCCGCAATGCAGGCTGGGGCCTGGGGGCTCCTGAAAAGCAAAGAGCCGCAAGAAATGGGTCTTCTGATTCTTCTCTTTTGGAAAAGTAGGAGCAGCGGCTGCTGTAAGGGCCGGATTTGAAAAGAAGCAAGTGCCAAGTGAAGTGCCCCAGCAAGAGAACAACTCCGAGGCAGCAGCGGCACGCGGCTCGCAGCCCTCGGAAGTGAGCTTCAAGCGGAGGTGGCGGCGCTCCAGGACCGTACCAGGCCGGTTGGGCGAGGTTCTACAGTGGCCTTGCCGCAGTTCTACTACCCCCATGTTCTTCCCACCCCACGTGTAGCCCTGGAGGCGGGAGCTGCACCTGCTTGGCATGTACAAGGAGCTCCCCAAACAGCGTAGACACGGTCATGGCCGTAGGAATTGTCCCCTCTTCGCTCTTTGCCCTCCAGGAGCACAGCAACCGGAGCAAAGTCACCGTGCGGACCTGGCGCAAGCAACTTCAGCTTCAGGCGCCTCACATCTCAGGGAACGGTCGGTAGTGTGCCTCCTCCTGCTTTCTGTCTTCACAGGCCGCCCCGCTCCTCGTTTCAATGTATTCCTGATATGTTTTAACTAGGATGCTAATGAATAAAGGAATGTTTGAGAATTAATTAATACGAATCCTAGCAAGAGGAATACTTAAATTCTTATCCATTTTGCTAGGTTCGTATCAATATTTAGTATGATTTCATTCATTTTGGATAGGATCCAAATACATTCTTTTCAAATTCGTTCGAATCCTACTAGATATTAATGGACCCCTGAAGGCGGATGTAGGGGGGGGGGGGGGGGGGGCGGCCTAGTCTCATCTTTGACTTGGGCCACAGTTCTCGAAGCCTAGGACCTAGAGACTACACGGGCAAAAAGGCATCCTAGTCCCCCCAAACCACGACTGGGCATGAGTGGGAGCTCAACTCACAAAGCCATCCGCAAAATGCCCCCTCATCCAAAAAAGTCAAGTACCGTGGTTGCGCACATACCCTCGTAGGAGGAGCACGCACAGATCATCGCTCTGGATCGCATTTGGTGGGAGCTGCGAGGGACGCTGGATGAGACTTTGCTCGGATGATCTCGGATTTGCAACGAACAACTACTCTAGCAGGGAATTACGCCAGTCTTGCAAGCCGAGCGCAGAAGTTGCAGGTTAGCTGAACGGTTAACTGCCCTTCCAAGGAATACATGGAGGCTGCCAAGCTCGCACAAGTAACTGTAACTGAGTGGATCGAACTGCTTCCACGCAGCGCTCGTGTTTCCAGCAGCTTCTAGCACGCGGCATGCCTGTTTCCTTCCTGTCACCTGTGTCGAGTCCGTTTCTGGCGTTGGCACATCCACAAAGTCGTGAGCCGCCGTAAGCAGAATCGAAGTCCCAGGTTGCAGAGACACAGGTGTCCGCGATGCAATCCGCCATCCAATCTATCGCCAGCTACGAGCTGCCTGGCCAATGGAGTCCAATGGATATGGAGTTCTGTCTACGTGTCTGCGTGGGGTGTGGGGTCCTTTGTGGAAGGCGAGTCGCGCCTTGACCCTAAAGATGTAAAGAATGAAAGCAATTTGAGCTTGAGGACTTTGCTGGGGCGTGGCTTTGCAAGGGGACGTAGGGCTTGAAGGAGGTTCGGAGATCCTTGCGTTGGCCCTTTGAAAAAGTGGGTGTTGCGGCAAGCCTTGTGCTCCCCGTCCGAGCTTGCCAGAATTTGCCACCACCCTATCAGCGCTGAGCTGAGATGAGCTGAGCTTCCCAAATCGATGCCAGTAGCGCCCCTCCCCCCGATTGGTTCGACTGGCCTTTGCTGTTGTGCTGCTCTGCTCTTTTGCTTCATGGTGTCTCGGCATGAAACCTTCATTCAGCCGCATGCCGTGCCCGGGGTTGCGAGTCAACCACCTCAAAGGCAATGCGCTTCAGGGCTACAAGAGGCAGGACGGCAGAGAGTGCCAATTCAGGGCCTCTATGTAAGGTAGAAGGCTTACGGTTGCCGGGTCGGCATGCATCTTTGTGGGACGCGTTGGGAGGGAAGATCAGTGGGCTCTGAGGTTGTGTTTCTCCTCCCAGCCAAGCAACCTGTCTGCCAGGTCCAGCGCGCCTATGCTGAAAGTCTGGTGGCAAGGGACCGCGGACATTCCGCCCTCAGGCGGCCGTGCAAGTGTTATGTTATATATAATATTGTATACATACGCACCATTGTTTTGATTATGATGATGATGATGATGATGATGGTCAAGTGCCGGAAACAAGCACCACATCACCGACAGGAGTCTTAAAATCTGGGACTGCACCGGACCGGGATTGCAACATGCACGGGCTTTCGATGATTCTCTTATCACCAGCAAGTACGGCTCCAAGGTGTTTTTTCACGAATGCTCCTTCGAGCTTGCCCAAGTTCTTGTCCACCTTCTCCTTCCCGATGTCTCGAGGATTTAAGTAAGGTCGGGGACACGCACAGAGACAAAGCCAAAGCAGACCAGAGCAGCTTGCCCTGTCCATGACCAAGCAGACAAGCTGGGCGGAGCATAGGCAACCCTGCAAACTTCTTTTTTTCTGAAACAGCAGGTGGCTTCGAGCTTTCGGATCTCGGTTCCGCGGTTTCAGTATAGGGCTTCAAGAAGGAGGCTTGCTTTTCTATTCCTTTCTGTCAGGGCAGCCTGGCGACAGGGCACCCGGCTGCTCGGGGAGT
This sequence comes from Symbiodinium natans, assembly GCA_905221605.1. Lineage (NCBI taxonomy): Eukaryota > Dinophyceae > Suessiales > Symbiodiniaceae > Symbiodinium > Symbiodinium natans. Next base: position 252,829 of record CAJNDS010002132.1, on the reverse strand, counting down.
TGGCCTCCGTCATCGTGGACGGCGAAGTCTTCTCGACCTTCGCGGCTTTGATATCGGCTCTGGCATGGGCAGTTTGTTCACGGTTAGTCGGCTGGTGTGCCAAGATAGGCTAAGCTGCTAAGACCTTTTCGAGACGTTGGAAGCCTGCGCTGATCCTGGAGCATTGGGAGGCGCACCTGTGCACCGGTCTCTCAGGTGAGCATGGAGGGGTGCCATTCGAAATTGGCCACGCAGACTCTTCAGCGACTGAGCTGCATGGCTTTCAGCCTGGGGACTGGGAGAAAAATTTCTGGGAGATCTACAATGGTGGGAATGCAGTGGTCATGCACTTTCAACACCCAGCCTGCCAAGTTTGTTGGCGCAGCTTGCACGTATCTGGCTCACATGGTAGTTGAATGATTCTTGCAGGCAAGCGCGCTATGCTGTTGGTGGAATGCAGCTGCTGATTCATCGGTTCAAGGCACAGCAGTTTTCACAGCAGCTCCCATGCGATGCCAAGCAATCTTGCCAATCCACCCCAAAGATTCTCGTCGCTTGCAGGCCAGTCGCCTCGGAGTGCCAGATACGACGACACTACTGGAGTCAATCAGGCCGTTCTGAGGGCGAAATGACACGGGGCCCATGGGGCCTATGACACGACGCCAAGTCCTGTGCCTACCCGGGGTTGAGCAGTGGGACAAGCAAAATAAGCACCAGCATGCTGTGGGAGAGGCGCCTCGACGAGAGCTTCAAGCACCTTCACTCAAGCACTGCAGAGAAGACTTCCGCATGTGAACCCTGCCCCCCACCAATGCACTTGTAGAAAGGAGGGGTTCAGCAGTGCCTGTGGCTTTGAGGAGGTTGCGAGACGGGTCTGGCTTACGATTTCGGACGCATAGGAGAGTTCACGGTTGGAGCCGATGGAGATTGCAAGGCAGAAACGAAGTAAGGTTGTCTTGAGGTTGTATGGAACACATCAACATACATGCAAGGATGCATGGTAGGGAAGAGCTGAGCCAGGGGAAGGCCATGCCCTTACGTTTTTCGCTGCACCCTCGATTCCTGCAACCTTACTCAACCTTGTTGAACCGTGTGAAGTCGTAAACACTGCCCTTCGCATGCGCACTCCACGTCGCACACCCAGGGCCGTGACATGCGAAGCGAGTTGATCCGTTGCCGGGGTCAATGGCCTGGCGCTTTTAGATTTTGTTGCAAAGGCGATGAGAGCTGGGGAATCGGGTCGAACCCAACCCTTTGCGATCTTAGTTTGAAGCAGAAAAGAGTCGACCAACATACCCGCTTGCATCGCAACCGTTTTGTCACTGTCCACAGGGCCTGGAAAGCCATGTGGCCGTTGGCAGCCGCCATGTCTCCTGCGAAGCAGCGAGAGGGAACGTTTAAAGGTCCAGAACATTAGGCGCAGAGCAAGAACGGTACAAGGAGTCAAAGCAGTGTGTAGACGGCAGCTTTATATCCATTGGCTCAAGGCAATGGAGCCCGCTTTGCCCTCTAGTTATCCAGTCAGTGCTGCCTCTGCAAGACTGGCGAAGATGACAAAATGACTGCAATGTCTGTTGCAACTTGAAAGCTAGTCGCATCAATCATGCAATCACACTTCGAGTCTAAGCAGCTCTCCAACACTTCTCGAGATTCGCCGCGGCGCGCTTCGAAGCGAGTTCATATGTCCGAACCCCTATCCGACGAGGCGCGCGACGCGCGACGCTTAAGAGTCAAAGTTTGGGGATACCCAGGCCACGGAGCCCAGCCAAGCAGCCAAACCATTCCAAACCGTCATCTCTGTGGGGGCATCGGGTTCCGCCTGACGTTAGCATGGCTGGCGAGGACTGGTCTGGGGGCACCATTCTGCTTAGGCTCCGATTCCACGGCGCCTCCGCCTAAGCTTCTCTGGGTCGCCCCTCACCGAGTGCACCGGCGTCATGGGCAACAACTTCAGCGCCAGGAGCATCAGCAGGCTCAACCTCTCCCAGGCGATACCTCAGGTGCCAACACCCACTCGGGCCCACAAATCACGGGCGTCAGCCCTGAAAAACACTTCCTGCCGCGCCTTGCTCAGTCCCATGAGCCATCCGTGAGGTGCAGCCGCAACCGAGACTGAGGACCCCAAGGCAGCCTAGCTGCTAGCTGCCAGCTGCTACCTGCTAGCTGCTAGCTGCTCCCTGCTAGGGACTGCACTATCAGACCCGTCAATACCTTTGCCCCCCTCCCCCCCCCAAATCGAAAAAGCAGCTTCAGGACCTTTCTGCACGTATCGTCTCTTGTCGGAACAGTCGACTCTGCGACCAGCGAACATTCTAGAGTATTTCCTTCCCTGCAGGGACCCACGCAAGCACGATGTATGATGACGGGGCGCAACCCCAGAATGAACACGACCCCGCTCAGAAACCTTCTTGACCTCCACTGTGTGTCCCACATACTCGCGAGATATGTCCGCATGATACAAGTAGCACCTGGGATCCCTTTTTTTCGAGTATTGTGATACGGGAAGGGGTGGCCACAGGGGTTCACCTCGACACCTAAAATGCACATGTGCCGAACATATTCGCATCCCTCACGCGACATAGGGAGGGCGCTTCTTACGGACCCGGAAAGGGGCGAGGGGGGGGGGGGGGGGGGCGATTCAAATGGGCTTCGGAGACGCCCTGTGAGGCAAGACCTACAGCCGTGAATTGAACAGGGGCCCGTGGTCTTTATCGCGAGTCGTATCAAACATGCAGGTGTGCCGCCCGAGCATAAATACAGTACCAAAGTGGTTCTCATGGCTTTTGCTGTCAAGAACGTGATGCGCTTTTCTACGCGCATGTACGAACCGCTGCAGGCACACTTGAGTACAGGACATGGACCACTGTGGTTTTCAGTACGTTGCAAAATGGCAGTCGATGCACACCGCGTGTCCACAGCTGGGGGTGCAGAAGCTTCCGGCAACTCGGTCACGCCAGGCAGCTGGTGGTTTCGTGGCACTTGAACAGCATTCTCGGCATATTCGCGACAGTCCCGAATGCTCGTGACAGCGCGTCTTGTTCCAGGCACGTCCAACATCCTGCTGAAGTATGTTGTGCAGAAAGGCCATAATGCTGCAAATACGCGTGTTTTCGGCATGTTCACAACAGACATTAACGCTTGTGAAAGCGCGTCTGGTTCCAGAAAGTCCTTGTGCATGATGTTGTGCAAAGAGGCAAGAACGTGTGTGGGTTCTTGTGTTACTTGTTTTAGGGTTCTGCTCGGCCTTTGCTTGGGGAGAGTGGCCAAGGCTTGCACCTTTATGTCTGTATATGGGGTTTCACTCGGCCGAGGCGAGTGTCGATACTCTCGTAAATCATGATACCGTTCCGGCGCGGTCTACGGTAGCATAATCTGTAGCATAATCTACACCAGTAGAGTGCGTTGTGTGTCGTATGTTGTTGTGTGTACTATGATCGTACCGAAAGATCGCAGGATCAGCTGGCATCGCTGTCCGTGCAGAAAAGGGGCATGTGCAGAAATGACTAGTAACAGGTATATTGTAAAAAACTATTTGACAAGCATTGTGTTGGTTGTTTTGGTTTTGCTGCCGGGGCAGCAGTAGCGCATGCAGTAGCGCTGATGCTGTGAGGTTCTCTGTCAGCGGCTTCTGCGGAGTGAGCCGAAAAGCATTCATGCAGGGCAGCGTGTTGGCTGACCATCTAAATATGGGTCAAAGGCTCAGCCTGCCATGGCGATATTCATAACCCCAGACCGTCCCCGGTAAGCCCTGAAAGTTCCTACCTACTTAGCGTTCTCATTTATACATGCGCTGACGTTGAGTTCCACAAAGGGTGCTGGGCACATGTGAAGCATGCCTTTGGTCACCCCGTGCCCGCGCGGCCAAGATATTTAGGATCAAGGACATCTCAACTTGAACCGCAGACGCCCAGCTCGGGCTCCTTTGCCTCGATATGGATCTTTGCCGTAGCTTGATCCTTCTCAAGGCCGGAGAATGCGCCAGTACACGCCGCTCCTCATTCAGCAAGTCAAGTCAAAATCACTTCAGCACGACACTGTCCCACCTTCTCGGCGACGCATAATGTCAAGAACCTGCGAAGAGGTCCAGAAAAAGTGTCCCATTGTCGGAGGCGCTCGCGGTGCTAGCTTTGCTGGCTGCGACCTTGGACTACGATGTTGATGCCGAAGGCTACACGGACAAAGGAGGAGGAAACTGCAGCACAGAGAAGGAGCTTTGGAAGCGCAAGGTCTGTGATTCGGGCTTCGAGAGTTTTGGTGAGTCACCCCGTTTGCCCAAGGCATAGGACTGCACACATCATTTTTCTGAAGCTTTTATGACAAATTGAGCCCCAGGCCCCAGGCCAGTCGTTGAAAGCAGCCGGAAATATAACTCAAGGTTCTTACAAGCCTTGATCACATCCGGGAGGCAACAGAGAAATCAGAGAATACGGTGTGCTTCCCTTCAGCTACAGGAGAAGGTATCACACAACACACGCCCACGCCCGCACACCCACACCCCTACCCACACCCCCACACACACACAAAACACACACACACACACACACACAAGAATCCACCTCCTCATTTTTGTGCCAAGTGATCGTCAGCCCATCCAGCCAGCCCATCAAATGGGGCGGGGCGGGCGGGGGCAATTATGCAATCCGCCCGCTCTTTTCAGCCGTGCAAGGCTTGCTTCAAAGAGTACTGTGCCATGAGTACACATTCCTGCAAAGCCATATGGACCCGTACGGGCATGGTGTCTGAGCCCTCCCCAACCCCCTTTTTTCAGCCGCGCTAAGCTTGTTGGAAAGAATGTCCATCACTTTTCCGTCAAAATCAAAGCTAAGGCAAAACCATATGAACCCTTTCCAAGCCTGGATGAGCACACTGTTTTGCAGATGGGGTTGGCGGGCACGCCCTCCCCACCACCCCCCCCCCCCGCTCTTTTCAGCCGCGCTAAAGCTTGCTTCAAAGAATATACCATCGCTAGAAAGGAAGTTCAAAATTGAACACCAAAGAACCTGGCACCAAAACGATTCTGCGTAAGTTGATGTCCCAAATCCGCCGAAGATTGCCAAAGGAAGAGGCCGCTCTTCTCCAGCGACATGTGCACAAGCCGCTGAACTCCACCAACGTTGCGCCGAACATACAGGCACGATGCTACCCAGTCTGAGTCAGTTCCCTCGGTGGAAACTGGTACTGGCACAGTGTGTTAGGGAGTGTTTCCTGGTTGGCCGGCACAGCCAGAAGCCTGCCCGCCTGCAGGTCTTAGCACCAACATTTGAGCATCGAGTCCGTTGCAAGTTGCATTCGCCCACAGTTCAACTCTGAGTCAACATGCAGACCTCATCACCGTGCACGGTGGACTCGCTACTCTGCAGGTGTGTCCTTGGGGTTTGACGGCTTGAGGGTCCGAGGGCTCGGGGCCTTAAGGGCCCGACTTAAGACGCAGGGGCTCCTTCATCCTGAAGCTTGCGCTGGGTTCTTGGCTTGGTCGTTTCATCTACAGTCTGGTTTTTTGAGTTTTTGAGTTTTGTGACTCGGGGTCCTAAGTTCCTGGGGCTAGGATCGTGTATTTCTGGACTTGTCCAGGCAGGATGCCAGCTTTCGGTCGAGATGTAGACGGATTCAAAACTCCAGAAAACCTTCAAAACCCCCCAACCACTCCGAAACACACCCAACCTCCAAAACCTCCCAAAGCCCCTACCCCAGACCCAACGAACGGTTATCCACTTGCAGAGCAGGCCGCTTTGTCCGAAGTCTCCCGCCCTCGCCGTCGCCAGTGGGGAAAACATGAAACTGAGCTGTTGCTGGAATTAGCCCTGTCCTCCGTGCCTTTAGCTTTTAAGCTGAGTGATACGAAGTAGAAAGCAAAGCAAAGTATATTGCAGTCTGATAGCATATGCAGCAGCTTCTGTTAGCGCTTAGGCCTGCGGAAGAACAGCACGCATAATGAACTTAATGGTATTTTGGTTCCCAGTCCCTGTGCTTCTCTTGCCGAACCCAAGATAAAGGTCGGTGACTTCCGAAACATCTCAAGTCCATCGCCGGCGCAATTTCCAGTTTAGGTTTTTGGAGGTCTCTTATTACCGTGGTTGTGTTCCGTTCCGGCATCCTGGAAAAAGACATGCCGTTTGGGAGTACAAAATAGGATGCAGTCAAAAAAGTCATTCACAAGTGAATCCTGCAGCACCACAACAGCCCAGGACTATCCCACCGGCTATGGCCAGGCAGGTGGATCTTCTGCATCTGAAACTTGCATTTTCAAAACGGGAACCTATGCTAATGAATTGGGAATCCCACCCCTGGTGGCTTGAGATCCCAAGCTAACACACCCCGCGCAAAGGATGAGTTGGAGGCGATCGAGGAACTTAAGGATGCGATTGAGACCCTCAACAGCAACCTCGCGCAAATTCCGGCGCAGGCCTTTGCGACGGACTTTTCGCTACACCCTGCAGAGGTTTAGGTGTTCTCAAGTCTGGACATGGCTTACCTCATCATGGAATGCTAGGCTCATGTGCTCCTGTTCAGACTTTGCGCGCAAGCGGGGCTTAAAGGAAGCCCACCCCGCAGGTCACAGAAGAACTGACGGGTGCCTTGGAAAAGGCGAGGCTTGTTCAAGAAGCGAAAAGGTCCGTGTTCGCCAATAGCGAGTGTGCTTCACGTACGTTTATCAGAGCATCCTGTTAAGTACGATGTTTGAGGGCAGCTTTGCAGATGCAGTTGCAGATGGGCACCCAGGGCCCGTGGACTCTGCACAGAAGCTGCATGAGCCATTTCGGGCCTTGCAGGCGCTACCAGCTCTGGGTGTGCAGGACGTGGTGATCGAGCAAGCTCCTGCCGGCCTGTGTCTAGGTGGGACGTGTCCAAAGTGCTTCTACGGTTTGAGGGAGAAGGTTGACAAGGCTTCTTGGCAGTTGCCAATGGAAGTAGATAGAATATGACGAATGTGGAGAATAGTCTTACTGTCCCCAGTGATGATGCTAGTGATGATGCTGCGGTTCTAATAGGGGACAGCTGTGGGGTTTCCATGAGACGTTGTTAGACTGAAAAGTGTTGGGCGCCTTCGACTTACCGGGCTGTTCCAAACCACAGGCGAGAATGCCAGCCATGTGGTCCCTAACGGCAATTGCAGTGAGCTGGAGCTGATGGAGAAGGGAAACTGTGTCGTGGAGTTATTCTAGTGCGTTTGAGGATTGTCATACCTCCCATTGCATATGTCTTCTTCTGCGCAACTCCCAGGTACATACACGATCAGCAATGACCCGAGCAGGGCCAGTGCCAACAGCACCATCATCCCTGGCTGCGGGCTTCTCATCAGTGGCTTCCAAGAGCTCTTTGTCTACTGCAATACCGCCTCAGAGCAGCGTGACCTGGCCGACGAAAGCTGATGGGCTGTAGACTTTTTTCAGGCATCTACGTTTGATCAACGTTTGACCACGAACAGAAGAAGCACTTATTTCCTCAAAGGATTGTTCTATACTAATTTCAGCTCCCTAATAATGCACGAGTTTGGCTCATCCAGGTCAAGTCACTGCAACGACTTGCAATGGACTCGGCACGGCGAAGTTCAACCATCTGTTGGCTGCCTTCACGGAGGTGAGAGCATGTTCTAGGTACCGGGTCTGAGCAACTGCATGTTGGAATTGTCAATCGTAGTCAGGTGTCCGACCAGACCGATGAGAACTCGACCCGCGTCGCGTGCCTCAGCACTGCTTGCCAGGACGATTCTGTGGGCAGTTGGGCTTGCCCAGACGCGTGGACAGGAGAAGGTGAAGATGTGCGAGTCACCGTACAGTTCCTAGTCGACCCCCAGGCATGCGCATACATCATTCAGCAGCCTAGCATGGGGGCCTCAGGCAACGACACTGATGTGCTCATAATCACAAGCAGAGACCCGGCAGCAACCACCACTACTTCGCCGGCATCCACCACTAGCACTTCCCAACTCTCCACCACGGACGCTGCTATTTCAAGTACTGCTGCCACGACAGCCGCCGCCGCCGCCACCAGTACGACCACGACTACTGGCACTAGCACCAGCAGCGGCTCTACGACAACCACCGCCAGCAGCGCCACCGCTGCAGCCACTGTGACAGCGTCCAGTACGACTACGTCCATGACAACAGCAGCTCCGTCGTCGCTTCTTGCTACCAGCGCAACTTCGCAGATTGCCAGAGACGGTGCGAGTCACAGTGAGCTTCCTGGCAAAAGCAACCCCAGCGGCGATCTAGCTCACTTGACAGAGTTGCTGGAGAGCGAGTTGGCCAGCGCAAAGCAAGAGCGTGAACAGTTGCACAGCGAGATGCGGGAGTTCCGCAAGATTCGCCAGAGCTTGGAAGACAAGACCCTCCTTCCTACATACGAACCAGGTCCCCATAGCGGTGGGGAGGAAGTGGCTAGCCTCAGGCCATCCACAAGGAGCACTCCGACCAGAAAGAAGCCAGTTGTCGCTCGAAAGCCTCAGGATCCGTTGGCATTTTCCCTTTGCCGACATGATCAGAGAAAGCCTGGGCTCAAGAGGGCCAACAAAACAAATCTCCTGGCCGATGCAGCCCAGCTTGCGACTTTGCCGTAGTTCACAACAAGATTTTTCTCGTTGTTCTCAATAGTGGCATGGCTGTAGAGTTCCTCCGCGGCTTGCACTTGAATGCTCAGGAGATGGGCTCCAATTTTCCCGGCACATGCAACCCGACCACAGAGGTGGCTTTCTTTGACTCACAAGCTGGACAGTACAAGTGCTGCGGGCACCAAAACCTGGCCTGTGCTGGATGTTCCGACTTCAGCCTCGTGGCCGCGCAAAGGATTCTCCATTCTTCCTACCAGCATCGTCTGGTCCCGTCTGGTAGCTTGGGGGAGGTCGTATAGAGTTCCTTTTCAGAAATGGTCACAGACCGAGACCCAAGGCAACGGCGCGTGCCAGCGCTGCACCGGAGGCTTCGTGCAAACGGGTGGCACGTGCCAGGCGTGCATGGACTTCGTGGACTGGCGCAGTCAGGGCCTCGTACAAGACAGGTACTCGTACAACTTTGGCGGTAGGCCATGATGCAGATACCTGGCAACGCTTGAATCCTAAGGCAAGGACGGCTTGCTGTGCGGACAGCTGCCGACAGCCAGTTGCAACGATCAGAAGTTCAAAGGCTTTTCTGCACAGGATGCATGCTGCAAATGCGGAGGTGGGCACCGCGAGGCTGAAACTGCCTGCAGATTTGTAAGTTGCATTTCGGGTCCGCGGGGCGTTTCACACGTGATTGGTTGCTCGTTGGGCTCGTTGCTTGCCGCTGCCCCTCTCCCTTTCGATAGTACTGCTGTTAGTTTTGGTTCAGGCGACTGCGTTCACCTACTACGTAGCTCCCATGGTGCTGGGCTCTTCGATCGTGGTCGGCCACCCAGTGCCGCGCACAGCTGCTTGTCCGCGACAACATTATTGACATGATCTTCTGTTATACCGCGTGAGGAGCGCTTATAGAACTTCCCCCCAAGCTGAAGATAATTGAAATCCTGGCAGCTACAGTACCCCGCGAAATCACGAGGCTTCGAAGTACTTCCTGGATCCGGCTTGCCAGCTGGCGGCGCACAACATGACAATCGACGGTAGCACAGGGGAGCTGCTTCTGATGACTGGATGTAAGGCGGCTCAAAGCTCGGTCCAAAGCAGGGTTCAACTCAAAGCAGTTTTCAATGATTCAAGTTACCGTAAAGAGTGGACAGGCTTGGAACAGTACACAATTCACAAGGGCTCAGGTGTGCTCCGACGTGTTTGCTTACGAAAGCAATCCTGAGAAAATGGTTGGTTCTCTCAGTCCCCAAGTTCACCCCGTGCCTCAGGTGGTGGGCTGCAACCACGCCAAGGAAGCCTTCAGCATTACCTGCACAATCACTGCAGTTCAAGCGCCAGGGCTCATCTCACAAGCCCAGCTCACCGTATCGGCAGATTTGGGCTTCTCCTATGGCTCTACACCCCTTATATTCTATGGGTCACATGACTCCTATACCCCAACAAGGCCAGCTGTTGCCCAAGGTGGCCAAGCCGATCTGCCAGACGTGTCCTTGCAGCCTCTCGGAGGTATGTCTGGGATCTTGCAGGAAGCAAGTGAGCTGAAGATCGGAGATAATCCGTATTTTGCTCAGACTGCGATGGAGGAAGACTACGCATTCGTGGAACTTCCCACATTCCGTGGCAGCTGTTGGTTTGTGAAGGGGCTCGCTTACGGGACAGTGAGCGCCATTCTGACACAATGGACAATTCAGTCCCACTCAGCTTCCACCATTTACCTCGACTTCTATGCAAATCAGGACCAGTTCAGACAATGGAATATGGATGTCTGGAATGTGAGCAGCCTTGTTGGGAGCACGGTTCAGCTTCCAAGCGGATCCACACTTGGTGGAGGCCCTGTCTATGAACAGTCTGTCGTCGCAGGCTCAACCGTGCACTTGGGAGGCACTGGTGCAGACGCAAACTCTGAAGACAAGAAGCCCTACCTAGTGTGGGTGTGTCCTCAGGATGTCATAGACGACACCGCGACCCCGCCACAGCGCTTCATCAAGGTATCCTGTGCGCCAGCCGCCAGCAGACTTGTCTCCGCAGCTTGCATTGAACAGCGACACGGGAGCTATCCAATGGCCCCAAGCTTCCACTACCGACGGCGGCATATCCAGTGAGGGCTTGGGCGAAGTGATGGGTGGTGCTTGCATGGTCCAGGGCGAGCGAACATCCTCGTCCTTTGTTGCACTCAGGCCATCAATATGGCATTCGTTGGACTATGGCTGCTTCGCCCACAGTGGGATAGGGCTGCCCTTCATTCCATGGGGCTTAGGACTTAGGAGTCAAGGTTGCTAGAAGGCTTGTTTTGATTGCTGCATTTGGAGACGAAGACAAGGCTATGATGGCACCATCTATGCAACCTTCGGACAGAAGACGCCGCTCTTGAAGCTCAGGCCCAAAGCTGTGCCCTTGCTTTTGCGGCTACTGTACCTTCTGGATAGCAGGTTCCTCTACGAAGACTCCCGCAATTTTTTGGGCACCCCTCACATGCGCATGAACATCAGAAGCTTGATGTACTTTCTGGCTTT
>CAJNDS010002132.1:231798-236798 GCA_905221605.1 Symbiodinium natans | reverse complement strand
GCAGAGAGTCAACCTAAGGGATCAAGCAGGTGAGCCGCTTGATACGGAGGCCTCGCTAAAAACTATGCGCGAATACTCGAGTCAAATCTTCTCCAAAAGTCCTCCTTTGCACTCAGTTGCCGCTGTGCCCAGAACAGCAATCACCGCCTTGCAGGTATCCTCGCAAATCAAGACAGTGCCAGTGGGGAAAGCAGTCCCTAGCACCTCAGCCCCAGTATCAGCTTGGAAGAGTCTAGGTCCTGACGCCCACGAACATATAGCAGGTCTAATCAACTCTGAGGTGTCTCAATCAGAAATTTCCCCTTATCTAAAGGATCCTCGAATTGCATGGATCCCCAAGCCGGGCAAGCCAGCCACCGCCATGAAAAACCTGAGGCCCATAGGAGTCATCAGCGTGCCAGGCAAAGTGCTAGCAGGCGCAGTGAAGACTCGCATTGCACCAGCATTGCAGGTGAGCTCACAACTTCAGCCTCAATTTGCGTACATTCGGCAGAGGGGGGTGCGGGACGCTATCGCGAAAGCATGTCAGCACCTTGATTTCGCGCAGCAGCTCCGTCAAGAGCATCGCAGGGACCTGCACAAGTCCCAACGTGGAGCTAGGCAGGCTCAGCTGTCAGGGGCACTCACTATTTCGGTTGATCTGAGCAAAGCTTTTGATTCTGTTAATAGACATGAGCTTCTAGCTGCCTTGGATCGCCTGGGAACAGACCCTGTTACGAAAGAACTGGTAGTTCAACTACACAGTGAGACCTCCTACAACATGGGCACAGGTGGACTAGAGATTCAAGTTCCCACTTCTTCAGGAATCAAACAAGGTTGTAAGCTAGCCCCGGCATTGTGGTCTGCGCTGACACTTCTAGTCATGAGCAGAATGGAGCAGAAATGGGGCCCAGATAGCAAGCAAGCTAGGGAAATCCTAACGGTCTTTGCAGACGATTTCCTGCTCCAGGAAACCTTCTCGAGCTTTCCTGAACTTCAGAAAGTCCTGCTCAGAATAGAGGCTCTCTTTCAGTCTCTTGAGGACGTGGGGCTGGAAGTCAATCCAGCGAAGTCCAAAGCCTTGCTAATGGTTCAGGGCACTCAGCAGTCCATCTTTCGCAAGAAGCACACGATGCGCAAAGAGAAGCAGTTGCACATCGTCCTTCCCTCAGGACATAAGATTCCGATTCATCACAAACTGACATATCTAGGGGTGCAGCTCAGCTATGGATCCTACAAAGACCAGACTGTTGACTATAGGATCGCCCAAGCTCAAGGCAAGTTTGAGCTACTTCGACACATCCTGTGCTCCACTAAGGCCTTGGAGGCTTCAAAGAAGTTGGAGATCTGGAGGGTCTATGTGGAATCCTCACTCTTGCATGGGCTTGTGGCCACTGGCGTCACCTCATCAGGTCTTCAGAAGCTTCAGAGTAAATACTCTAGGATGCTAAGATCCATCTTTAAGCAACATCAGCACTACAGCCATATTGACACGAAGACTCTGTTCGAGCAATACAAGGTTCAGTCTCCTCAAGCAGTTTTGATCAGTCAGATGAAAAACTATCAAGACGCACTAGATGCCTGTCAGAAGTCCAACCCGGATCAGAACATACAGTGGCATCTGGGACTTAGAGGTAGGATTGTTGCGCTGCAACTGGAGCTTCAGAGCATGCATTTATAGACTTGACTGAGGCAGATCAGGCGGTACCGTGCTCTCTGTGCGATCGGCAATTCTCCAGCGCTAAGGGTCTTCAGCAGCATACTCTGGTGAAGCATGGAGGACAGCGTGCGAATCAGCTAGGCCCAAAATTTCAGGTCACTGTGCATAGCTGCAAAGGACTTCCGCAATGTGCGGCATGCAACAGGCAGTTGCGCACAATGCATCAACTTCGCAGACATGTGGAGTCAGGCATTTGCCCTCAGCTGCACGAGCTGAAAGAACGAGCCAAATCCTGTACAAGCTCAGAAAGCATAGCTATGATCTATCAGTCTAGCGTGCAGGAACAACTTAAGAAGGATCCTGATCTTCTACTAAAAAAGAGACATGTCACTCAGCATCTATTAACGAACTGCAGTCTCTGTGGGCAATACATTGTTGGCCACAAAGGAGTGAAACAGCACATTCAGAAAGCTCATCCTGCTTTCTGGGCACAATTCTCGGCATCCATTCTTGCCAACATGCGAACACATAAGCGCCTCCTGCACAAAAAAGAAGAATGTAGGTACTGTCGCATTGTGGTAGATGCTCCAGTTCGCCATGCAGAGCAATGTGTGGTTCTGCTTCAGACATACGCCATGAGTGCAGCTTGTGCCAATCCTATGGAACTGCCAGATCTCTTTAGTGCGGATCCTCCAATTGGCCAGGTGAGCGGCAGGGAGGCTTCCTCCCAGGAGGCTTCCTCCAGCAGCCGAGCTACTTTGCTGACATACACTGCACGCGTCTCGGGTCGTTCAACCACTGCACCTCCCACAGCTTCCATGCAAGACGCTGCCTGGCGTCTGGCTTATCATAATCCGCATCAACTGTGCTATGCACACACGGTCGTTCATATCCTTCTCTCTCTCTTGTCAGACGGACTGTTCCCAGATCCTTCCTTAAATTCCATCCTAACGGAAATAGGTTCCCTGATTGGCAGATCCTCTCATGCGGATGTTCGGAGGTTGCGACATCTTCGTCCGCTGCTAGCAGGATGGCGATTACGACCAAGGCAGGAGGATGCATCTCAATTTCTGTTGCATATCTCTCAGCGGATCCCGGATCTTTCATCAGATAAATGGGAGGCGCGAGTTCATATCACAGCACCGGATGAACGCATAAGTGTTGAGGAAAAAGGTGGCTTGATTCTGTATCTACCCGAGCCGCCGGATGGACTCTCGACTCTTCAGCAATCAGTAACGCAATGGACGAACAGGGGTAGTGTGTTTGCCTTGCTTCCAGATACAAGACTAATTTGCTTACAAATTCAAAGATTTGATCAGCAAATCAAAACTTCCCGCCCACAAGCGCTGGACACAGTTCTTGAGATGCCAATGTTTCTAGATAACGGAACCTCAACAGAAGCAGTGTCCTTTAGCCTCTATGCATTTATCATTCATATCGGTGAAGACTGGAACTCTGGACATTACAGAGCGGGATTTTGGAGAGAGAGCGTAGCGTACCTAGCTGATGATAGTGAATCGCCAAGACGCACCACGCTCCTCTCGGATCAAATATGTCGAGGTTCTTACTTGGCCTTCTATGTAAGAGTATAGATTCAGCTAGGTAGCCATGAGGCAGGCCTTTGCACAATCGTCAGCACCCTCCAAATCCAAGCGTGCGGATGAGCCAGATGAAGATGATTCTCCGACCAAGAAGATCAGACAGGCTGAACCGAAGAACCTGCCAAAGCAGAAAGCCAAAGGAAGGGGTCGGGGCACTGGCCGGGGCGCTTCAAATGAGAAAGTCCTACAGTCCCTAACCAGGCTGTCCATCAACCATGAGGACTCGCTGAATACACTTCAGCAGGAACTGAGCTGGGTCATGTACCTGACCACCGGTGAGCTGTCCATTCTACCGAACATCTATGCGGAGAAGTCCAAAGACGCTTCGAAGTTGTCTACTCCATTCAGAACTCGAGCCATGAGATTGGTCTTGGAGCAGACCTTAGAAAGAGTAGAGCAGATTCCGACTAAAGAAGACGTGCTAGCGGATGCGGAGAAAGAGGGTTGGGTGGTACGTGTGAAGGACACTGAAGCTCCAGCCTTTGTCTACCAGCAGTGGAGCAGTGAGCAAGACAAGACGGTGCATGACACTGCTCGAAGGGCAGTCCCCGCAGAAGATCTCCTTTCTGGTTCCTGATTTTGATCGGAGGGCCAGTGGGCAGGCATCAGACTGGAACACCAGCACTCATGTCCAGAGCCGCTATGCATGGACCAAGCGTCACAAGGAGCGTGAACAACTGGATCCGACTAAGGATGTCATGGAGGAGGCCAAAATATTTATCCGGTCATTTCTGAGAACGCGTAAAGGTCCCAGCAACTCCGATTTGACTGCAAAGTTGGGAGATCCTGTCATGCAAGAAGACTGGGTGCGCTTTCCCCTAAGAGATGTTGTTCAGAGACGCACCGGCACGGATGACAGAGTGGGCTATCATGGGACCAAATTGGAATCGCTCTACTCGATCCTGTATTTGGGAAAGTTGCAACCGTCCCAGGATTCCTCTCAAGGAGAACAATATTTCGAGGGCTACCCAGGAGTCTACATCCATTCCGGCAAGCATGAGCGCAAGGCGGAGTCATATGTGACGCATGTATGGTTTCCCATCTTGAAGGAAGGCAACAAATCTCTACGAGCAGTTGCGGCCAAATTAGCAGTGTCGTTCGACCAGGCTGCAGGATCTCTCCGTGGCTCCAAAGCAACGGATCAGTACATTCTCAGGGAAGACTACGTCCAGCTCGAGGCGCTGCTGCTTCACATCACAGACTCACTGCCTTTGGGGACCTATGTGCAGACTGGCTGGAACCCCCTTGCGGAAGCTGCCCCAGTTCAACGCATAGCGAGGGAAAGACCGGAGGAGCCGAGTTCATACAGAAATCCACCAAGATCCTCCTCCCAACCTGCCAAGGAGTCAGCTGTCTCTCAAGATGATGATAACTCCACCTGGCAGCTCGCGGCTCCTCCTTGGAGAGTAAACAAGGCAATGGACTCTGACCACAGTGCTCTGCCGACCTCCTTGCATCAGCCCGAAGATGATAGTGATGAATCCTGGGGGGTTTGGTCACCAGCCGCTGCTGCCGAAGGCACAGATCCACAGGATCCATTTCATCAGGAAGTCCCACAGCAACAAGAGGGAAGCAGAAGAGAGCATGCCTGGCAGCCAACAACTCAGCACACACCAAGTTTAGCAGATCTGGATGGTACTCTTGATCGGCTTTCTGGACGGGGCGCTCACGAAACCAGACAGTGATGATAGGCAAGCTCCTCACACAGGCTCTCAGACATGACCCAGTGAGGTATGGCATGTCGCTAGACGCTGCTGGCT
>CAJNDS010002132.1:227500-231698 GCA_905221605.1 Symbiodinium natans | reverse complement strand
GTGGTGTTGGTGGTGTTGGTGGTGTTGGTGGTGTTGGTGGCGTTGGTGGTGTTGGTGGCGTTGGTGGCGTTGGTGGCGTTGGTGGGGTTGGCGGTGTTGGTGGTGGTGGTGGTGGTGGTGGTGGTGGTGGTGGTGGTGGTGGTGGTTGTGGTGGTGGTGTTGTTGTTGTTGGTGTTGTTGTTGTTGTGGTTATTGTTGCTGTTTTTGGGGGTGGGTCGTGGTGGGGGGTGGGGTGGTGGGGGTGGTGTGGATGATGCTGGTGCTGGTGCTCCTGGTGCTGCTGGTGCTGCTGGTGGTGTTGCGGTTGGGGTTGGGGTTGTGGTCGTGCTGGTGCTGGTGCTGGTGCTGGTGCTGGTGCTGGTGCTGGTGCTGCTGGTGCTGCTGGTGGTGCTGGTGCTGGTGCTGGTGCTGGTGCTGGTGGTCGTCGTCGTTGTCATCGTGGTGGTGGTGGTGGTGGTGGTGGTGGTGGCGGCGGCGGTGGTTGTGTGTATGTTGTAGCATTGCTTGAATTAGTATGCGTGGAAGCACTCGAATTGGCACACACCACGTCCTGCGAGGCATCGCTTGCCTGACATCGAGCGACAACCCAACGGATCCAGACATCCTACGCAGCATCTTCGAGACCTCCAAAGTGGCACTGACGTTTGCTTCGCCCGCTTCCATTATGCTGCCCGGAGCCCAGATGACATCGGCATTGATATTGACATGCTCGAGCTAAACGTGCATCCAAACTAGCAGGGCAGGCTAAGGCTTAAAAATGCCTTTGATGCGATAATTGAGAAACGCACCTCCACACTTCAGAAGACTTGTACATAAATCCGCAGCATTCCTGCTCGCACGCCTAGGCAGCTTCCAACTTGCAAGCCGCCGAACGTGACTCAAGCAAAGGTTGGCGAAGGAGATGACGAGAAGGATGAAGGAACCGAGTCGGTTGAAGCGATCATCTTGGATGATCCCACAACGTCGGTGCTTGATGATCACTGGCTGCATCCCTGCCAGTGCATTCCCCCAGGATGGGGCATCGAGCTACCTGTTCAAGCACCTTGAGCAGCCTTGGCAGTTCTGTTGAAGCAAGTTTTGTTCGAGCTAGGTTCGTAAACCGACGCGGCTCCAGAATGCCCAGACAATTCTACCTGCGCAGTGTACATGTCAGAGCTGAGACAGCCCTGCTGCGCAATTGACGTCTCTAGCCTGCTCTAGCTTCCCAAGAACCCGGAGATCAGAAATGACCATGAGGCAGAGGCGTTGGAAGATTTACCCGTCGGCTCTGAGATGGCCTTCTTTGCGCCGCCCTTTGAGGCTGAACACCAGAGCAGATTTTTCACACAAGCCACAAAAACACTTGCCCGTGAAGTCTTGGCTGAACTGCTTCTAGTACTTGCAGTGCGTCTACTGTAGTAAGGTGATTTTCAACATTCCAGCAGACAGACAGGAAAGCATGAGCGCAACATGATCTTCTGAAAACATCCGTTGGTTGTATTTAATAAGAGAAAGGCAGTCTCGACTCTTTGCTGTTCCTACTGCTTAAACTAGAGGCTGTGAGGGTGTTCTTGCCCCAGGGTGGAAGACGTGTTGGTTGAGGTAGCCGCACGGCATGCGCAGCAGCCTCCCAGTGACTTTCGGGAGGAGCGATCAAAGTTTCGGACAATCTCGAGTTAATTCCGCAGCATGGGCTTTTTGGGCTCTGGACCACTGGAGGCATCGTTTACTTTTCATTGGTAAACGCAAAACTTGGGCCGTCTGTCTCGGGGATTTCTGCAGGAGGGCCCCCCTAAACTCCACCCATTTCTGCAGCAAGATGCCGGAAGGGGCCCTTTGAGGCCAGCGGCTAGGGGTGAGCTGCAACATATCGAGCATGGCACTTATATGTTGTTCGAACGACAACCCTCTGGAAAAGTCGGCTTCTCCATGTGCCAAAGCTCGTGGCTTGCGCTTTCTTCTTGGTACTCTTTATGTCAATGCATAACATTTCAATGTTACATTATTCGTAAGAACTTCGTCTACTTTCTCAATGGCGCAAGGGCATACCAGCTGAGCACTGTGATTTACAAGCAAAAGGCTGGCTACAATACGAATGATATGAGCGACTCCTCAAGTTTCTAAGTATGTACCAGGCTTGTCATAAAGAAGGATGTTGCAGGAAGTAGTGCAGCAGCTCGTGCTCAGATCGTCGCGGGCGCATTTGTGTGCGATGAGAAGTTCCTTCTGAACGTTTTCTTCGCCACAGCCACTGAGAAACTGGATCTGGATCTATACTGTATGTTACGATATTCTCGTTACGGTCCTGGTAAACAACGGGAGGTGAGGTTTGACCAACTTCTTTCCTTTGCTGATCAACAATAAGGACATTGGAGCCGGAGCAATGCGAAGCCAAATGTGGCAAAGATCCCAACTGTCAGTTTTTCTGGGCTGGTGAGGTTTTGGGGCGCAGCTCATTTGCACGAAAGCCCAAGCAATCAAGTGTCTTCGATTGTCGCGAATTTCTTTAACAATCGCTGAGGTGCCCAGTGCTGGACATTCCGCAACTGTCGCACACTCTTTCGGGTCATGGGCGCAGAAGGCGTACTCTCTGCTTGGGAAAAGAAGCAGCGAGTCTGCCGCCTGGCAAACCCAGAGCTCTGCTGGGTGGCCACCAAGCGTCGACAGTACTTGGATCTTGCTATAAATGGTGGCGAGCCCGCTGCTTAAGTAAGTTGTCCTGTCTTTATGAGTTGCGGAATGTGACCCAGCACAAGTAAGAATCCCCAAGCCCCAGGCAACCCGGCCAACTCATATTTGCCAGACTGTTTGCACCAGAATCTTTTCGAGCAGTGCGACCATCAGTTGATGCTGGGCGGTGCTGGCATCAAACAAGGTGAGGGCTGCGGACCCTGCAAGTATGCCGCGGTCGATAACAATGGAGATTATGCTGCGAGACCGCCGTTTGCAGACATTGCCGGTCAGTTGTCGGTTGCGGCGAATGGGGATGCCGACGCCGATCTGTTGCCGGATCTAGCGCCCAACGAAGTTTGGGGCAATCCGTTCGCAATCTGTCCTTGGAATGCTGTCGTGGTCGGCTGCAGCACATACCCCGCGCGAGCAAAAATGAGCAAGCTTGCAGTGGCTGGAAACGCATGCGAGGGGCAGTTCCAGTCCCAAAATTCGGGGAATAAAGTCATCGCTTCATGTTCTTATGCTGGCCCGACACTAACACTAACCTCCAACATGGACTATCCGACGTGCCCTTCAGGGTACACTGCGGTCGGTTGTATGTGCCAAGAAGTCACAATGCCATGCGTCCGAAATTCCTGGACACCATGGACCCCGACGAGTTGTTTCAGTGACCAACGTTTCAGCGGCATCGGCGGCATTGTAGTGACCACAATTTGCCAACAGCCAAGCACGGGCTCACGGGAGAAGCGGCCACTGCCAGGCGAGTTGCCACACGGCGCCGCTTTGGTTGCGAAATGCTGGGAAGAGCCTCGTAAAGCTATCGCATGCAGTTTCACGATTTTATTGGATGCCCCCCCCCCCCTCTTCAAAGCTCAAGTTTTAGAATGCCCAGAGTTGGAGACTAGAGGAGCGATTCGCGACCGCAAAGCGGAACCTTGTGTGCATGGCTGGGGCATGGGTCAGCGCCGAAGGCTCAGGTTTGGCCAGTTTTGAGTGCAACTTGACCTGCAGTCGGGCCCACTGCGTTGTGATCTGTGTTTTTGTGATCCCGGCTTACATCACAATAGAGACTTGAAGCTGCAGCTCAGGCAGACCTTGCATCCAGGCAGGGTCCTCTTGTCATGGCTTTCTTGAGCTTGCAGCAGATCGGATCAGCAAGGGGACAACAGGCTCCTTCTTCGCACACGCTCAAGGCGCTCTACATTGGGACAGACCCAACCAACCGAACCCTAAGCCGCCCATAGGGTGGCCATAATATGGCCCTATGCGCAATTGAAAAATGTGCATGCTACTCATGCACAAGGGTACGGGTCAACCCAGCGGGAGAGCAAGGCTCTTCATCTGGTGCGTGCCCAAACCAAACACACGCGCCTCCGATGACTCCGAGACTCTTGTCCCCGGCCTTGGGTGATCCCGGCCTCTGGCCTTGCGATCATGTTGAGAGCAATGGCCAACAGCTCGCCCAAACCTTTGCGCAACTCCCCCCACCCTGCGCCAGATATCAAATGCGCGACTTCGCACAGAAACTTATCAAGTTGAAAGGTTG